>JAPQNM010000031.1:3372276-3379776 GCA_029783475.1 Metacarcinus magister
AGAGAGAGAGAGAGAGAGAGAGAGAGAGAGAGAGAGAGAGAGAGAGAGAGAGAGAGAGAGAGAGAGAGAGAGAGAGAGAGAGAGAGAGAGACCCCAAGGCAGTCTGTCCGAGAGAAAACTATTTTAACCCTTACACTGTTCGATTTATAGATTTTTTTAAATAATTATGATTTTATTCAAATTTTTCTTTATCAACTCACAACGATCTGAAGAATAGAGGACAGATATTTTTTTTTCTATACACAATATATCTTGGATGCAAATATTCTGTAAAAATGTGCCATTGACAACTTGACGCAGCTCATCGGATAGGCTAGCGTCGTTATCCACACTGAACACAGCACCAACATGCCTGCCTCACATCATTCATTCATCCACCCACCCATCCACCCACCCATCCATCCATCCACCCACACACCCATTCACCCATCCACCCACCCATCCATCCACCCACCCATCTACCCATCCATCCACCCACCCATCTACCCACCCACCCACCCATCTACCCACCCATCCATCCACCCATCTACCCACCCATCCATCCATCCATCCACTCACCCACCCATCTACCCACTACTAATAATAAATATAATAATAATAATAATAATAATGATAATAATACACATACTAATAATACTAATGATAAATATAATAATAATAATGATACGACTACTACTACTAATAATGATAATAATAATGATGATAACAATAATAATAGCAATAATAATAATAATAATAATGATAATAATAATAATGATAAAAATAAATATTAATGATAAAAATAAATATTAATGATAAAAATAAATATTAATTTAACCCCACAAGTTAGGAAGCAGCACACCTTACCACCCCTAGGCTCCCTTGTACATTTTGTCAATGGAAGGACTACTAATATCCTACACAGAGCCTACACCGATATCCTACACTCCTAGGAAGGATCTTACCATGAATAATTTCTCCAATTAACCCTAAAATCAATATTAATCATTACTATCCTAATTATAGTTATTATTATCATTAACTCACCTAATAAGTTGTGTTGTTTCGTTAGAACAGAGCTTAGAGGTGGAACCAGACTCTTCCTCCATACTGTGCTCCACAATGGCGGCCTCCTCCTGCTCCACACTGACCATTCCCTGCTCCACATAGGCCTCACTCCACCTTCCACTCCACTCTGATCCATCCTCACAGTCACCTGGGGAGTGACACAGTGTTAATGACCCTTAATTAAGGAATATATTGTGTTCATTACCTATAATTAATGAATATATTAACCTTATATTATATTGAAATGGAATAAAATAGTAATAGACTTCCTTCCTTGGTATACTTGGTGTGGTTTAGATGCCAAGGTGGTCCAGCGGTGCTCCATAGCCTTGCGTATATATTCTTTAGGACCACCCGCACCTGCACCTGCACCTGCACCTGCACCTGCACCTGCACCTGGTCTGGTATGGTGTTTGAGGTGCGGCATCTGGCAGTCTAGCCCGGCACTGGGGGTTCAGTAAGGTTATGGTCCTGTCTGGTTGGCCGGCTGCTCCTTGTGCACTTACAACCACTCCTCTCGGCTTGGTAAGGTTAGGTTAGGTTAGGTAAGGTTGCAGTGTGATGGGTGGGGTGGGGGGGGTTAGGTACTGTCTGGTTTGGTAAGGTTGCAGTGTGATGGGTGGGGGGGTTAGGTTAGGTTAGGTTAGGTTAGGTCCGTTCAAAATGTTTCCTGTGTAGCTGACTCTGTACTTGTGATAATAATTTGTGTTAGTTAATAAAGAAGAGATGGAAATAATGAATAATAATTGAAACTCATCACAAAAGCTAGAATAGTATTAAAGTGATTCTCATTATATATCAAACTAAATAATCAATAATAATATAGTTTAGTCTTACCCTAAGGTTGGGTGTGGGCGTGGGCGTGGGTGTGGGCGTGGGTGGGTGGGTGGGTGCAGACATGGCCCATGTACACCCACACCCACACCTGAAAACACACATACACACAGAGGGTACACACACATACAGATATACACAGATGCACACATAAATATACACAGATACATAGACACAGATACACACACATACATAGAGAGATACACACACATAGACTTGGCTAATAGTCAGTCATGGTCAGTCTTTATAAAACCCACATCAGACCTTGTGGAGTTTTCTTGGTGTATGTGGTTCACTGGATATGCGGGCGACAACAAACTGCTTGAGTCTGTACAGAGGAGATGGACCTAACCTAACCTAACCTAACCTAACCTGACCTGAACCTATACTCTGTAAAAGGAAGGCTTCTTCGATTCGAGCAGATCTGATCAAATATTGGAAAATTCTACATAGACAATCAGCCATACAGCCCGAGATACTGTTTGTACTTGTCCCATCAGTGTGCACGGGAGGTCACGGCTACAAACTCTTCCTAACTCACCACAACTTGGAATGAAGACACAGATTTTTCACCCAGAGACGCATCCTTCTCTGGAATTCTTTGCCTGCCCAGGTTACTGAAGCTGACGCATTGATCCCATGCAAACGGCTACTTCATAATGCTTTGGGTAACTTATTATTCGAATTACACGATTAATTGTACGTGAATGTCTGTTAAATGGTGCAAATGGTGAACACAATCCAGCCATTACTATTTAAGACAGTATTGTAGATTGTATATCACTTGGTCTGGCACTAAAGCAGCTCTGGGCTCACCCTCTCTAACTATTTATTTATTTATATATTTACACACAGCCAGAGATACACGCACACACACACACACAAAAACAGACACAGAAACAAACACACACACACACACACGCAGAGATACACACACACACACAGCCAGAGATACACACACACAGCCAGAGATACACACACACAGCCAGAGATACACACACACATATTATTATACTTACAAAGCCACGATGATGGAGAGGGAGAGAGTGCCAGCCATGACCACATATTTCGTCTGCTTGTCACACACACACACACACTGACACACCACTCCTACGAGGCACACGACAACACACTGATATTTCCTTTCATCTGCTTCTGCCTCGGACACGACACACCAGCGCGCGGCTCCTTGCCAAGAGCACCTCACGTCCGACCTAACCTTCCCTCAAACACAAACTCCATGAATTCAACACTACTACTACACTATAATCACCTCTATTCCTACACACAAGCACGCACGCCACAGACACACACACAAGCTTTTTCTTCCTATTTTTTTTATTTTTTTTTATCTATCTCTCTCTCTCTCTCTTCCTTTCGTAATTATCTTTCTTTCTCTATCTATTTCTTATTTAATTATTAACCTCACTCACTACCTTATTATGCTATTATTATATTTCTCTCTATCTTTATATTTATCGATCTTTCTCTCTCTTCCTTTCGTAATTATTAAAGAATATTACTATACATACATACATACATACACACGTACATACATACATACATACATACACACGTACATACATACATACACACATTAATGAGGTAATTATTAAGTGGTTCCCAGCACTAATTAAACCCTCATTAAGTGGTGATTATAATGTCAACACCCAATTAGGTGATGTGTAAGTATTTATTCACTACCAATACGTACATATGTGTATATACAGGTATACACATGTATACATTTATGACTAGAGGCTATAGGGGTGTGTGTGTGTGTGTGTGTGTGTGTGTGTGTGTGTGTGTGTGTGTGTGTGTGTGTGTGTGTGTGTGTGTGTGTGTGTGTCTGTTTTGCTAAATACATTAATCTATTTGGCTACTTAATATTAGCAGTAGGATTATAAGTAGTAGTAGGATTATAAGAAGTAGTAGTAGTAGTAGTATTATAAGTAGTAGTAGTAGCAGTAGTAGAAGTTAATATCTTAATTCTTAACAAACAATTATAATAATACATTGATCTATTTCACTATATATTACATTCATATATACTAGGCATTAATAAATAGATGGGTATGTATGTACGTATATGTGTATATATGTATGTGTATGTGTGTGTGTGTGTGTGTGTGTGTGTGTGTTATTAAAATAATAATACATATATATATATAAATATGTTTAACCTAATGTGTTTTTCCACCTGCCTAGGATTTAAAACTCAACACACCTCTAATGTTAACTGGACCTCCAACCCTTGACTATTTCTCATAATGTCTGTATGTCTGTCTGTCTGTCTGCCTGCCTGCCTGCCTGTCTGTCTGTCTGCCTGTCTGTCTGCCTGTCTGCCTGCCTGCCTGTCTGTCTGCCTGCCTGTCTGCCTGCCTGTTTATCTGTCTGTCTGTCTGCCTGCCTGTCTGTCTGTCTGTCTGCCTGTCTGCCTGTCTGTCTGCCTGCCTGTCTGTCTGTCTGTCTGTCTGTCTGTCTGTCTGTCTGTCTGTCTGTCTGCCTGCCTGCCTGCCTGCCTGCCTGCCTGCCTGCCTGCCTGCCTGCCTGTCTGCCTGCCTGCCTGCCTACCTGTCTGCCTGTCTGTCTGTCTGCCTGTCTGTCTGTCTGCCTGTCTGCCTGTCTGTCTGTCTGTCTGCCTGTCTGTCTGCCTGCCTGCCTGCCTGCCTGCCCTTTTAATGTATATATAAAAATAAATAAATCAATAAATAATAATAAATATACACACACACACACTATATATATATTTAAATAGATAAGTAACAAAGAAAATAATTAGCCAGCAGTAATTGAACTACACTATACTAGTCAGCTGCTAACACCTCCTAACACCACTACAACCACACCCATCACCACCTCTATAACTACCTATTCATACCACTACCTCCTTCCTCACCACCACCACCACCACCACCGCCACCACCACCACCACCACTACCTTCCTGCTGGCCACCTGTTAAAAGCACAAAATATCCTACAACGAAACTGAAGTATGTGAGAGGGAAAAAGACGCGGGAGGCTTCATCAATCGCTGTATCACCTCGCCAGAATTCACTCCACCCTACAGCCCATGATTTCACCCCGGGGCTATCTAGGCTGAGTGTCTGGGGAGGGGAGGGGAGGGTGATGCCAGGGGAGGGTGATGGGGGAGGTAAGGGTAGGGAGGGAGGGAGAGAGGTTAGAGTCAGGTAGGAAGGGAGGGAGGGATGGTAGTGAGAATAAGAATAAGGGAGAGAGGAAGGGAGAGAGAGGGGAAGGGAGGAGGAAGGAAGGAAGGGAGGGAGGGAAAGATAGTAATGAGAAAGAGAATATGGGAATAAGGAAGGAAGAGAAGGAGGGAGGGAGGAAGAAAAGGATGATAATTAGGAAGGGAAGGAGGGAAGGAGAGGGAAGAAGGTAGGGAGTGAGGTAACGAAGAGAGGAAGAGAAGGAAAGATGATAATGAACAAGGGAACAAGGGAACGATGGAGAGAAACAACAAATAAACGAACGAAGTGAAAGAAGGAAAGGAAAGGAAAGGAAAGGAAAAAAGATCAAACTATTAGAATTAAAACAACCAATTATTATTATCATTATTATTATTATTATTATTATTATTATATTACACACACACACACACACACACACACACACACACACACACACACCTGGGTAACATGGTGACAGACAGCAGCGTTGGGTAGGGTAGCCCGCCTTGGGGTAGGGGTAGGGGGGGGCGGGGCCTGTGTGCGTCTATAGTGCACATGGTACACTATAGCAAACTCCAGCAGCGCCATAAACACGTACACCATGCACGTAATCATCCAGATGTCCAGGCTCTTGATGTACGACACTGTGTACGTATATTGAAAAAAAAAAATAGATAAATAAATAAATAAATAAATAAATAAATAAATACATACATACATACATACATATATCCAGGAGACAGGTTATCTATAGTCCATCTTACCTAAAATTCAAAAAAATAATAATCAACTCATCTGTATTGAACAAGATGCAAAAATATACAACCTAACTAACCTGATCATCTTTCTATAGTTAATTACACCTAATTACACCCACCTGGAGGAAGATTCTTAGTGGATTGTGAGTACTGGGTGGCCATGGTTAGAATAGATGTCACACCCAGGGTCACGCGGGCTGCAAGGTCAAGGAAGGTCATATAAATAGGTCATGGATGGAAAATTAGATCGAATTTTTTTATTTGGTTTGAAAAAAATTGGTGGAATGTAATTTTTTCTCTATATATATATCTGTATAATTTTAATATAATATTGTTTTCTATATTTCTGTATAATTTCAATATACAATTTTATATACGTGTTTAGTTAGGTTAGTCCCAGCCAGCAGGAGACTCACGGTGGGGCTGGGACCACAGGACGGAAGAGGAAACAAAATCACTACTATATACAACTGCTACTACTGTGGATCAATACAATAATAGCCTAGTCAAGGGCTATCTATCTATCTATCTATGGTGGGGTAGCAGTGTGAAGTGTCCAGCCAAGATAGTGTCGCGGGCGGAGGTGTGGCCGGGTGAGTAGTGACGGCAGCTGGCGATGCCCCCTACATCAGTATCTCGTCTCCCGCCTCGTGTTGCCTTGAATCAGTAGTTATTGCGTTTATTGACTCATTAAATAAAGATAATAAGAGGTAAATAAACCATAGCCTACTATAATCGGAGGTAGATATACAAACGGGAGATAGGAGAGACAAGGGAACACGTGGAGCGCGGGACTAGATTCAGCACGTGGGAGTGAGGAGGGCGGCCGTTCATGTAAACTATACACCCCCCCCCCACGGTCACTATCCTAGCTTAACACTTGAAACTGCTACTGCTACACCTCTAACCACCAGGCGAGAGTACTGTACATTACCGTGTGTAGCGTAGACAGAATTATCCAGCGCGACGTGTAAATGTGTAAGCGCAGAGGAGACACCGGCTGGCCAGGACGACACCCAAGCCACGTGCCGCTGCTACCTACTCGGCTCGGTCAGACAGAGATGCAGGCGCGCTCATGCTAGTTACATGTACTACCCCCTTTTAATAACTGCACCACGATAACATATGCTTCATCACCACTATTCTAGGCCATGTAGGAATGAACGCGCTGATGATTAAGCTACTGACAGAGACCTCAGAGTAATGAAGTGCGCATACCTCCCACACAACACTAGCTCAAGGGAGACGGTACGGGACAGCGCGTTAAACTGTACATCTATCTGTCAGAGCAATAAATAGACTGCTTGATGTGGTTAGAGCAACTCCACCTACTCCACCTACCCTCCCCCCTCCCCGCTGACTCACCAAACCCCCCCCACACCACCTCACCGCCCCAACCTACATCCATCCATCCACACACAGTCATTCATCCACTTGCCTGGCGTAGCATCAGGTGCAATCCAGAAGCTCATCCACGATAGTATAACAATGAGAACGGTTGGCACGTATGTATGCAAGATGTGAAAATCTGGATGACGAACCAACACGAACACTGCCTTGACGCATGGGATTTCAGCTGCAGGGTGGAGGGTGGAGGGGGGATAGTTAGATAGATAGATAGAGGGATTGATTATTATTATTATTATTATTATTATTATCATTATTATTAT
>JAPQNM010000031.1:3389776-3400445 GCA_029783475.1 Metacarcinus magister
AGAGAGAGAGAGAGAGAGAGAGAGAGAGAGAGAGAGAGAGAGATACAAAATAAAAAGTGAGCTATATTTATGGGTTTTTTCTTAATATTTCATTCACATTTCTTTCACTATTAGAATTTTAAGCATCAAGACATCACACACACACACACACACACACACTCCGGGGCGGGGCAACGGGGCAACGGGGCGGGGCAAAGAAACAGAGGTCACAGAACAGGGCAGGAAACAGGGGCAGGAATCGGGGCATTATGAAAAAAAATAAAAACCATCAAACTATCATTGCATACGAAAAATAAACAATAATAATAATAAAAAAACTTCATTATCAACAGCTAATTATACTTAATCACTATAATTAACCCCAACAATTAACTATCACTGATCTTGGTGGTGCAGGTGGTGGAGGTGGTGATGGTGGTGGAGGGTAGCAGCAGGAGTAGCAGCAGGAGTAGCAGCAGGATTAGCAGCAGCAGCAGCAGCAGCAGCAGCAGTAGTAGTAGCAGCAGCAGCAGCAGCAGTAGTAGTAGTAGTAGTAGTAGAATTTGTAGTGGAGTTACTATTGGAGTTAGTAGTGGTGTTAGAAGTAGTAGTAGTAGTAGAAGGGTGCTGGCCCGCTGTGCCCAGAACTGTATCCACACTTGAGAAAGCACACGACCCGAGGCCAGAGCGAGACATTAGGGTGAGGAGCTGGCGGGTGTGTGCTACGCAGATCTCTAAGGGGGGCCGGCGGGGGAGCTGGTGCGACTCTGGGGGAATGGGTGAGAACGGGTGAGTCAGGGGGGGTGAGGGTTGTGGTGGTGGTGGTGGTCAGTACATAACCTAATCTAACCTAGGGTGCTTCCGGGGGAGCTGGTGGGACTCTGGGGGAACGGGTGAGTCAGGGGGGTGAGGGGTGTAACCTAACCTAACCTATCTATTGACAGACTCGGGTGAATGGAAGTATTTTTAACGGTACAAAATATTAACCTTTACTGACCTCAAATAACTTTCAAATTACCAAAAATAACCTCAAATAATCTTGAAATGACCAAAATGACCTTAAATTGACCTCAAATAATCTTGAAATTACCAAAAATAACCTCAAATAATCTTTAAATAACAAAAAATAACCTTAAATTGACCTCAAATAATATTCAAATCACCAAAAATACCTTATATCAACCTTTTCTACCTTCCCCTGACCTTGACCTGACCTAGCATGACTTTCATCCAACACAAATGACCTTTTCAAACCCTCAATGGCCTTGTACTCACCTAGAATGGCAGAGTTGAGAGATTGGCAGACCGGTTCTCTCTGTAGAGGGTCAAGCTGCCATCCTACGGGGCTGTTCCAGGGATCGTTGTATGCTAGCAGACTGAACGCATCCTGAAGGGGGTCAGTGTGTGTGTGTGGGAGAGTGGAGAGGAAGGGGAGAGAGGGGAGGAAAGAGAGTGTGAAGGAAGGATGGAAGGAGGAGGAATACACAGGTAGAAAGGAAGAACAGACATACATATATATAAACAGACTAATATATACACACACACATACATACACACACACACACGTACATACCTGTAATATCTTTTTATTATTATCACTCTTTCCAAGTTGTAACCGTAATAGTTGACTCATATGTTGAACTTCACGGCCAAACGACAACATTCTTTCAATTGCCGCTGGACTGCCCCCACACATCTTACGCCCCCCGCCGCCACTGCTGCTGCTGCTGCTGCCGCCGTTACCCCCTCCGCCCCCGTTCTCAATGTCTATGGGGGGGGAAGAAAGGGGTGGGTGGTGAGAGGGAGTTACGCTATACTATATTATTTTTTGTTGTTATTTATTGGTAGAAATAATATAATGTTGATACAATTATGGTTTATATTGTTTAAAAGTAAGTTATTTAAGACATGAATATAATGATGGTAATTATATATATGTATAAATAAATGAAATGGTTATATTTATGTATGAATTTATTGTCTGATTATTCGAACATAAAAATAATAATAATAATAATAATAATAATAATAATAATAATAATAATGGTAATTGAAACGAACACAAATATAATAATAAATAAATAATAATAATAATAATAATGATAATAATGTAACCTAACTCTAACTCTCTCTCTCTCTCTCTATTAAAGTTACTAACAATTCATATAGCATTAACAAATCACACGAAAGACAATAAATAAATAAATAAATAAATAAATAATAATAAATAATAATAATAAAAACTCTCTCGCTCTATGATTTTCTCTCTCTCACACACACTTACCCATTGCCTCTTCTTCCTCCTCCTCTCGGTGTTTCTCAAATCCATTAGCAAACCCATTAGCTTGACCGGAGTGGGCGGAAGCAGAGGTGGAGGTGGTGGAGGAAGTGGGCGGGACCTCCACACACTCCATTTCAGTATCACTATCCTGCATATTGGAGGAGGTGGAGGAGGAGGAGGAAGACGAGGAGGAGGAGGAAGAGGAGGAGGAAGAAGAGGGTGGGATGGGTGGAGGAGCCCCGTTGGTGGAGGAAGGTGGTGTGGTGGAGCGTCTGTGTCGGTGGTGGTGGTGGTGGTGGTGATGGTGGTGGTGTGTGGTGGTGGTGGTGGTGGTGGAGGGGGTGGTAGTGGTGGTGGTGGTGGTGGTAGTAGGTGGAGGTGCTGGTGGAGCTGCTACCACACCTACTACTCCTCCTCCTCCTCCTCCACTTCCTCCACCTATTATATCTTTAGTGGATTGAATGACTGATGTGTGTTGTTGAATTATGGAAGAGGAGGAGGAGGAGGAGGAAGAGGAGGTGGAAGAGGAGGAGGAGGAGGAAGAAGGAGGAACTGTGGAAGAGGTGGGTGGAGGGGTGGAAGAGGAACCTGAGAGAGAGAGAGAGAGAGAGAGAGAGAGAGAGAGAGAGAGAGAGAGAGAGAGAGAGAGAGAGAGAGAGAGAGAGAGAGAGATAAATATAGATAAATAAAGATAAAGTGAGATAGAGTAAGAGAGAGAGAGAGAGAGAGAGAGAGAGAGAGAGAGAGAGAGAGAGAGAGAGAGAGAGAGAGAGATAGAAAGAGAGAGTTAATACCAAAGAATAAATATGAAAAAACAAAGCAACAATCTAATAATAATAATAATAATAATAATAATAATAATAATAATAATAATAATAATAAAAAAAAATATAAAAATAAACAAACAATTATTCACCAACCAACACTCTTTTACGCGCACATGACACACCTATATGCACACGACCCATGTGCGTCTTACCTGTGTTGTGTTCAGCCGGCCTGCCATTGGCCCAGCAGGAGGTGGGTGGGGGGGAGGGGGATGCCTCCTGGGTGGGGGGGTGGGAGGGGGAGCGGCTACCCCCTCCCCTCACGTCTGTGTCTGTTCCATTCACCATCTCAATGAACTGACGAACCTGAAACGCACACAGATACGCACATGTGAGGTTTGGGCGTACACCGGGATTTTTTGAAAAGGGGGTGATTATACGTACACAAAGTTTTACGTACATGGGGGAAGGTTATACATTCATGGGACTGTTTTGAAAAGGGAGATTATACTTACATTACACATTGCACACATGAGGAAGTTTTACGTACACGGATGAAATTTAACGCACATGAGTAGTGGGTGCGGAGCCATAATAATAAAACTGCTAAAGTAATTCAAATAACAACAATAATAATAATAATAATAATAATAATAATGATACGGTAATACCTTGAACTACTACTACTACAAATAATAATAATAATAATAATAATAATAATAATAATAATAATAATAATAATATACAGTGTTACCTTGAGCATAAAGAGAAGGTTCTGATTGTTTTCTAGTAGTCCCGGATACAGCTGGTGTACAGTGTCAATCGCTTCACCCATACGTCCACTCAACACTAACTTCTGAATCTCTGTAAAGGTAAGTTAGGTTAGGTAAGGTAGTGGTGGTAGTGGTGGTGGTGGTGGGATGGGGGCAGTATACGTGCATGTGTGTATATGTGTGACAGTCAGTTGCACACACTACACACACACACACAAACTAATAGTCAATCTGTAATAGCAAAGATAAGTTAGATTATGTTAGGTTTAAGTTAGGTTAAGTTAGTACAGAGAGAAGTGAACAGCTCGTACCGGGACTCTGAGCTTGTGTTGTCTGCAAGCTAACCATCACCTCCACACACACATACACACACACATACACACACACACATGTACGTACTCTGTCTGTTCCTGATGGATGTAAGTTCTTCGTCAAAGTCTTGGCTTGTGGACCGAGCAAATGCCTCGGCCGTAGCACAGTAACCGTGATGAACCAAGTACGTGGACACCATTCTGGGGGGGCGGGGGGGGGCAGGGGGAGAAAGAAATAGATGCAAAGAGACAGGATCAGCAGCAGGGAGGGAGAGGTAGGGAGAGAGAGGTAAAAACAGAGAGGGAGAAACAGGGAGAGGGAGAAACAGGGGTAGAGAGAGGCAGGGTAGAGGTAAAAAAAAAGAAGTGACACGTTAGTATATGAATGATCGGTTTTCTAAGTGTATAACATCACTAAATAAACACATCCACTCGTACTGACACTCTCCCTAAATAAAATAAATCAATAAATACATCAAGTTATAGACACATATATATATACAAAACAAACACCAACACTCACCTATGTAACATTGTCTGCCACTGTCCGTGTGTGTCGGGAACAGGAAAGTTTTGTATAGTAGTCCTAACTCGACACTGTAACTCCCTCATCATCTCTCCAATATCAAACACAAATGGTGCTTGTCCAAAGTTGGCGTCCACCACCTCACCCGGTGTTTGGAGACCCACTGTGGGGTACAACTGGGACTGTGGGGGCAGGGGGGGTATGGGTGAGTATGGCAGTGTGTGTGTGTGGGGTAGGAGTGGGTATGTGTGTGTGTGTAGGTGTGTAGGGGGTAGGACACGTACACACACACGGATGATGAAGACGGGTGTGTACGTATGTGTGTGTGTTAAGATATTAATTATAAATACTGAAAAGAAGTTTAGAAAAATGTATATTTCAAGACAGAAGTGTTTGTGTTCAAAATAATATTATATACTGAAAAAAAAAGTATAGATATATATTTCATAGACAAACACACACACACACACGTACACACACACACACACGTACACACACACATACACACGTACACACACACACATACACACGTACCGGCAGATCCGTGAAGGCCACACCCAAATAATGTCCATTCTTGGTATAGAAACAAACATTGTCAATCAGATTAATGCCACACCCTATCACGTCTCCTGTGGGGGGGGGGAGAAGAAGAGGAGGAGGAGGAGGAGAAGGAAGAGGAGGAGGAGGGGGAGGAAGAAATAGAGAAAAAAATTCCTTCATTAATATCACAATAATAATAATAATAATAATAATAATAATAATCATATAACAACACACACACACACACACACACACACTTTCATGTACATGTAGAGCCATGTACGCGTCGGGCCATGTGTACCTGTAGTGAAGGTTAGGCCGTAGAGATGACCACTGCCTGAAAAAACACACACACACACACACACACACACAAACAAAAAAAAATAAGAAGTCATGTACTCATCAAGCTATGTACGCGTTGAGTCATGTACGCGCATGGTCATGTGTACCTGTAGTAAAGGTTGGGCCGTAGGGATGGCCACTGCCGGAGGAACAGAACGAGTGACCGTCATCACCATGGTAACCAAATGAATTTTTATCCCAGCCCGGCAACCTGTTCATGTTGACACCCTGGGAGGATAGGCCTATACCCATGTACCTGGAGGGGGGAGGAAAGAAGGGGGGAAGGGGGAGAAAAGTTAGTTAGGAAATACATATAACTCTTTCTCTCGCTAAACATTATATAGCTTTTTTTCTCTCTCTCTCTCTCTCTCTCTCTCTCTTCCCCCCCCCACACCACATACACACTCACCCATCCCTTCCTTTGCTAACAATCTTCACTTCATAATAGTACAGTCCGCAGGCAGCTGGTATAGGGTGCGTTGCCCGGACACTAGCCGCATCCTTGTGGTTCTTGCCGTGACCTGAGGAAAGAGTGTGCGTTAAAAGTGTGTTAGAAAATGTGTGTATGTGTGTGTGTGTGTGTGTGTGTGTGTGTGTGTGTGTTAGAATATAAGGAAGCTACAAAAGGCCCGGCCCAGGGGTGTACACGAGGTAGTTCCTGTTACTCCCTTCTTTTAAAAGTATGTGTGTGTGTGTGTTTAATGTGTGTGTGTGTGTGTGTGTGTGTGTGTGTGTGTGTGTGTGTGTTTAGTGTGTGTGTTTATGTGTGTTGAGTGTTGGGGGGTGTTTATGGTGTGAAAATGTATGTATGTGTAATAATAATAATAACAATAATAATAACAGATATAATTCCTCAAGGGTTATGACAGGAACACCAGGGGACACAGCCTTAAGCTACACACACACACACACACACACACACACACACACCCACCCACCACCACCAAAAGAAAGAACAAGAATATTAATACTTTTAAATAACAGCTATGACCGCTACGTTCATAACTTGACGAGAACAGGCACACCTTACCACCCCTAGACTCCCTTGTACCTTTGGTTAACATTAGGTAAGGAATCACAACTGAGTCTTTCATAAATAAACTGTCAGGTAAGTTCACCTAAAACTGGATACACCTGTAACACCTATAACCACCTACACAACACCCTGTCTGAAATTAACCCTGAAATTATTTAGACTGAGTGGCCAAAAATCAAATTAAAAAAAGGAGAAAAAATATTGAATTGAAATTACGTAGATAAATCATTTTGTCTCAATTCTCTCTCCATCAATATTATGTGGAGGAGGAAAGTGGAGGTAGAAGTGGAAGGTAAAAATGGAAGGAAAATGTGGAAGAAAGTCGAAGGACACATACTCACAAAAAAATATATATATATTGAACTAAAATTACGATCAAATATTTTTTTCTCAATTCATATGTGGAGGAAAGTGGAGAAAAAACGGGGGTTGTAGGGGGTTATAGGGAGCAGTAGGGGGGTTATAGGGAACAGTAGGGGGTTATAGGGGGGCAGTTAGGAAGGAGGAGAGGGAGGCGGGGGGGCGCTTCCACCCAGTACCAGAATCAGCTGATCGGCCAAACAAAGAAATTCCCCAACCAAATATATCCTTCCGCAACATATATACAAACCCCCAACATACCCCAACATAACGCCCACACCATTAACCCTCATCCCATAACCCCCCAGCCCCCCTCATGCCCCCTAGAGAGTAAATAAACTTAATAATAATGATATAAACAAAGGCTTCCACCTCCACATACCTTTGTAATGCACTCTCAGATTGTTTTGGGACAGCCCGATAAAGCTGTACTTATCTTTACTGCTCCAGCATCTAGGTAATGGTGTCTCGTCTTCGTTAACCATCGGGTAAAGCCTCCTAATTACCTCCAAGCCGCCATCAGACGTATTACAAGGAGGTTCGCCACTCAATCTTCCACTTACAGCCGCCATTTGCTTTTTCCTGGGGAAGGTTCCTGTAATGTCTAGATATCAGAGTATAATTTTGGACGCTTTTAAAAGTTTCTTCACTATTTTTTGTATGTATAATTAACTCATTTAAATTGTTGTTATTATTTTTTGGTCAAAATCTATATTTATTAACGTATTTGTTCAGTGTTCTTGTGATTTTAATATGCTTTGTAGTGTTTTCAAGGATTATATTATCATGTAATGGCGTTGGTGGTATTCGTATTATATTATTTATCTAAGGTTAATTTTGATGTTTTAATTATGTTTATTTTGTCCCTAATATATGGTTTAGTGTTTTAAGCTAAGTCATGTTTGGGGATAATGGTGATGATGGTGATGACATCGTAGTGGTGATGGTGTTCTTACCTGGTTGGTATACAAGAACACCATCACCACTACGTATGTCATCACCATCATCACCATTATCCCCAAACATGACTTAGCTTAAAACACTAAACCATATATTAGGGACAAAATAAACATAATTAAAACATCAAAATTAACCTTAGATAAATAATATAATACGATGGTGATCGTGATGTAATGAGATTCGTTCACCACGCACTCACATTAGCTATACTAAGTGATTGAGCTTCCCGCAAGTAATGTATGACTTGCCCCAAGCTGCGATTAGCCACAAGCAGACACGGTGGTGTGTTTAATATATTTGAATTACCTTGTGATTTTAGTGCGATGAGATCGCCAAGCAGGAAACAGAAGCAGAAGGCAGAAGCGAGCTCGTGCAATGTTTATATTCTACCTGCATCAAGTCCGTGTGTCAGTAGGATCACGCGCTGGATTGATTTATGTATCATACATTTCCTTCCCTTCCTTAAAGATTATATATATTATTAGTGTTATCATAGGCTTAAAGCTGCGTCACACTACCACTTTTTCCATCAATATTGAGGGTTGGAACGGTTTTTTTATGTTTCCGTCGACTTTTTCCGTCTGCATATCCAGTCAATCAGACGGACATGATAAGCAGGAGGCGGAAGCGGGCTCGTGCAATGTTTATATTCCACCTGCATCAAGTCCGTGTGCCAGTAGGATCACGCGCTGGATTGATTTATGTATCATACATTTCCTTCCCTTCCTTAACCCATTCACCGTGATAATGCAAAAAGTTTCTTGTATCGCCTGTGATCTAATAATTTATGATTTTTCAATCTATACATTGAATAATATGCTTAGTATAGTAAATTTCTCCTGGTTTATCTGATTTGAACAGTAGCATCAACACATCGTTTAGTCTTAAGTTACATAAGTTATAAAGCATTGAAGTTGAATACAAAACGATTTCAAAGCCATGATACAAAGGAAGCGCGTTGCAAGACGTATGATACACCACACACCTCACCGACCCCATAGCAGCTTGTTTTGTTTACACACACACACACACGCACGCGCGTTCACCAAACGAGTGTGTGTGTGTGTGTGTGTGTGTGTAATTAATTCACTGTACAGTCTGCTGCTGGTCTCTCGAGACAGCCGGCCGTCCCCCTATGGAAAGAGCTCAGAGCTCATACTGACCAATCTTTGGGTTAGACCGAGACCACTCACACACAACACACCGGGACAACAAGGTCACAACTCCTCCATTTACATCCCGTACCTACTCACTGCTAGGTGAACAGGGGCTACACGTGAAAGGAGACACACCCAAATAATCTCCGTCCGCACAGGGGATCGAACCCTGGCCCCCTCAGTTGTGAGCTGAGTGCGCTAACCACTACGCTAGCAGACCGTGTGTGTGTGTGTGAGTGTATATAAACAGAAAGCAAAAGGACGTTTGTGTGTATATATATATATATATATATATATATATATATATATATATATAAATATATATATATATATATATCTATATATATATATATATATATATACATATATATATATATATATATATATACATATATATATATATATATATATATATATATTTATATACATATATATATATATATATATATATATATATACATATATATATATATATATATATATATATATATATATTATATATATATATATATATTTATATATATATATATATATATATATATATATATATTATATATTTATATATATATATATATATATATATATATATATATATTATATATATATATATATATATATATATATATATATATATATATATACATATATATATATATATATATATATATATATATATATATACATATATATATATATATATATATATTTGTATATATATATATATATATATATATATATATATATATATATAATCATGTTTTTATATAAATATTAAGTTTCATTTTACTGCGTAATTATTAGTCATAGAACAAATATTCATAATGACAATTGTAAAGTTTAATTGAGTGTATCAGATGCTGCAATGATATTTCCAATATTTCTAATAGCTTTCGGGAAAATGAGGAGGAAAGTCATGTTTTTATATAAATATTAAGTTTCATTTTACTGCGTAATTATTAGTCATAGAACAAATATTCATAATGAGAGTTGTACAGTTTAATTAGTTGTATCAGATGCTGCAATGATATTTCCAATATCTCTAATAGCTTTCGAGAAAATGAGGAGGAAAGTCATGTTTTTATATAAATATTAAGTTTCATTTTACTGCGTAATTATTAGTCATAGAACAAATATTCATAATCACAGTTGTACAGTTTAATTAGTTGTATCAGATGCTGCAATGATATTTCCAATATCTCTAATAGCTTTCGAGAAAATGAGAAGGAAATTCATGTTTTTATATAAATATTAAGTTTCATTTTACTGCGTCATTATTAGCCATAGTACAAATATTCATAATATCAGTTGTACAATTTAATTAGGTCTATCAGATGCTGAAATTATATTTCCAATATCTCTAATAGCTTTCGAGAAAATGACGAGGAAAATCATGTTTTTATATAAAAATACGGTTTTATTTTACTGCGTAATTATTAGTCATAGAACAAGTATTCATAATATCAGTTGTACAGTTGAATTAGGTGTATCAGATGATGCAATGATATTTCCAATATCTCTAATAGCTTTCGAGAAAACGAGGAAGAGAGTAATTTAAAAAAAGTAAAATTCATTATTTATTAGTACTAGTGAAAATATTCATAATGACAGTAGTAGATTTTACTCAGGTCTATCAGATG
>JAPQNM010000031.1:3411571-3414071 GCA_029783475.1 Metacarcinus magister
TGTGTGTGCGTGTGTGTGTGTGTGTGTGTGTACGTGTGTGTGTGTGTGTGTGTGTGTGTGTTGCCTCCGCCGCCGCCGCTGTGTCGCTGTTGTTGTTGTTGTTTAAATCTTGTTGTTGTTGTTGGTGTGTGTGTGTGTGTGTATGTATGTATGCATGTACGTGTGTATGTATATGTGCGTGTTAGCTGTAGTAATCTATCTATATCCTCTCTCTCTCTCTCTCTCTCTCTCTCTCTCTCTCTCTCTCTCTCTCTCTCTCTCTCTCTCTCTCTCTCTCTCTCTCTCTCTCTCTCTCTCTCTCTCTCTCTCTCTTTCTTCCGTCGCAATACCTCATAAGATAGTTTGTCTGTGTGTACGTGTCTGTATGTACGTGTCTGTGTGTACGTGTGTGTGTGTGTACGTAAGTCCTAAGTAAACGTACATGTATTACGTACATAGTTACTCTTAGCCAAAAATAACATACATTCCATTTCTGTGTGTGTGTGTGTGTGTATGTATGTATGTATGTATGTGTATGTGTGTGTTCCTTCAAATTCTTTTACGTAAATACATTTATTTTTCTTTGTGTGTGTGTGTGTATGTATGTATGTCTCCCTCTCTCTCTCTCTCTCTTTTCAATGTTGTTTCGTAATGCTTACATACATACACATACATACACACACACACACACACACACACACGCACATACACACACATACATACACACACACACACATACACATACACACACACACACACACACACACACACACACACACACAGCCTTAACAAGCATGACTGTTTCTATGTAAATATTGAAAAGTTATGTATGAACGCACATACACACACACACATACATACATACATACATGGAGAGAGAGAGAGAGAGAGAGAGCACAATCATACTACTACTATTACTATTAGGAGAGAATGTGTGGATAGTATAATATATAGTAAAGAAGAGAAGAGAGGGAGAGAGAAGGAGATCAACAACGAACTATTATTATCATTATTATTATTATTATTATTATCATTATTATTATTATTGATTAGAAATATTGTATAGTGAATGATACCTATAATCTCTCTCTCTCTCTCTCTCTCTCTCTCTCTCTCTCTCTCTCTCTCCTCTCTCTCTCTCTCTCTCTCTCTCTCACACACAGTATATAGTCTTCCTTTTAACACAATCTTGATCAAATAGATCCACACATACGCCCTTTGTGCTGTATTTACAATGTGATAAAAATATACATAATAATACATGATTAATTTATGTAGATATTGTATGATGTATTGTATATATTTATAGATTAGATTAGATAGATAGATAGATAGTGGGTTGCAGTATAGATAGATAAATAGTAATATATATATAAATATTTTACATGTGTGTGTGTACTACTACTACTACTATTACTACTACTATAACTACTACTACTACTACTGCTATTCCATACACGAAAAGTTTCAATGTATAGTTATTAAATTATACATCTCTCTCTCTCTCTCTCTCTCTCTCTCTCTCTCTCTCTCTCTCTCTCTCTCTCTCGCTCGCTCTTTTATTAGTATTAAAGAAAAGTGGTATTCGGCGCATCTTTGTTATGAGCCAAGTAACGCGGAAAGAGGTAGACGGCGCACATTGTATTGTTATGATGTGAGCCAAACACCGCCCTCTTGTGTCCATATATATATATAGAGAGAAAATATTATTATTATTATTATTATGATGTATAATTTGTGATATAAGACTATTAATGATGTTGATAATAATTGTAGGTGATGTATGTAATTGATGATAGAGAGAGAGAGAGAGAGACGGAGAGAGAGAATGAAATAAAAAGACAAGTATATATAAATGTAGTCAATTAGAAAGTTAAAAAAAAAGAAAGAAAGAAATCCAGTTAACTAAAATAGATATAAAAAAGAAATTAAATAAACAATAGACAATATAATAATAATAATAATAAATAAATAAAAAAAACCCATTAAAATATACGTATACACATATATGACTGTATGTATGTATGTATGTATGTGTTGTAATATACTTTGTACAAATCGATGTATATGTATCTTTAGAGAAAAAAACATGTATTAGAGAGAGAGGGAGAGAGAGAGAGAGAGAGAAAGAGAAAGAGAGAGAGAGTTTGTAAATAGACATTCCCCAATAAAGAAGACAATGGTGTTTCTTTCTTTCTCATTTTCTTTCATAAGTACAAAAGTCAGTCCATTTCTCTCTCTCTCTCTCTCTCTCTCTCTCTCTCTCTCTCTCTCTCTCTCTCTCTCTCTCTCTCTCTCTCTCTCTCTCTCTCTCACGCAGCCTCCCTCCTTCCCTCTCTCTCTCTTTCTCTCTCCCTTCCAGTCTCCTCCTAGCCACTGAAGGAGAGGGACAGACGGTTCCCTCGCTCTCTCTCACTCACTCACTCACTCACTTTCTCTATCTCACTTTCTTTAACTTCCACACGCACACGAGGACAAATACGCACATAGTCTTTTTATACGTACATATTATTTTGTTACG
>JAPQNM010000031.1:3424071-3434071 GCA_029783475.1 Metacarcinus magister
GATATTTCCAATATCTCTAATAGCTTTCGGGAAAATGAGGAGGAAATTCATGTTTTTAAATAAATATTAAGTTTCATTTTACTGCGTAATTATTAGTCATAAAACAAATATTCATTATGTCAGTTTTATAGTTTAATTAGGACTATCAGATGCTGCAATGATATTTCCAATATCTCTAATAGCTTTCGAGAAAATGAGGAGGAAAGTCATGTTTTTAAATAAATATTAAGTTTCATTTTACTGCGTAATTATTAGTCATAGAACAAATATTCATAATATCAGTTGTACAGTTTAATTAGGTCTATCAGATGCTGCAATTATATTTCCAATATCTCTAATAGCTTTCGAGAAAATGACGAGGAAAATCATGTTTTTATATAAATATTAAGTTTCATTTTACTGCGTAATTATTAGTCATAGAACAAATATTCATAATGACAGTTGTACAGTTTAATTAGGTCTATCAGATGCTGCAATGATATTTCCAATATCTCTAATAGCTTTCGGGAAAATGAGGAGGAAATTCATGTTTTTAAATAAATATTAAGTTTCATTTTACTGCGTAATTATTAGTCATAAAACAAATATTCATAATGTCAGTTTTATAGTTTAATTAGGACTATCAGATGCTGCAATGATATTTCCAATATCTCTAATAGCTTTCGAGAAAATGAGGAGGAAAGTCATGTTTTTAAATAAATATTAAGTTTCATTTTACTGCGTAATTATTAGTCATAGAACAAATA
This sequence comes from Metacarcinus magister, assembly GCA_029783475.1. Classification (NCBI taxonomy): domain Eukaryota; kingdom Metazoa; phylum Arthropoda; class Malacostraca; order Decapoda; family Cancridae; genus Metacarcinus; species Metacarcinus magister. Next base: position 3,424,818 of record JAPQNM010000031.1, read on the forward strand.
TTCATAATATCAGTTGTACAATTTAATTAGGTCTATCAGATGCTGCAATTATATTTCCAATATCTCTAATAGCTTTCGAGAAAATGACGAGGAAAATCATGTTTTTATATAAAAATACGGTTTTATTTTACTGCGTAATTATTAGTCATAGAACAAATATTCATAATATCAGTTGTACAGTTGAATTAGGTGTATCAGATGATGCAATGATATTTCCAATATCTCTAATAGCTTTCGAGAAAACGAGGAAGAAAGTAATTTAAAAAAAGTAAAATTCAGTATTTATTAGTACTAGTGAAAATATTCATAATGACAGTAGTAGATTTTAATTAGGTGTATCAGATGCTGCAATAATATTTCCAATATCTCTAATAGCTTTCGAGAAAATGAGGAGTAAAATCATGTTTTTATATAAATATTAAGTTTCATTTTACTGCGTAATTATTAGTCATAGAACAAATATTCATAATGACAGTTGTACAGTTTAATTAGGTCTATCAGATGCTGCAATGATATTTCCAATATCTCTAATAGCTTTCGGGAAAATGAGGAGGAAATTCATGTTTTTAAAAAATATTAAGTTTCATTTTACTGCGTAATTATTAGTCATAAAACAAATATTCATAATGTCAGATTTATAGTTTAATTAGGACTATCAAATGCTGCAATGATATTTCCAATATCTCTAATAGCTTTCGAGAAAATGAGGAGGAAAGTCATGTTTTTAAATAAATATTAAGTTTCATTTTACTGCGTAATTATTAGTCATAGAACAAATATTCATAATATCAGTTGTACAGTTTAATTAGGTCTATCAGATGCTGCAATGATATTTCCAATATCTCTAATAGCTTTCGAGAAAATGACGAGGAAAATCATGTTTTTATATAAATATTAAGTTTCATTTTACTGCGTAATTATTAGTCATAGAACAAATATTCATAATGACAGTTGTACAGTTTAATTAGGTCTATCAGATGCTGCAATGATATTTCCAATATCTCTAATAGCTTTCGGGAAAATGAGGAGGAAATTCATGTTTTTAAATAAATATTAAGTTTCATTTTACTGCGTAATTATTAGTCATAAAACAAATATTCATAATGTCAGTTTTATAGTTTAATTAGGACTATCAGATGCTGCAATGATATTTCCAATATCTCTAATAGCTTTCGAGAAAATGAGGAGGAAAGTCATGTTTTTAAATAAATATTAAGTTTCATTTTACTGCGTAATTATTAGTCATAGAACAAATATTCATAATATCAGTTGTACAGTTTAATTAGGTCTATCAGATGCTGCAATGATATTTCCAATATCTCTAATAGCTTTCGAGAAAATGACGAGGAAAATCATGTTTTTATATAAAAATAAGTTTTCATTTTACTGCGTAATTATTAGTCATAGAACAAATATTCATAATATCAGTTGTACAGTTGAATTAGGTTATCAGATGATGCAATGATATTTCCAATATCTCTAATAGCTTTCGAGAAAACGAGGAAGAAAGTAATTTAAAAAAAGTAAAATTCAGTATTTATTAGTACTAGTGAAAATATTCATAATGACAGTAGTAGATTTTAATTAGGTGTATCAGATGCTGCAATATATTTCCAATATCTCTAATAGCTTTCGAGAAAATGAGGAGTAAAATCATGTTTTTATATAAATATTAAGTTTCATTTTACTGCGTAATTATTAGTCATAGAACAAATATTCATAATGACAGTTGTACAGTTTAATTAGGTGTATCAGATGCTGCAATGATATTTCCAATATCTCTAATAGCTTTCGGGAAAATGAGGAGGAAATTCATGTTTTTAAATAAATATTAAGTTTCATTTTACTGCGTAATTATTAGTCATAAAACAAATATTCATAATGTCAGTTTATAGTTTAATTAGGACTATCAGATGCTGCAATGATATTTCCAATATCTCTAATAGCTTTCGAGAAAATGAGGAGGAAAGTCATGTTTTTAAATAAATATTAAGTTTCATTTTACTGCGTAATTATTAGTCATAGAACAAATATTCATAATATCAGTTGTACAATTTAATTAGGTCTATCAGATGCTGCAATTATATTTCCAATATCTCTAATAGCTTTCGAGAAAATGACGAGTAAAATCATGTTTTTATATAAATATTAAGTTTCATTTTACTGCGTAATTATTAGTCATAGAACAAATATTCATAATGACAGTTGTACAGTTTAATTAGGTCTATCAGATGCTGCAATGATATTTCCAATATCTCTAATAGCTTTCGGGAAAATGAGGAGGAAATTCATGTTTTTAAATAAATATTAAGTTTCATTTTACTGCGTAATTATTAGTCATAAAACAAATATTCATAATGTCAGTTTTATAGTTTAATTAGGACTATCAGATGCTGCAATGATATTTCCAATATCTCTAATAGCTTTCGAGAAAATGAGGAGGAAAGTCATGTTTTTAAATAAATATTAAGTTTCATTTTACTGCGTAATTATTAGTCATAGAACAAATATTCATAATATCAGTTGTACAATTTAATTAGGTCTATCAGATGCTGCAATTATATTTCCAATATCTCTAATAGCTTTCGAGAAAATGACGAGGAAAATCATGTTTTTATATAAAAATACGGTTTTATTTTACTGCGTAATTATTAGTCATAGAACAAATATTCATAATATCAGTTGTACAGTTGAATTAGGTTTATCAGATGATGCAATGATATTTCCAATATCTCTAATAGCTTTCGAGAAAACGAGGAAGAAAGTAATTTAAAAAAAAGTAAAATTCAGTATTTATTAGTACTAGTGAAAATATTCATAATGACAGTAGTAGATTTTAATTAGGTCTATCAGATGCTGCAATAATATTTCCAATATCTCTAATAGCTTTCGAGAAAATGAGGAGTAAAATCATGTTTTTATATAAATATTAAGTTTCATTTTACTGCGTAATTATTAGTCATAGAACAAATATTCATAATGACAGTTGTACAGTTTAATTAGGTCTATCAGATGCTGCAATGATATTTCCAATATCTCTAATAGCTTTCGGGAAAATGAGGAGGAAATTCATGTTTTTAAAAAATATTAAGTTTCATTTTACTGCGTAATTATTAGTCATAAACAAATATTCATAATGTCAGATTTATAGTTTAATTAGGACTATCAATGCTGCAATGATATTTCCAATATCTCTAATAGCTTTCGGGAAAATGAGGAGGAAATTCATGTTTTTAAATAAATATTAAGTTTCATTTTACTGCGTAATTATTAGTCATAAAACAAATATTCATTATGTCAGTTTTATAGTTTAATTAGGACTATCAGATGCTGCAATGATATTTCCAATATCTCTAATAGCTTTCGAGAAAATGAGGAGGAAAGTCATGTTTTTAAATAAATATTAAGTTTCATTTTACTGCGTAATTATTAGTCATAGAACAAATATTCATAATATCAGTTGTACAGTTTTAATTAGGTCTATCAGATGCTGCAATTATATTTCCAATATCTCTAATAGCTTTCGAGAAAATGAGGAGGAAATCATGTTTTTATATAAATATTAAGTTTCATTTTACTGCGTAATTATTAGTCATAGAACAAATATTCATAATGACAGTTGTACAGTTTAATTAGGTCTATCAGATGCTGCAATGATATTTCCAATATCTCTAATAGCTTTCGGGAAAATGAGGAGGAAATTCATGTTTTTAAAAAATATTAAGTTTCATTTTACTGCGTAATTATTAGTCATAAAACAAATATTCATAATGTCAGATTTATAGTTTAATTAGGACTATCAAATGCTGCAATGATATTTCCAATATCTCTAATAGCTTTCGGGAAAATGAGGAGGAAATTCATGTTTTTAAATAAATATTAAGTTTCATTTTACTGCGTAATTATTAGTCATAAAACAAATATTCATTATGTCAGTTTTATAGTTTAATTAGGACTATCAGATGCTGCAATGATATTTCCAATATCTCTAATAGCTTTCGAGAAAATGAGGAGGAAAGTCATGTTTTTAAATAAATATTAAGTTTCATTTTACTGCGTAATTATTAGTCATAGAACAAATATTCATAATATCAGTTGTACAGTTTAATTAGGTCTATCAGATGCTGCAATTATATTTCCAATATCTCTAATAGCTTTCGAGAAAATGACGAGGAAAATCATGTTTTTATATAAAAATACGGTTTTATTTTACTGCGTAATTATTAGTCATAGAACAAATATTCATAATATCAGTTGTACAGTTGAATTAGGTGTATCAGATGATGCAATGATATTTCCAATATCTCTAATAGCTTTCGAGAAAACGAGGAAGAAAGTAATTTAAAAAAAAGTAAAATTCAGTATTTATTAGTACTAGTGAAAATATTCATAATGACAGTAGTAGATTTTAATTAGGTGTATCAGATGCTGCAATAATATTTCCAATATCTCTAATAGCTTTCGAGAAAATGAGGAGTAAAATCATGTTTTTATATAAATATTAAGTTTCATTTTACTGCGTAATTATTAGTCATAGAACAAATATTCATAATGACAGTTGTACAGTTTAATTAGGTCTATCAGATGCTGCAATGATATTTCCAATATCTCTAATAGCTTTCGGGAAAATGAGGAGGAAATTCATGTTTTTAAAAAATATTAAGTTTCATTTTACTGCGTAATTATTAGTCATAAAACAAATATTCATAATGTCAGATTTATAGTTTAATTAGGACTATCAAATGCTGCAATGATATTTCCAATATCTCTAATAGCTTTCGGGAAAATGAGGAGGAAATCATGTTTTTAAATAAATATTAAGTTTCATTTTACTGCGTAATTATTAGTCATAAAACAAATATTCATTATGTCAGTTTTATAGTTTAATTAGGACTATCAGATGCTGCAATGATATTTCCAATATCTCTAATAGCTTTCGAGAAAATGAGGAGGAAAGTCATGTTTTTAAATAAATATTAAGTTTCATTTTACTGCGTAATTATTAGTCATAGAACAAATATTCATAATATCAGTTGTACAGTTTAATTAGGTCTATCAGATGCTGCAATGATATTTCCAATATCTCTAATAGCTTTCGAGAAAATGACGAGGAAATCATGTTTTTAATAAATATTAAGTTTCATTTTACTGCGTAATTATTAGTCATAGAACAAATATTCATAATGACAGTTGTACAGTTTAATTAGGTCTATCAGATGCTGCAATGATATTTCCAATATCTCTAATAGCTTTCGGGAAAATGAGGAGGAAATTCATGTTTTTAAATAAATATTAAGTTTCATTTTACTGCGTAATTATTAGTCATAAAACAAATATTCATAATGTCAGTTTTATAGTTTAATTAGGACTATCAGATGCTGCAATGATATTTCCAATATCTCTAATAGCTTTCGAGAAAATGAGGAGGAAAGTCATGTTTTTAAATAAATATTAAGTTTCATTTTACTGCGTAATTATTAGTCATAGAACAAATATTCATAATATCAGTTGTACAATTTAATTAGGTCTATCAGATGCTGCAATTATATTTCCAATATCTCTAATAGCTTTCGAGAAAATGACGAGGAAAATCATGTTTTTATATAAATATAAGTTTCATTTTACTGCGTAATTATTAGTCATAGAACAAATATTCATAATATCAGTTGTACAGTTTAATTAGGTCTATCAGATGCTGCAATGATATTTCCAATATCTCTAATAGCTTTCGAGAAAATGAGGAGGAAAGTCATGTTTTTAAAAAATATAAGTTTCATTTTACTGGGTAATTATTAGTCATAGAACAAATATTCATAATGACAGTTGTAAGTTTAATTAGGACTATCAGATGCTGCAATGATATTTCCAATATCTCTAATAGCTTTCGAGAAAATGAGGAGTAAAATCATGTTTTTATATAAATATTAAGTTTCATTTTACTGCGTAATTATTAGTCATAGAACAAATATTCATAATGACAGTTGTACAGTTTAATTAGGTCTATCAGATGCTGCAATGATATTTCCAATATCTCTAATAGCTTTCGGGAAAATGAGGAGGAAATTCATGTTTTTAAAAAATATTAAGTTTCATTTTACTGCGTAATTATTAGTCATAAAACAAATATTCATAATGTCAGTTGTACAGTTTAATTAGGTCTATCAGATGCTGCAATGATATTTCCAATATCTCTAATAGCTTTCGAGAAAATGAGGAGGAAAGTCATGTTTTTAAATAAATATTAAGTTTCATTTTACTGCGTAATTATTAGTCATAGAAACAAATATTCATAATGATCAGTTGTATAGTTTAATTAGGTCTATCAGATGCTGCAATGATATTTCCAATATCTCTAATAGCTTTCGAGAAAATGAGGAGGAAAATCATGTTTTTAAATAAATATTAAGTTTCATTTTACTGCGTAATTATTAGTCATAGAACAAATATTCATAATGATCAGTTGTACAGTTTAATTAGGTCTATCAGATGCTGCAATGATATTTCCAATATCTCTAATAGCTTTCGAGAAAATGAGGAGGAAATCATGTTTTTAAAAAATATTAAGTTTCATTTTACTGCGTAATTATTAGTCATAAAACAAATATTCATAATGACAGTTGTACAGTTTAATTAGGTCTATCAGATGCTGCAATGATATTTCCAATATCTCTAATAGCTTTCGGGAAAATGAGGAGGAAATTCATGTTTTTAAATAAATATCAAGTTTCATTTTACTGCGTAATTATTAGTCATAAAACAAATATTCATTATGTCAGTTTTATAGTTTAATTAGGACTATCAGATGCTGCAATGATATTTCCAATATCTCTAATAGCTTTCGAGAAAATGAGGAGGAAAGTCATGTTTTTAAATAAATATTAAGTTTCATTTTACTGCGTAATTATTAGTCATAGAACAAATATTCATAATATCAGTTGTACAGTTTGATTAGGTCTATCAGATGCTGCAATTATATTTCCAATATCTCTAATAGCTTTCGAGAAAATGACGAGGAAAATCATGTTTTTATATAAAAATACGGTTTTATTTTACTGCGTAATTATTAGTCATAGAACAAATATTCATAATATCAGTTGTACAGTTGAATTAGGTGTATCAGATGATGCAATGATATTTCCAATATCTCTAATAGCTTTCGAGAAAACGAGGAAGAAAGTAATTTAAAAAAAAGTAAAATTCAGTATTTATTAGTACTAGTGAAAATATTCATAATGACAGTAGTAGATTTTAATCAGGTCTATCAGATGCTGCAATGATATTTCCAATATCTCTAATAGCTTTCGAGAAAATGAGGAGGAATGTCATGTTTTTATATAAATATTAAGTTTAATTTTACTGCGTAATTATTAGTCATAGAACAAATATTCATAATGACAGTTTTACAGTTTAATTAGGTGTATCAGATGCTGCAATGATATTTCCAATATCTCTAATAGCTTTCGAGAAAATGAGGAGGAAAGTCATGTTTTTATATAAATATTAAGTTTAATTTTACTGCGTAATTATTAGTCATAGAACAAATATTCATAATATCAGTTTTACAGTTTAATTAGGTGTATCAGATGCTGCAATGATATTTCCAATATCTCTAATAGCTTTGGTGAAAATGAGGAGGAAAGTCATGTTTATATATATATATATATATATATATTAAGTTTCATTTTACTGCGTAATTATTAGTCATAGAACAAATATTCATAATGACAGTTGTACAGTTTAATTAGGTGTATCAGATGCTGCAATGATATTTCCAATATTTCCAATATTTTCAATATCCAATATCTAATGCTAGCTAGAAGAGCCCGTCGCTGACTGCCGACGGAGCGACGGTTATATATTGCTGCCGGTGGTGTTGCCAAACCGTAGTTATCGTACCGTAAAATTATCTATTGAATATCACATAAATACTCATAAGAACGGTAATTCTGATACATAAGACAATAGAAATTTGTAAATAATGATAAAAGTTGTTACACTGGCCTATACATCATATGTATATGCATGGTAATGATATAAAGATCTTGGCACAGACGTCGTGCCGCAAACACAGGAGAGGGAGAAGCTGCTGGCACATACGGTGTGTCGCAAGAACTGAATGGGTTAATAGGTAATGTTTTCTTTATATCCCTCCACTAGTAATGGTGAAGAATGATGTGTTACTGCTCCTCCATCACTCAAAATGACATGTAGAGGAACAGGGAAGGTTTAAAACCAAGAAATATGATCACCGTGCTAAGAGGTCGACTCTGGCTGCTAGCGGTACAGGCTCAAGACTGGCCATCAACACACACACACACACACACACACAGAAGATTCTGAGATGTCAAAATTTTCATGAAATTTCCAAGGCGTGTGTATGACGTATGTGTATATATTATGTGAGGGAGAATAGGAGAGAGAGAGAGAGAGAGAGAGAGAGAGAGAGAGAGAGAGAGAGAGAGAGAGAGAGAGAGAGAGAGAGAGAGAGAGAGAGAGAGAGAGAGAGAGAGAGTGTGTGTGTGTGTGTGTTGTTATGAAGTTACACCAGGCCGTCTGCATCACTGCCAGACGTACGACTCATTCCTTCACAGTGCATTGAAATGTTGAACTCTTATTCAATATTACCAAACTACCAGATAATATTAAGTAAAACTGAGTCCACCATCGTGTTCGTGATACATCGATGTATATCATGAGCAAATAATATTTACAGTAAGAGAGATATTAGTATCTGTAAACATTTTCCTTCCTTCCTATATAAATAAAATAATAAATAAATAAATAAATAAATCATTAAAATACAATGTTTATATGGTGTTTAATATTATGGTAATGATAAAACTGAGGCTATATTCGTGTTCTTCATCATTGAAAACCTTAATGTATAAATTTTCATGAGATTCGGAGGTGTGAAAATTTTCATGAAATTTCCAAGGTGACAGACACCCTTAGATTTTTTTTAACAAATCACGTTTTGTGAAATAACTAAAAAACTATGAGGTTTACGTAAAAATTGTATAAATTAGTAAAGAAAGAGCAAGAGACGCCCGTTCTTTTGAGATATAGTAGAATGAAATTGGAGTATTAGTAACTGAGAAAATAATATATTAGTTTTTTGACAAAATTTCAACAAAACTTAAATTTCCTACTAAACTATAAGGTATATTTTAAATCTGATTTCACCATTAGATAGACAACATCAAACTTAATATATCAACTTCTATACATTAATGCTGTACAACAAATATTTTCCG
>JAPQNM010000031.1:3439071-3441571 GCA_029783475.1 Metacarcinus magister
TTTTATTTTTTTATTTTATTTTTCAGTGTGTGTGTATGTGTGTGTGTGTGTGTGTGTGTGTGTGTGTGTGTGTGTGTGTGTGTGTGTGTGTGTGTGTGTGTGTTATTGCTACTTACTACTCTATATATATACATGCACACATACATACATACATATACATACATAAATATCTATACGTACGTACATGCATTAAGCCATACATATCTATACGTACACACACCAATATACGTACATAACCCCAATACATACGTACACACCTCCATGCACATAGCCATAAATAAACAAAACAAACAACTAAACCAACAATAAAACTACAACAACAACAATAATAATAATAATAATAATAATAATAATAATAATAATAAAAATAAAAAATACTTACTTTTCTTAACAGCTGATTGGATGAATGACTGACAAACCCTAACCTAACACACCCTAACCTAACACACCTTAACCCAACCTAACACACCCTTAAACACACCCTAGAACAGTGGTTACCAAACAGGGGGTCATAGTTTTTTTCATATATAAAGTTTCAAGTTTCAATGGAGTGTTGGTTACTTGGCAGACGTGTTGCAAGCTTTGAATGGACTGAACCTGCAAGTACAAGGCCCAGACACCACCCTCATAATGCACACCCATGCCATCAAGACTTTCCTCCACAAGGTAGACATTTAGGAGAGGAAAGTGGAGGGGAAATGTAGCGTCCTTCCAGCGTCTAACTGAGGTCATTGCTGAGGAAAGGAACAGTTCTCACGCCACCAAGAAAAGTTTCATGAGATGGATGTAAACGAGAATGTACAGTACAGATGAAACTTGGCCTCAATACTTTCTAATACACTGTGTACAATGTTCCTGATGACATATAAAAGTAATCCTTATGTGTCATCAACAATACTACAATACTACAACACTACAGCATCAACACTGCAGCCAAAGATGAGTTCCTGTCAAGTGTAAGTGTTGGATCAAAATACTTTCTGCTTTCCACAACACCCAGGAATTCACACTCAAGGTTCACATTCCTTCCTCATTGACTTACCTCAGTGTGTGTGTGTGTGTGTGTGTGTGTGTGTGTGTGTGTGTGTGTGTGTGTGTGTGTGTGTGTGTGTGTGTGTGGTTTCTCAGCTGTCCTGGTGATCAAATGAAAGGCATGACACAGGTTGGACATGCGGTGTGCCCTCAGCCTCACCCACACACACACCCCGACGTATTGACTTAATTGTATCAAAAAAGTACATTTACAGAAGGGTTATAAAGGTGGTGGTCATGGTAGGAGGTTTGGTACTACTGAAAGGGATCACCTACTACAAAAGTTTAGGAACCACTGTCCTAACACACCTTAACACACCCTGAACACACCCTAAACACACCCTAACACACCTTAACACACCTCAAAACACACCTGAACCCCACCTAACACCTTTAAACACCCTGAAACACACCTGAACCCCAGCTAACACACCCTAAAAGACCCTAACACACCCTGAACACACCCTCAACACACTTCAACACACCTGAACCCCACCTAACACACCCTAACACCCTGAAACACACCTGAACCCCAGCTAACCCACCCTGAACCCACCCTAACACAGCCTTACCTGTACTGTCCCATCTGGTCAAACGCTGGTTCCAGATATTGAGCCTTGAGGTGACCCAGCTGTTGCCTGGCCTCGCGCAGCCCCTGACTGGCCATGGTGGACGCAGCTGCACTCAGACCTCCACCTACTCCTCCTCCAACACCTACTCCTCCTACTCCTCCACATCCTCCTCCACCTCCTCCGCTACTACTGCTATTGCTGCTACTACTGTTACTACTGCAGGGAGGAAGGAAGGAAGGAACGGTTGGTCGTGGGTTGGATAGTGGTGAGCATGGCTGTTTGGGTGTGTGTGTGTGTGTGTGTGTGTGTGTGTGTGTGTGTGTGTGTGTGTGTGTGTGTGTGTGTGTGTGTTTGTCTCTCTCTCCCATGCAACATACGCAAGCAAAAACAAATATATATATAAATGCAGCTTAACAAACACACGTACACAAACGCACACATATGCACACAGTCCCAAACAGCCATGTACGTATATATAAAACAACAACAACAATAACAACAATAACAACAATAACAACAACAACAACAATTATATATATGCAAAAATTACAAGGCAGAATAGAAATAACTAAATATATTGAAATTTTAAACTAATAATTTCAAAAAAGTGCAAATTACTATAATATTTTTCTACTAAAAATTCTAATTATATATATTTATTAAATGTAATTGTGTAAGGCTAATTATTACTATTACTAATTGAATTATATTTGTATTGATGTGAAAATTATATTAATGAATTCTAATTATATGTATCTATAGAAAAAATTTATATATATACGTAATAAAAAAAAAATCTAAAATAAAAATAAGTTTGATTAAATAAATAAATAAATAAATAAATAAATAAATAAATATATATAAATACATTGATTATTATTTCATATATAACTACT
>JAPQNM010000031.1:3446571-3461571 GCA_029783475.1 Metacarcinus magister
TATCAGCGAGAGGTCAGCCCCAGCAGCCAGACTGTCAGCCGAGGAACGCAATGTCAGCCCGTAACGCGTCCTAAACATGTCGCTGGCCGTGAAATCAAGCTTGTTTTGATAGTAACTAGTAGCAGGTGTAGTAGCAGGTGTAGTTATAGTAGTAGTAGTAGTAGTAGCAGTAGTAGTAGTAGTAGTACCACCACCTCTACTACTACTGCTACTACTACTACTACTACTATTACTACAGTTAACAGTAGTAGTAGTAGTAGTAGTAGTAGTAGTAGTAGGAGTAGTAGTAGTAGTAGTAGTGGTAGTTATAGTGGAGGCATAGGAGGAGGAGGAGGAGGAGGGGGAAGGAGAGGTAGGAGGAAGAGGAGGAGGGGCCGGGGAGGAGGGGAAGGAAGGAAGGTCAAGATCTGGGCAGAGAGATGGAGGGAAGGAAGAGAAGGAAGGAGAGGAGGAGGAGGAGGAGGTAGTGGAGGAGTGTGTTGGGGGGTCTGTGGGGGGGTGAGGGGGGGGGGAGCCAGGCAGCATGGAGAGAAAAAAGAGAGGTTAGTAAGCTAGCTCTAATTCTCTCTCTCTCTCTCTCTCTCTCTCTCTCTCTCTCTCTCTCTCTCTCTCTCTCTCTCTCTCTAATTCTCTCTCTCTCTCTCTCTCTCTCTCTCTCTCTCTCATACGTACATATAATTCATTAGTAAAAGCTAGTTAACGTACATACATACATACATACACACACACACACACACACACACACACACACACACACACACATACATATAACATTTTTTTTTTCCTTAATAAATAAATAAACACAATATTTGATTTTTTTTTTATTATTATTATTTTTAATCTAATGAGACAGACAGACAGACAGACGGACAGACGGACATGAGGAGGAGGAGGAGGAGGAAGAAGAGGAGGAGGAGGAGGAAGGGGGGGGGGTCTTCTCTCACCTTCTGGGGGGGGCAGCGCTCCTTCTGGGGGGGACTGATTGTCACTTGTTTCACTCACAGAGGAGTAGCCGGGGTCTGGGGGGGCGGGGGAGGGGGGGTTAGTAAGCTATTTCTATCTCTCTCTCTCTTTTTCTCTCTCTCACTTTTTTTCTCTCTCTCTTTTTCTCTATCTCTCTATCTCACTTTTTCTCTCTCTCTCTTTTTCTCTATCTCTCTATCTCACTTTTTCTCTATTTCTCTATTTCTCTCTTCTTTTTCTCTCTCTTTCTTTTTTTCTATCTCTCTTTTTCTCTCACTTTTTCCTCTCTCATTTGAATTAAAGTCGAGCTTATTCCGCTATATGTATCTATGTATATTCTACTAATAAAATCATTCCCCTTTAATAGATCATTTCAATACAATATTCTCTAAGTATATATTGTATTGAATTGTTGATGAAATTGTGTGTATCCAGCGCTCGTCATAAACATTGTGGCTGGGTCGTGGCTGCGGTGTCGATAATATCCTCACACACACACACATTACTCGGCAATCCCAAGCTGTCTTCCCTGATTTTCCCGGCCGATATTCCTGGATTGCGTTCTATTTCAATTTCACTCTCAGGGTTCACAGGGAAATTTTGTGGGTGTTTCCTTGGCGGCTATTTTGTTGCGGCTATTTAGTTCAGCCATACACTTCACGGGTCGTTGCCAGCTGCCACTCGTCTGGTCAGAGATAGCCCGTGTGGAGTGTCCAGCCTTGTGGAGAGCTGAGATGACTGTGATGTCGTCCCGTGACAAGATCTGGTAGCGCATCGTTGTCCAGGAAAACAGCTAAACATCAGACTAACTGCAAGCTATTCTGGGGGTGTGGCGCGGGAGGATAGCAATAAAGCGCCGGCCAGTCAGAGTGATTGACAGGCGCCTATAGCTTCTTACTGCCTTTGCAAGATGCCCGACACCCAGGCTGAGATGCTGGGTGTGTAATAATTTAATTTAAAGCACCCGATGCCCGCCAAGGAAAGCACGCGCGTTATGATCCTTCAAAAGATATCGTGGTCTCCAGCGACAATGTTTATGACGAGTATAATCACTAATATGTTGTGTTTAAATATATCATTGTGGTCAGTTGCAGTTGTGTAATCTTTAAGTCATCATAGGAAGGTTTACTGGTTACTGTATACATGATAACATACAGCAGATTCAAGAACGTAATTGTTGACAAGGTAAAAGGTAATGAGAGAGAGAGAGAGAGAGAGAGAGAGAGAGAGAGGAAAATAAGTTAGTTAGTTAGAAAGAGAATGAAAAATAATTAGAGTGAAAAATAGTTCAAAATAGATAGAGATAAAAGAGATAATTAGAGAAAAAAAAAGAGAGATAATTAGAGTTAGCTTACCAGAGCCAAGTGTGTTTGTCTTGTCAGCAGTAGCAGTAGTAGCAGTAGTAGTAGTAGTAGTAGTAGTAGTAGGAGGGCAGTCTAGAGAGGTAACACTATCAAGAGAGATGTGACTACTACTACTGTCCACATCTGAAATAGTAGTAGTAGTAGTAGTAGTAGTAGTAGTAGTAGTAGTAGTAGTAGTAGAGTAGTAGTAGTAGGAGTAGAGTAGTAGTAGTAGTAGTAGTAGTAGTAGTAGTAGTAGTAGTAGTAGTAGTAGTAGTAGTAGTAGTAGTATCGTTATTTACATCAATATTCCGTTTAAATTCAACGAGATAATAATAATAATAATAATAACAATAATAATAATAATAATAAATAATAATAATAATAATAATAATAATAATAGTACACTACTTATACACTGTTAACTATACATATTACTTAGACATATATTCAATTAACATTTATCAATTATAATTACATCATATATAGAGTCATAGAAAATATATATAAATGTCCATAAGTACACCTGCCAGCTTACCTGTGAGTGTGTCTTGGGGTAGTGAGCTGACACCCCTGCGATGGGCTCTCTCCTGACCACACTTCTTGAAGGCTGACACTCCTATCAGCACATTTCTGGGGGCGTGAAGGGGGGTGGAGAGAGGGAGAGGTAGAGAGAGGGAGAGAGAGAGAGAGAGAGGGGGGGGGAGAGAGAGAGAGGGGGGGTAGAGAGAGATTATTATAGATATATATGTAAGGTTTAGATTATATTATACTCAAAAAACCGTATATATATTTTTTTTTATTGTGTATATATATAAATAAAATGCACATCTTAATTTTAGTTTTATTATATTATATTATTATTATATATTGTTTTTTTTTATTGATATGTAATTTCTAGCTTCCTAACCTGACCTAACCTAACCACCTTCCTAACCTAACCTAACCTAACCACCTTCCTAACCTAACCTAACCCACCTTCCTAACCTAACCACCTACCCTAACCTAACCTAACCCAACCACCTTCCTAACCTAACTCAACAGATCCACAGCAAGTTAGAGAGCATTCATTTATTCAAACCAAACCAAAATAAATAAATAAATAAATAAAAAAATTGCACATACCACCTTCCTAACCTAACCTAACCTAACCTACCACCTTCCTAACCTAACCCACCACCTTCCTAACCTAACCCAGCACCTTCCTAACCTAACCTCACCTCAGTTTATTCCACAGCAGGTTCGAGTGCATCCATTTGTTCTCCATGACGGCCCTGTTGTAGTAGCCGTAGGTGATAGCGTTGGGTGTTATGCCGTGCTGCCGCATCTCACACAAAACTTTGACGGCCAGGATGGGTTGAGAGTACACCCCACACAGCTGCATCATGACCCGGTAACACACCTGGCGGGGGGGGAGGGGGTGTAAGTATGTCTATAAAGGGAGGTAGACGCACATGTATACGCACATGTCCCCCGTACACACCAGAAAAGGGAAAAAATGTATTATTTTTCTCTCGCTCGCTCGCTCGCGTTCGCTCTCTCTCTCTCTCTCTTTCTGTCGTTCGTACACATGTAAATATACACACACATCCCTCTACATAGCGCACACAGCTGCATCATCGCCCTATAATATACCTGTACAGAGAGGGGGGGGGTAGGGGTGTGTAAGTATGTATATAAACGCACATAGATACGCACACATCCCCTGTGAGGAACTGCACCTGCCTCGTCTTCCCCTAATTAGTGGTTGAACTACCACTCTCGTCTGCCGGCGCTTGTTCACCGGCTTGGAAGGACAGAACGCCTCAGCTCTCACACCTGACAACACCTCACCACCTGCTGCTGGTTCTCAACGTTCTGAAGGCATTTCTGGAGACTTGGGCTCCCTTCCAGTGTGCCCTTCAACTGTACCTACACCATTCCACCCTCCCTGCTGTCTGAGGAGCAATCTACCTTGCCGAGTGTTGCTGTCACGCATCTCACCCTCCAGACAGCTGTACAGGGAGTTATTTGGGTGCCATAACCCTGCTCTGGTAATTGTTTACGAGCAGTTCGTCGTTGGTGATTTATTTTGGGTTTTAGCCTATTGTTTGCTATTTGTGTGTGTGTAAATATATTCGGGGTATCATACTCCATGAATTTTCTTCCCCACAACTCTATAGAAGGATAATATTAATTGGTAGTCACCTCGGCCCTGACAATATCCCTCTACATAGCGCACACAGCCGTGTCATTATCCTATAATATACCTGTACACAGAGGGGGGCTAGGGGTGTGTAAGTATGTCTATAAACGCACATAAATACGCACACATGCCCCTACACACAAAAAGAGAGGAGTGGGATGTGCATATACATACATATTTAGATTGAAAAAACATTAATACTTTCTTTCTCTCTCTAACTCTCTCCCTATCACACGTACACACACACAAACGTACACACACATGCCCGACACACACCCCACACACACACCCTCACCTCATCAGCCTGGGAGAGGAGTGGGATGTGCAAATACATACATATATATAAACATTTACGTCAAAAACATCAATATTTTTTTATCTTTCTCTCTCTATCTCTCTCCCTATCACACGTACACACACACAAACGTACACACACATGCCTGACACATCCCCGCACACATCCCACACGCACACCCTCACCTCATCAGCCTGGGATAGGTGTAATTTCTGCATATTCATCAGTATTTTGAACGCGAGTTGTAGCAATCTGGGTTTGTTGTGCTGGGTGGAAGCAAATGCCGGCAGCTGAGTGAACCATAGACTGAAAGAGAGAAAATTAAAGATAGTGAGATAATTAGAGATAGTAGGTGGTTATAGAGGTGTTAGATTTTAGTGATATATCTATACGCACACTGGGATATTGTCAAACGCACATGTGTACGCTGAAATATAGGTAAACGCACATACGCAGACACTGAAATATAGCTAAACGCACATATGTACACCCAAACACCCCCAAACACACCTTACCCCCACACAAAACACACCCACATCCACACACACCCTTCCCACACACACACCGACCCACCCACCCCCCCCAGAGACCCCAAACAAACAGCCTTACCTATAACATGTATGCAACAAACACTTGGCCCAGAGAATTGGTGTTTGTGCATGTCTGGAGGCAACGCGCTGGTCTGTCTTTACTTCCTGTTTTGTTCTTCTTGCTAAGGGGGAGGCAGGGGTGTTCTGGGGGGCCTTTACCTGGGGGGGCAAGGCCGGCAGGGGGTCCTCGCAGGGGAATAACTCCGGTCGTAGCTTCGGAAACCCCTGGAGTAGTAGTAGTAGTAGTTATAGTATTATTATTATTATTATTATTATTATTATTATTATTATTATTATTATTATTATTATTATTATTATTATAGAAATGAAGAAAATATACGCGCACACATGTACGTAACTTACCGAGTATGTGTATGTAACAGCAGTGGAGGCAGCGGTGGAGGTGGAGGAAGGGGGGGAAGGGAGGGAAGTTTTGGAGATAGAGAGAGAAGTAGAGGTGGGAGGGGCTGTGTTGGGGGGGATGGGCGTGGGCTGTGGAGGGTGGTATCATAGGAGGGGGGTTCAGGGGGGGGGAGGAAGAGGGTGTGTTCACTCTGGGCGGCTTCTACCTCCAGCAGCCTAATGGTCGGGTCATCCTCCTCCACCTGTAGTAGTAGTAGTAGTAGTAGTAGTAGTAGTAGTAGTAGTAGTAGTAGTAGTAGATGGGACAGTAGTATGAGCATAACTATTTCTATGTATGTTTCAACTAGGTAAATACATACACACACAGGTACACACAGACACAGGTATAAACAGACACAGGTACACACACACACAGGTACACACACCCCCAAACACACCTCAAAACACACTTTCCACCTCTATACACCCCAATAACCACCCTCCCCCCTTCCCCCCCCCTAAGAACACCTCCAAAAACACCCTCAC
The DNA here is from genome assembly GCA_029783475.1 of Metacarcinus magister. Lineage (NCBI taxonomy): Eukaryota > Metazoa > Arthropoda > Malacostraca > Decapoda > Cancridae > Metacarcinus > Metacarcinus magister. Next base: position 3,452,836 of record JAPQNM010000031.1, read on the forward strand.
CCCTTCTCCCCCCCCCTAACCCACCCCCACACACCCACCTTCTCCGCACAGTCGTCAAAGAAGGCCAGAGATGCGTCCTTGTCCGACACGAAAGATCTTTCCTCGATAAAACGGCTAAACATTTGGGTGTTGACTAGCAGGTGATAGAAGCGATGGTGCCGCCTGTCTCGGGACTTGACAAAGGCTGGGTGGTGGTGGTGGTGGTGGTGGTGGTGGTGGTGGTGGTGGTGGTGGTGGTGGTGGTGGTGGTGGTGGTGGGAGGAGAGAGGTAGAGCAAGGAAGGAGAGAGATAGATAGGTGATTTGTAGGGTTGGGAAGGAAGGGAAGGAAGAGGTGGTGGTGTTGAGGAGAGAGGTAAGAGGAGGAGAGAGGAGGATGTTGGAGGAGAGAGGAGGAAGAGAGAGGAGGAAGAGTAGGAAGGAGGAAGAGGTAGGAGGTGTAGGAAGAGGAAGAGGAAGGAGGAGGAAGAGGAGAAAGAAAAACCATAAATTAGATACAATATATATACATTTCTATCTCATTCTATATACACACAAATCTCTCACCTCCCTCTATCCCCCCTTCTCTCCACCTCTCCCTCCCCCCTTTCTCTCCACCCCTGCCCCCCCCCCCTTACCTTCAATGTCAAAGAGAGAAGCAGTGTCACAGTTAGCCCCGGCGCGGGAGGATATTATCGGCAGGAGGTAGGAGCTGTAGCCTTTCAAAATAGTAGCTGTGAACCGCAGAAACGACTCCTGAATTTCCACGTCGAGCTGTTGCTGTGGGGGGGAGGGGGTGTGGAGAGGGGTGTTAGTGTTAGGTTAGGTTAGGGGAGGGTTTTTTCTCTCCGTCTCTCTCTCCCTGTCTCTCTCTCTTACCTCCTTCCTCTTCATTTTAAACTCAGAGTCAATGGAGGAATCTGTCTCGGTTTTCTGGGCTCTGAGGTGAAGCTGCAGTGATTTTTCTAACTTATGCATCTTCTCGCACACACTCTCCAGGCAGGTGCGTAGGGTGCGGGCCGGGCGGGGGGGGAGCAGCTTGGTGACCAGGTGCCGCTTGTCTTCCGGCCTGGGGGTGGGGGGGGGGGGGAGGTAACATGACAAGATAGATATTTCCAAACGGTTAGGTAAAAAAACACGACATTTCAAAATTTAAACCACAGAGAAAAATACACGAGATTAGTTCCGATACTTACACGTAGATGGCGCCGGTGTCGAGGTCAATGCATATGACATCTGATGGGGGGTCATAGAGGTCAAAGAAGCGACTGTCCAGCCCGAGCAAGAAAGGTATAGGTGCGTTCAAGAGGTCAGATAAGCCGAGAGGACACAAAGGGATGTAAGGACACTGCCAATGGAACGGGAAGATGATCTGGAAAGGAATGGGGTTGGGATGTTAGGTTAGGTTGGGGTGTTGTTGTTGTTGTGTTTGTTAGCAGTAGTAGTAGTAGTAGTAGTAGTTGTAAAGCTATATTTTTTTTACTACTACTACTACTACTACTACTACTACACTACTACTACTATTATTATTATTATTATTATTATTACTACTACTACTGCTATTTTTTTTTACACATACATACACTCATACACACACCATCATCCACACACACACACACACACACAGACCACACACAGAACACACACACACCCCCAACAACACAGACCCAACACATCTCCTCTCACACACACACACACAGACCCCAAACACACACACACACACACACCACCACACACAACACACACATACCACACTCACACACACACACACACCACACACACACACACACACACACACACCCACCATACTAATAGCCTCCGAGACAGCCGTCAAAACATCCGGCCGCAGAGAATGGAGTAATATTTTCTGTTCCGTCAAGGCAAACAGCAGAACGGTTAGACATCCTTCGGGTTTCAAATTCATTACCAGCTGACGGAACTTTGCACCACTGTTGGGAGAGAGAGAGAGAGAGAGAGAGAGAGAGAGAGAGAGAGAGAGAGAGAGAGAGAGAGAGAGAGAGAGAGAGAGAGAGAGAGAGTTAATAGACATCAGATTACATTCATTTCTTCAACTTTTTTTCATGTTTTTTCAATCTCTTATCACCCTCAACACACCTACCCCTTACCCAGCACCTCCTACCTCCTCCCCCTTTACCTACACCTCCCCAGCAACCCCCCAGCACCCCCCAGCACCCCCCCTCCTTACCTGAGTGGGATGGGAGAGTCTTCAGGTTGCGTGAGAGAGATGCGTTCCGTGGCATCAAGCTGAATGAGGATACGAGGCCGCCGGGCGCTAGGGAAGGGAATGCACTCCAGGAAATGGTGTACGTATCTGTGTGTGCGTACGTGTGTGTGTGTGTAGGGGTGAGGAAGGGAGGGTAAGGGAGGGGGGGAAGGGTGTGCGTGTGGGTAGGAGGAGAGAGAGAGGGAAAAAGAGAATTAATTTGCAATCTAATAATAATAATAATAATAATGACAATACTACTACTACTACTACTACTACTACTACTACTACTACTACTACTACTACTACTGCTGCTGCTACTACTACTACTGCTACTACTAACACACAAACAAACACACACACTAACCTTTCAATCGGCACAGTGTGGGGTCCGGAATTCACCAAAACGTGAAGATATTTCAAAAACCGATCGAACGTCTCGAAAAACGGCCACCGCGACATTATACAAATACTCCGATTGGTATGGACATTATTCCTGCGTCCGAAATGCTCATCCAACCTCAAGGCTTTCCTCTGCTCTGGGGTCAGGCGGTCATGCGGAAAAGCTTCATAAAACGCAACCGCAGCTCCGTAAACTTTCTCCACAGCCTCCGAACGGTCACCAGTCGTTACCGTCAACACAAACGTCGACGACACGGGCTGGGGTCGCGTGGAGGTCGCGGGCCATGACTCTAGTGTGGCCCCCATAGGTAGGCAGAAGAGGGCCAGGTCTGCGGGGAGGGGGAATCCCGGCCGCTGTACTATGGGGTAGTAATCTAATATGCCAGCCATATATGCTAAGGAGGTGGAGCGGTTCATAGATTTCTTGTAGCATACGAAGATGTCTGACCCAACCTAGTGGAGGAGGGGGAGGGGGAGAGAAGGGGGGAAGAGGGGAGGAAGGGAGAGATTAGGGGTTTTTAGAGAAGGTGAGAGAGGGAAAAGGGTAGGTGGAGGTGTTTAGGGAGAGATAGTGGGGTTTAGAGAGAGAGAGGAAGGTGGGGGAGGGAGAGAAAGAGGGGGAAGGGGAGAGAGAGAGAAGGGAGAGAAATAATGTGAGGATTAGAATTTATACGTTAAGAATATTTTTATATATACACACACACACACACACACATACATACATACATATATATATATTACATACATAAGAAAATAAGTTATAATAAGTATATTTTAAGTATACATAAATAATATACGTACACACACACATAAAACACACACACACCCATATACATACATACATACATACATATATTACATACATATATATAAGAAAATAAGTTATAATAAGTATTTTCTAAGTATACATAAATAACACACACACATATATACATACATACATATACATACATACATACATACATTAGATACATATATATATATAAGAAAATAAGTCATAATAAGTATATTTTAACTATACATAAATAAAATACATATACACACACACATATATACAAAAAAAAACGCACACACGCACACACAAAAAAAATAAAATAAAAAAATCACACACACACACACCCAACACCTACCACCGTGCCCTTGTTGAGGTTGCGGTCAATGGTGCAGTAGGAGTGAGGCGCCTGGTCCCCTCGGTTGGTCATGATCACACACACATCCGACACCACCAACTCATTACAAGCGGCGTTCTCACTCGCTCGTCTGCGTTACAACCACAACACAAACGGAGCGAGGTAGGGAGGTGCGGAGGAAAGATAGGAGAGAGAGAGAGATGAATTGGAGAGAGAGAAGAAGGATTGGAGAGAGAGATGAAGGATTGGAGAGAGAAATGAAGGATTAGAGAGAGAGAGAGGAGGAGGGAAAGTAATAATTAGATATATATATAAAGAGAGAGAGAGAGAGGTAGAATTTGAGATAGATAGATAGATAGATAGATAGAGAGAGAGAGAGAGAGAAATGGATTAATATTTATCATTATTATATATATCATGTTTTTTTTTCATTCATTCATTCATTCTCTCTCTCTCTCTCTCTCTCTCTCTCTCTCTCTCTCTCTCTCTCTCTCTCTCTCTCTCTCTCTCTCTCTCTCACCTATAAGTCATGTACGTGGTTTGTCCGGAGGAGTTAATATTTGCGCTTCTTCCTCCATTTGTAAACTCGACGATTTGAGAGTCTGGCATTACCCTCTCTCTCCCCTCATACAGAACCCTGGAGGAGGAGGAGGAGGAGGAGGAGGAGGAGGAAGAGGAGGAGGAGGAGGAGGAGGAGGAGGAGGAGGAGGAGGAAGGAGGAGGGAGGAGGAAGGAGGAGGAGGAAGAAAAACATATCATTAGTATTATAATCTTTCTCGGATAAGTCATTTTAACGTAACATTTTCCCTTCCCTTCCTCTAACCTAACCTAACCTTTCCCCCACAACCCCCAACAACCCCCACACACACACACACACACACACACACACACACACTCACCCAATATCCACGAGAGGCTGCTTGTCTCGTCCCCTTCTAAAGCAGAGAAACATTTCAGGCGCCCTTAACGCACCCTGATTGATGTTGGCGACCAGGCCCGAAGGCGTGGTCTCAATACACGTGTACCCTGGGAAAGGTCAGGGAAAAGGTCACAGTAAGGTCAAATGTAAGGTTAGAGTAAGGTCACAGTTTGGTTAGGTCTGGTTAGGTTAGAGTAAGGTCAGGATAAGGTGACATTGCAGGTGTATCTTGTAGGAAAGGTCGTGAATAGTGTTAGGTTAGGTTTTAATATAGAGAAGATTCATTTTTTATATCAATTTCACATTTAAAATAGAGAAAAGATTAATGATTTGTCTATTTATTTCACGTGATGAGAAAGGTATTAATGTCACACTGTCTTAATACATAGTGGGAGGTCACACAAAAAGGTCACACAGAGAGAGGTCACACTAGGTCATGAAGTGTATTAACAACAGTGAACTTCAAATATTTCACATCACTGTTAGATTAGGTAAGAAAAGTTAGTAGTAGTAGTAGTAGTAGTAGTAGTAGTAGTAGTAGTAGTAGTAGTAAGGTTAGGTTAGGTCAGGTCAGACTCACCATCAGGCACCACCTCTGCTAGTGACCTGTTGATGACGGCGAGGTCAGTGATGGGAGGTTGGTTGTGACTGGCCTTAAGAGTCGCCTCATCACAGGAAAAGTCTGCCAACGGCTTAGGGTTGTCAGGCAGACCCGCCACCACAAAGTACTCACACACGCGTCGATCATCCATGTCCTGAAGGGGGGAGGGAGGGGGAAGAGAGGTTAGGAATAGATAATAATATATAATAATAGATAAGAATATAAGTTAGGTTAGGTAAGGTTAGGTAAGGATGCTACACACACACACACACACTCACACAAAATCAGAATCGGACCCTAAAATGAATTATACCTTCACAAAATACTAATACATCGTCCCTTATAGCACTGTCCCTAACACCAATTATAAAGATGCCCCTTAACATTGTCCCTAACTCCACAATACCCCAAAAACACTGTCCCTAACACCAAGATACCCAAAACACTGCCCCTAACACTGTCCTTAACACCAAGGTACCCACAATACTGACTCTAACAATCTTATATTCATTCTAACTATTATATATCCATTCTATAATAAGTGGACCAAAATATATATCTATTCTAACAATTCTATATTCATTTTAACAATTTTATATCTATTCTAACAATACTATATCGATTCTATAATACGTAGACCCAAAATTGCCTTCAATAGTCCAATTACAACTTCAGAATAACCTATAATCTCCACAATCAGATAATACAAACACACACACGCACACACCAACACAAATAACCAGTAATTAAAGTAAACACAACAATACAAACACAATAATAATAATAATAATAATAAAAATAATAATAATATTAATCGGATACATTCCTTTGCCTTCCCTTCCTTAGTCCGTTCAACCCTTAAATAAATCCCTGTTTTCCCTTACATTCCCTTAACCTAGGCCTATGGAAAGTTATTCACATATAGACACATCTTTCCCACACCTATTGGCCTAAAGCAATTACCAGATAACCATTAAATAACATAGAAATTAATGAAATAAACAAACTATGTTTCACCCTCACAAATCCGCCATTACTGAAATCATGAAAAATACAATATATTCTTAATGACCTTAGATACAGGTAATTAGGATGAGAGGAGAGTACTTTAAGGGTCATTAGGGTGAAGTACTGACCTTAATTGTTGTATAATCACGTCATAATTGCTTGCTCTGCTTGGAGAACACAAACACATACACACACACACACACACATAAGAGCTCGCTTCTGAAGGAAATTCTTTTACTGTAAGAGAGCACGGAAGGGTAGACTCACTTATTTATACGTATTTAAGTATATTTAGGTGTTTTAAGTGATGTATATAGACCTAATATTACTTAAAATTGCAATACTTAATAATTTGTACTAATAACTTCAATGTAATATTGCATAGAAAGGTTAGACTTATGTGTATATTCAAAACACACTTATTTACACGTATTTAAGTATATTAAAGTGTTTTAAGTGATATATATACACCTGATATTACTTAAGTACACCGACGGCTCCGTCTACCCTGAGAGGGCGGCGACGGGCGCGGCGGTGGTGACGGGCGATGAGGTGCTGTCCTGCAGGACGCCTGACTACTGCTCCTCGCTGCAGACGGAGATGTTGGCAATACAACACGCCCACCACCACGCCCAATACCGACAAAAGGAGACAGTGGTCATCCACACTGACTCCAAGTTTGCCCTACAAATCCTGCAGCAGCATCGTCCCCAAGAAGACAACGTCCAGCTCACCACTACCATCCTCGCCGCACAGGTCATCGCGTGCGACTCAACTGTGCCCAGCCACGTTGACCTTCGTGGGAACGAGTGGCCGACAAAGCTGTCAGCGAAGCCACCAGGAAGACCTCAATGACGTGCACCGTCCTGCCCAGCCTGCAGCAGGCCAAGGTGCTGGCCAGACGTGCTGTCATCTGCGGCGCCCAGGAGCAACACCGTCAGCTGGAGAGGTGCTCGAGGCAGGCGGCCTGGTACGCCCGAGCCACAGCCTACCAGCCGCTCCGCCCCCACCCACAGATGTCCAGGGCAGACCAAGTCCTGCTGCACCGCCTTCGGCTGGGTTACTACACCCTGGAGGAGCTGAACACCGACACCCACTGCACCACTGCAACATTACCTGCTGTCCTGCCCCGCCACGGCCTGGCTCAGGCCGTGCTGCAGCAGGCACAGGAACACCTGCCTCAGCTGCTGCAGGTGGCAAGGGATGCCCCTCCCCCATGGTAACGCACCACGACCTGCAAATAGTAGTGGTGACGACTCCAACCCCCCCAAAAAAAAACATATTTGAACTACATTGTGCAGCACAGAGTCCAGTGGCAGGTTGTTGCCCGTGAAGCTAAATAATAAGGTTACTATGTATGGTGGATGGGAAGTAATTGATATTAGTAGTCTGCATCACTGCCAGACGTACGACTCATTCCTTCATAGTGCATTGAAATGTTGATACCTTATTCAATATTACCAAACTACCAGATAATATTAAGAAAAACTGAGCCTACCATCGTGTTCGTGATACATTGATGTATATCATGAGCAAATAATATTTACAGTAACACTACATTTATATTAAGATAATTGAAGGGAAATGAAATAGTTAATAAAAATTTTTCGCCCATGTTTTACTTAAACACGCTGTAACTAACTTAGTTTTACTCGTATGGAATTTTCAATCACTGATTTGAAATCTGCACACTTTTCCGATCCTGATGGTATGTAACAAGTACTGATAAAAATAAATATTACGTGGTTAAAATGTCCGAGAAAGTTGTTAGGAACATATTTCTGATATTCATAATACATCTAACTAGCCCGTCAGGCATCAGATTGCAATCATCATAATATACTAAACATTTTAACCACATAAAGTTTTTTTCATCAGTACTTGTTGTATACCATCAGGATCGGAAAAGTGTGCAGATTTCGAATCAATGATTTAAAATTCCATACGCGTAAAACTAAGAGAGATACAGCGACTTTAATAAAACACATGAGAAAAATGTTTATATACTACTTCATTTCCCTTCAATTATCTTAAAATAATAATAATAATAATAATATATATATATATATATATATATATATATATATATATATATATATATATAGTTCTGCTAGGGTTAATTAACGAGAGAGCACTGCCCCTGCCATCAAAAAGCTGCCGTGAACCAGGATCGAACGCTCAACCTTGAGATGACAAGAGCATTGTACCACTTAGTTTATTCCTCCTGCTGTCCTCTTTGCAGGGTCAGGCGACAAGCGGGATTTTATTTTACGTTTTTGTTTTCCTTGGCCAATGCCCTTTTAATGTAAAAAGAATATATATATAGTTCTGCTACGGTTAATTAACGATAGAGAGCTGTCCATCCCACCATAAAGCTGCCGTGAGCCAGGATCGAACGCTCAACTTTGAGGTGACAAGCCACCCGGTCCCTACTTAAAGCAATTACTTCTCATAATCCAATATTTAGCCAATCC
>JAPQNM010000031.1:3470958-3494258 GCA_029783475.1 Metacarcinus magister
GAGAGAGAGAGAGAGAGAGAGAGAGAGAGAGAGAGAGAGAGAGAGAGAGAAAGGTTATTGGCTTGTATTCCTGTTTATCCTTGTGTCTGTCTGTCTATGTCTCTCTCTCTCTCTCTCTCTCTCTCTCTCTCTCTCTCTCTCTCTCTCTCTCTCTCTCTCTCTCTCCTCTCTCTCTCTCTCTCTCTCTCTCTACATACCTCTACCCTCCCTTGGCATCAGTTTCTCTCACCAAGTTGGCACGAGAGAGAGAGAGAGGAGAGAGAGAGAGAGAGAGAGAGAGAGAGAGAGAGAGAGAGAGAGGAGAGAGAGAGAGAGAGAGAGAGAGAGAGAGAGAGAGGGCACTGGTTGGCACACTCTCTAGTATGATGTTCCTGGCACTGTACTTTTCCTCCCTACTCTCTCTCTCTCTCTCTCTCTCTCTCTCTCTCTCTCTCTCTCTCTCTCTCTCTCTCTCTCTCTCTCTCTCTCTCTCTCTCTCTCTCTCTCTCATTATCTCTATTTTTATTACCTTTCTCAAAACTAAGAGAGAGAGAGAGAGAGAGAGAGAGAGAGAGAGGAGAGAGAGAGAGAGAGAGAGAGAGAGAGAGAGAGAGAGAGAGAGAGAGAAAGTGAGAGACCTCTTTGGACCTCTGCCACCCTCAAGTAGCTGATAAAGAGAGAGAGAGATAGTAAATAAATGGATGAAGAGAGAGAGAGAGAGAGAGAGAGAGAGAGAGAGAGAGAGAGAGAGAGAGAGAGAGAGAGAGAGAGAGAGAGAGAGAGAGAGAGAGAGAGAGAGAGTAAACGATAGATGGAAGGAAATACAGATAATTGATTACTAATACTACTCCCTCTCTCTCTCTCTCTCTCTCTCTCTCTCTCTCTCTCTCTCTCTCTCTCTCTCTCTCTCTCTCTCTCTCTAACTCGCAAACTTCCAACTTATCCTTCTTACCTCCCTCTCCTCCTCCTCCTCCTCCTCCTCCTCCTCCTCCTCCTCCTCCTCCTCCTCCTCCTCCTCCTCCTCCTCCTCCTCCTCCTCCCATTTCAGGTTACCCTTCTTATCTTCTTCCTTCCTTTCCTTCCCTCCTCCTCCTCCTCCTCCTCCTCCTCCTCCTCCTCCTCCTCCTCCTCCTCCTCCTCCTCCCCCCCGCCCCCCCCTTAACAAGGTTAGTGCGGCTGTCACCTCTTTCCTCTCTCTATCTCTCTCTCTCTCTCTCTTTTTTTTCTCTCGTGCTATTTTCTCTCTCTCTCTTTCCCTTCTTCCCTTTCTCTCACTTTGTTTTTGTAAGTCTCTCTCTCTCTCTCTCTCTCTCTCTCTCTCTCTCTCTCTCTCTCTCTCTCTCTCTCTCTCTCTCTCTCTCTCTCTCTCTCTCTCTCTCTTTAATATCACATCTTGGTTTTGTTTTGGGTTTAAATTCCGCGGATTTAAAACAGAATTTTGACGGAAACTTAATTTTGTGTGGAAAAGAGAGTTTAATGGACGCCCCGAGAGAGAGAGAGAGAGAGAGAGAGAGAGAGAGAGAGAGAGAGAGAGAGAGAGAGAGAGAGAGAGAGAGAGAGAGAGAGAGAGAGAGAGAATGTTTAAAATGAGATATACGTATAATACAATATTTTCATCATTATTATTATTATTATTATTATTATTATTATTATTATCTCTAATAATATCTCTAATAGCTTTCGAGAAAATGACGAGGAAAATCATGTTTTTATATAAATATTAAGTTTCATTTTACTGCGTAATTATTAGTCATAGAACAAATATTCATAATATCAGTTGTACAATTTAATTAGGTCTATTAGATGCTGCAATTATATTTCCAATATCTCTAATAGCTTTCTAGAAAATGACGAGGAAAGTTATGTTTTTATATAAAAATACAGTTTTATTTTACTGCGTAATTATTAGTCATAGAACAAATATTCATAATATCAGTTGTACAGTTGAATTAGGTGTATCAGATGATGCAATGAGGTTTTATTATTTTTTTAATTTTTTTATTAAATGGGTAATGGCTAAGGGAAAACAGAAATAAGTAAAAAAAAAAATTTTTCTTTTTTTTATATTGAAAGTTGTAGAGTATAATTAGGTAAATAAGATACTGCAATGATATTTCCAATATCTCTAATAGCTTTCGAGAAAACGAGGAAGAAAGTAATTTTAAAAAAAGTAAAAATCAGTATTTATTAGTACTAGTGAAAATATTCATAATGACAGTAGTAGATTTTAATTAGGTCTATCAGATGCTGCAATAATATTTCAAATATCTCTAATAGCTTTCGAGAAAATGAGGAGGGAAGTCATGTTTTTTATATAAATATTAAGTTTCATTTTACTGCGTAATTATTAGTCATAGAACAAATATTCATAATGACAGTTGTACAGTTTAATTAGGTTTATCAGATGCTGCAATGATATTTCCAATATCTCTAATAGCTTTCGAGAAAATGAGGAGGAAAGTCATGTTTTTAAATAAATATAAAGTTTCATTTTACTGCGTAATTATTAGTCATAGAACAAATATTCATAATGTCAGTTTTATAGTTTAATTAGGTCTATCAGATGCTGCAGAGATATTTCCAATATCTCTAATAGCTTTCGAGAAAATGAGGAGGAAAGTCATGTTTTTAAATAAATATTAAGTTTCATTTTACTGCGTAATTATTAGTCATAGAACAAATATTCATAATATCAGTTGTACAATTTAATTAGGTCTATTAGATGCTGCAATTATATTTCCAATATCTCTAATAGCTTTCTAGAAAATGACGAGGAAAGTTATGTTTTTATATAAAAATACAGTTTTATTTTACTGCGTAATTATTAGTCATAGAACAAATATTCATAATATCAGTTGTACAGTTGAATTAGGTGTATCAGATGATGCAATGAGGTATTATTTTTTTTATTTTTTATTAAATGGGTAATGGCTAAGGGAAAACAGAAATAAGTAAAAAAAAAAATGTTCTTTTTTTTATATTGAAAGTTGTAGAGTATAATTAGGTAAATAAGATACTGCAATGATATTTCCAATATCTCTAATAGCTTTCGAGAAAACGAGGAAGAAAGTAATTTTAAAAAAAGTAAAAATCAGTATTTATTAGTACTAGTGAAAATATTCATAATGACAGTAGTAGATTTTAATTAGGTCTATCAGATGCTGCAATAATATTTCAAATATCTCTAATAGCTTTCGAGAAAATGAGGAGGGAAGTCATGTTTTTTATATAAATATTAAGTTTCATTTTACTGCGTAATTATTAGTCATAGAACAAATATTCATAATGACAGTTGTACAGTTTAATTAGGTTTATCAGATGCTGCAATGATATTTCCAATATCTCTAATAGCTTTCGAGAAAATGAGGAGGAAAGTCATGTTTTTAAATAAATATAAAGTTTCATTTTACTGCGTAATTATTAGTCATAGAACAAATATTCATAATGTCAGTTTTATAGTTTAATTAGGTCTATCAGATGCTGCAGAGATATTTCCAATATCTCTAATAGCTTTCGAGAAAATGAGGAGGAAAGTCATGTTTTTAAATAAATATTAAGTTTCATTTTACTGCGTAATTATTAGTCATAGAACAAATATTCATAATATCAGTTGTACAATTTAATTAGGTCTATTAGATGCTGCAATTATATTTCCAATATCTCTAATAGCTTTCTAGAAAATGACGAGGAAAGTTATGTTTTTATATAAAAATACAGTTTTATTTTACTGCGTAATTATTAGTCATAGAACAAATATTCATAATATCAGTTGTACAGTTGAATTAGGTGTATCAGATGATGCAATGAGGTATTATATTAAATGGGTAATGGCTAAGGGAAAACAGAAATAAGTAAAAAAAAATTTTCTTTTTTTTATATTGAAAGTTGTAGAGTATAATTAGGTAAATAAGATACTGCAATGATATTTCCAATATCTCTAATAGCTTTCGAGAAAACGAGGAAGAAAGTAATTTAAAAAAAAGTAAAAATCAGTATTTATTAGTACTAGTGAAAATATTCATAATGACAGTAGTAGATTTTAATTAGGTCTATCAGATGCTGCAATAATATTTCAAATATCTCTAATAGCTTTCGAGAAAATGAGGAGGGAAGTCATGTTTTTTATATAAATATTAAGTTTCATTTTACTGCGTAATTATTAGTCATAGAACAAATATTCATAATGACAGTTGTACAGTTTAATTAGGTTTATCAGATGCTGCAATGATATTTCCAATATCTCTAATAGCTTTCGAGAAAATGAGGAGGAAAGTCATGTTTTTAAATAAATATAAAGTTTCATTTTACTGCGTAATTATTAGTCATAGAACAAATATTCATAATGTCAGTTTTATAGTTTAATTAGGTCTATCAGATGCTGCAGAGATATTTCCAATATCTCTAATAGCTTTCGAGAAAATGAGGAGGAAAGTCATGTTTTTAAATAAATATAAGTTTCATTTTACTGCGTAATTATTAGTCATAGAACAAATACTCATAATGTCAGTTTTATAGTTTAATTAGGTCTATCAGATGCTGCAGAGATATTTCCAATATCTCTAATAGCTTTCGAGAAAATGAGGAGGAAAGTCATGTTTTTAAATAAATATAAAGTTTCATTTTACTGCGTAATTATTAGTCATAGAACAAATACTCATAATGCCAGTTTTATAGTTTAATTAGGTCTATCAGATGCTGCAGAGATATTTCCAATATCTCTAATAGCTTTCGAGAAAATGAGGAGGAAAGTCATGTTTTTGAATAAATATTAAGTTTCATTTTACTGCGTAATTATTAGTCATAGAACAAATATTCATAATATCAGTTGTACAATTTAATTAGGTCTATTAGATGCTGCAATTATATTTCCAATATCTCTAATAGCTTTCTAGAAAATGACGAGGAAAGTTATGTTTTTATATAAAAATACAGTTTTATTTTACTGCGTAATTATTAGTCATAGAACAAATATTCATAATATCAGTTGTACAGTTGAATTAGGTGTATCAGATGATGCAATGAGGTATTATTATTTTTTTTTATTAAATGGGTAATGGCTAAGGGAAAACAGAAATAAGTAAAAAAAAATTGTTCTTTTTTTTATATTGAAAGTTGTAGAGTATAATTAGGTAAATAAGATACTGCAATGATATTTCCAATATCTCTAATAGCTTTCGAGAAAACGAGGAAGAAAGTAATTTTAAAAAAAGTAAAAATCAGTATTTATTAGTACTAGTGAAAATATTCATAATGACAGTAGTAGATTTTAATTAGGTCTATCAGATGCTGCAATAATATTTCAAATATCTCTAATAGCTTTCGAGAAAATGAGGAGGGAAGTCATGTTTTTTATATAAATATTAAGTTTCATTTTACTGCGTAATTATTAGTCATAGAACAAATATTCATAATGACAGTTGTACAGTTTAATTAGGTTTATCAGATGCTGCAATGATATTTCCAATATCTCTAATAGCTTTCGAGAAAATGAGGAGGAAAGTCATGTTTTTAAATAAATATAAAGTTTCATTTTACTGCGTAATTATTAGTCATAGAACAAATACTCATAATGTCAGTTTTATAGTTTAATTAGGTCTATCAGATGCTGCAGAGATATTTCCAATATCTCTAATAGCTTTCGAGAAAATGAGGAGGAAAGTCATGTTTTTAAATAAATATTAAGTTTCATTTTACTGCGTAATTATTAGTCATAGAACAAATATTCATAATATCAGTTGTACAATTTAATTAGGTCTATTAGATGCTGCAATTATATTTCCAATATCTCTAATAGCTTTCTAGAAAATGACGAGGAAAGTTATGTTTTTATATAAAAATACAGTTTTATTTTACTGCGTAATTATTAGTCATAGAACAAATATTCATAATATCAGTTGTACAGTTGAATTAGGTGTATCAGATGATGCAATGAGGTATTATATTAAAGGGTATGCTAAGGGAAAACAGAAATAACTAAAAAAAAATTTTCTTTTTTTTATATTGAAAGTTGTAGAGTATAATTAGGTAAATAAGATACTGCAAATGATATTTCCAATATCTCTAATAGCTTTCGAGAAAACGAGGAAGAAAGTAATTTAAAAAAAGTAAAAATCAGTATTTATTAGTACTAGTGAAAATATTCATAATGACAGTAGTAGATTTTAATTAGGTCTATCAGATGCTGCAATAATATTTCAAATATCTCTAATAGCTTTCGAGAAAATGAGGAGGGAAATCATGTTTTTTATATAAATATTAAGTTTCATTTTACTGCGTAATTATTAGTCATAGAACAAATATTCATAATGACAGTTGTACAGTTTAATTAGGTTTATCAGATGCTGCAATGATATTTCCAATATCTCTAATAGCTTTCGAGAAAATGAGGAGGAAAGTCATGTTTTTAAATAAATATAAAGTTTCATTTTAATGCGTAATTATTAGTCATAGAACAAATATTCATAATGTCAGTTTTATAGTTTAATTAGGTCTATCAGATGCTGCAGAGATATTTCCAATATCTCTAATAGCTTTCGAGAAAATGAGGAGGAAAGTCATGTTTTTAAATAAATATAAAGTTTCATTTTACTGCGTAATTATTAGTCATAGAACAAATACTCATAATGCCAGTTTTATAGTTTAATTAGGTCTATCAGATGCTGCAGAGATATTTCCAATATCTCTAATAGCTTTCGAGAAAATGAGGAGGAAAGTCATGTTTTTGAATAAATATTAAGTTTCATTTTACTGCGTAATTATTAGTCATAGAACAAATATTCTTAATATCAGTTGTACAATTTAATTAGGTCTATTAGATGCTGCAATTATATTTCCAATATCTCTAATAGCTTTCTAGAAAATGACGAGGAAAGTTATGTTTTTATATAAAAATACAGTTTTATTTTACTGCGTAATTATTAGTCATAGAACAAATATTCATAATATCAGTTGTACAGTTGAATTAGGTGTATCAGATGATGCAATGAGGTATTATTATTTATATTTTTTTATTAAATGGGTAATGGCTAAGGGAAAACAGAAATAAGTAAAAAAAAATTTTCTTTTTTTATATTGAAAGTTGTAGAGTATAATTTGGTAAATAAGATACTGCAATGATATTTCCAATATCTCTAATAGCTTTCGAGAAAACGAGGAAGAAAGTAATTTCAAAAAAAGTAAAAATCAGTATTTATTAGTACTAGTGAAAATATTCATAATGACAGTAGTAGATTTTAATTAGGTCTATCAGATGCTGCAATAATATTTCAAATATCTCTAATAGCTTTCGAGAAAATGAGGAGGGAAGTCATGTTTTTTATATAAATATTAAGTTTCATTTTACTGCGTAATTATTAGTCATAGAACAAATATTCATAATGACAGTTGTACAGTTTAATTAGGTTTATCAGATGCTGCAATGATATTTCCAATATCTCTAATAGCTTTCGAGAAAATGAGGAGGAAAGTCATGTTTTTAAATAAATATAAAGTTTCATTTTACTGCGTAATTATTAGTCATAGAACAAATACTCATAATGTCAGTTTTATAGTTTAATTAGGTCTATCAGATGCTGCAGAGATATTTCCAATATCTCTAATAGCTTTCGAGAAAATGAGGAGGAAAGTCATGTTTTTAAATAAATATTAAGTTTCATTTTACTGCGTAATTATTAGTCATAGAACAAATATTCATAATATCAGTTGTACAATTTAATTAGGTCTATTAGATGCTGCAATTATATTTCCAATATCTCTAATAGCTTTCTAGAAAATGACGAGGAAAGTTATGTTTTTATATAAAAATACAGTTTTATTTTACTGCGTAATTATTAGTCATAGAACAAATATTCATAATATCAGTTGTACAGTTGAATTAGGTGTATCAGATGATGCAATGAGGTATTATTTTTTTAATTTTTTTATTAAATGGGTAATGGCTAAGGGAAAACAGAAATAAGTAAAAAAAAAAATGTTCCTTTTTTTATATTGAAAGTTGTAGAGTATAATTAGGTAAATAAGATACTGCAATGATATTTCCAATATCTCTAATAGCTTTCGAGAAAACGAGGAAGAAAGTAATTTAAAAAAAAGTAAAAATCAGTATTTATTAGTACTAGTGAAAATATTCATAATGACAGTAGTAGATTTTAATTAGGTCTATCAGATGCTGCAATAATATTTCAAATATCTCTAATAGCTTTCGAGAAAATGAGGAGGGAAATCATGTTTTTTATATAAATATTAAGTTTCATTTTACTGCGTAATTATTAGTCATAGAACAAATATTCATAATGACAGTTGTACAGTTTAATTAGGTTTATCAGATGCTGCAATGATATTTCCAATATCTCTAATAGCTTTCGAGAAAATGAGGAGGAAAGTCATGTTTTTAAATAAATATAAAGTTTCATTTTACTGCGTAATTATTAGTCATAGAACAAATATTCATAATGTCAGTTTTATAGTTTAATTAGGTCTATCAGATGCTGCAGAGATATTTCCAATATCTCTAATAGCTTTCGAGAAAATGAGGAGGAAAGTCATGTTTTTAAATAAATATTAAGTTTCATTTTACTGCGTAATTATTAGTCATAGAACAAATATTCATAATGTCAGTTTTATAGTTTAATTAGGTCTATCAGATGCTGCAGAGATATTTCCAATATCTCTAATAGCTTTCGAGAAAATGAGGAGGAAAGTCATGTTTTTAAATAAATATAAAGTTTCATTTTACTGCGTAATTATTAGTCATAGAACAAATATTCATAATGTCAGTTTTATAGTTTAATTAGGTCTATCAGATGCTGCAGAGATATTTCCAATATCTCTAATAGCTTTCGAGAAAATGAGGAGGAAAGTCATGTTTTTAAATAAATATTAAGTTTCATTTTACTGCGTAATTATTAGTCATAGAACAAATATTCTTAATATCAGTTGTACAATTTAATTAGGTCTATTAGATGCTGCAATTATATTTCCAATATCTCTAATAGCTTTCTAGAAAATGACGAGGAAAGTTATGTTTTTATATAAAAATACAGTTTTATTTTACTGCGTAATTATTAGTCATAGAACAAATATTCATAATATCAGTTGTACAGTTGAATTAGGTGTATCAGATGATGCAATGAGGTTTTTTTTTATTATTATTTTTATTTTTTTATTAAATGGGTAATGGCTAAGGGAAAACAGAAATAAGTAAAAAAAAATTTTTTTTTTTTTTATATTGAAAGTTGTAGAGTATAATTAGGTAAATAAGATACTGCAATGATATTTCCAATATCTCTAATAGCTTTCGAGAAAACGAGGAAGAAAGTAATTTTAAAAAAAGTAAAAATCAGTATTTATTAGTACTAGTGAAAATATTCATAATGACAGTAGTAGATTTTAATTAGGTCTATCAGATGCTGCAATAATATTTCAAATATCTCTAATAGCTTTCGAGAAAATGAGGAGGGAAGTCATGTTTTTTATATAAATATTAAGTTTCATTTTACTGCGTAATTATTAGTCATAGAACAAATATTCATAATGACAGTTGTACAGTTTAATTAGGTTTATCAGATGCTGCAATGATATTTCCAATATCTCTAATAGCTTTCGAGAAAATGAGGAGGAAAGTCATGTTTTTAAATAAATATAAAGTTTCATTTTACTGCGTAATTATTAGTCATAGAACAAATATTCATAATGTCAGTTTTATAGTTTAATTAGGTCTATCAGATGCTGCAGAGATATTTCCAATATCTCTAATAGCTTTCGAGAAAATGAGGAGGAAAGTCATGTTTTTAAATAAATATTAAGTTTCATTTTACTGCGTAATTATTAGTCATAGAACAAATATTCATAATATCAGTTGTACAATTTAATTAGGTCTATTAGATGCTGCAATTATATTTCCAATATCTCTAATAGCTTTCTAGAAAATGACGAGGAAAGTTATGTTTTTATATAAAAATACAGTTTTATTTTACTGCGTAATTATTAGTCATAGAACAAATATTCATAATATCAGTTGTACAGTTGAATTAGGTGTATCAGATGATGCAATGAGGTTTTTTTTTATTATTATATTAAATGGGTATGCTAAGGGAAAACAGAAATAAGTAAAAAAAAATGTTTCTTTTTTTTATATTGAAAGTTGTAGAGTATAATTAGGTAAATAAGATACTGCAATGATATTTCCAATATCTCTAATAGCTTTCGAGAAAACGAGGAAGAAAGTAATTTTAAAAAAAAGTAAAAATCAGTATTTATTAGTACTAGTGAAAATATTCATAATGACAGTAGTAGATTTTAATTAGGTCTATCAGATGCTGCAATAATATTTCAAATATCTCTAATAGCTTTCGAGAAAATGAGGAGGGAAATCATGTTTTTTATATAAATATTAAGTTTCATTTTACTGCGTAATTATTAGTCATAGAACAAATATTCATAATGACAGTTGTACAGTTTAATTAGGTTTATCAGATGCTGCAATGATATTTCCAATATCTCTAATAGCTTTCGAGAAAATGAGGAGGAAAGTCATGTTTTTAAATAAATATAAAGTTTCATTTTACTGCGTAATTATTAGTCATAGAACAAATATTCATAATGTCAGTTTTATAGTTTAATTAGGTCTATCAGATGCTGCAGAGATATTTCCAATATCTCTAATAGCTTTCGAGAAAATGAGGAGGAAAGTCATGTTTTTAAATAAATATAAAGTTTCATTTTACTGCGTAATTATTAGTCATAGAACAAATACTCATAATGCCAGTTTTATAGTTTAATTAGGTCTATCAGATGCTGCAGAGATATTTCCAATATCTCTAATAGCTTTCGAGAAAATGAGGAGGAAAGTCATGTTTTTGAATAAATATTAAGTTTCATTTTACTGCGTAATTATTAGTCATAGAACAAATATTCATAATATCAGTTGTACAATTTAATTAGGTCTATTAGATGCTGCAATTATATTTCCAATATCTCTAATAGCTTTCTAGAAAATGACGAGGAAAGTTATGTTTTTATATAAAAATACAGTTTTATTTTACTGCGTAATTATTAGTCATAGAACAAATATTCATAATATCAGTTGTACAGTTGAATTAGGTGTATCAGATGATGCAATGAGGTTTTTTTTTATTATTATTTATATTTTTTTATTAAATGGGTAATGGCTAAGGGAAAACAGAAATAAGTAAAAAAAAAAATTTTTCTTTTTTTTATATTGAAAGTTGTAGAGTATAATTAGGTAAATAAGATACTGCAATGATATTTCCAATATCTCTAATAGCTTTCGAGAAAACGAGGAAGAAAGTAATTTCAAAAAAAGTAAAAATCAGTATTTATTAGTACTAGTGAAAATATTCATAATGACAGTAGTAGATTTTAATTAGGTCTATCAGATGCTGCAATAATATTTCAAATATCTCTAATAGCTTTCGAGAAAATGAGGAGGGAAGTCATGTTTTTTATATAAATATTAAGTTTCATTTTACTGCGTAATTATTAGTCATAGAACAAATATTCATAATGACAGTTGTACAGTTTAATTAGGTTTATCAGATGCTGCAATGATATTTCCAATATCTCTAATAGCTTTCGAGAAAATGAGGAGGAAAGTCATGTTTTTAAATAAATATAAAGTTTCATTTTACTGCGTAATTATTAGTCATAGAACAAATACTCATAATGTCAGTTTTATAGTTTAATTAGGTCTATCAGATGCTGCAGAGATATTTCCAATATCTCTAATAGCTTTCGAGAAAATGAGGAGGAAAGTCATGTTTTTAAATAAATATTAAGTTTCATTTTACTGCGTAATTATTAGTCATAGAACAAATATTCATAATATCAGTTGTACAATTTAATTAGGTCTATTAGATGCTGCAATTATATTTCCAATATCTCTAATAGCTTTCTAGAAAATGACGAGGAAAGTTATGTTTTTATATAAAAATACAGTTTTATTTTACTGCGTAATTATTAGTCATAGAACAAATATTCATAATATCAGTTGTACAGTTGAATTAGGTGTATCAGATGATGCAATGAGGTTTTTTTTTATTATTATATTAAATGGGTAATGGCTAAGGGAAAACAGAAATAAGTAAAAAAAAAAATGTTCTTTTTTTTATATTGAAAGTTGTAGAGTATAATTAGGTAAATAAGATACTGCAATGATATTTCCAATATCTCTAATAGCTTTCGAGAAAACGAGGAAGAAAGTAATTTAAAAAAAGTAAAAATCAGTATTTATTAGTACTAGTGAAAATATTCATAATGACAGTAGTAGATTTTAATTAGGTCTATCAGATGCTGCAATAATATTTCAAATATCTCTAATAGCTTTCGAGAAAATGAGGAGGGAAAGTCATGTTTTTTATATAAATATTAAGTTTCATTTTACTGCGTAATTATTAGTCATAGAACAAATATTCATAATGACAGTTGTACAGTTTAATTAGGTTTATCAGATGCTGCAATGATATTTCCAATATCTCTAATAGCTTTCGAGAAAATGAGGAGGAAAGTCATGTTTTTAAATAAATATAAGTTTCATTTTAATGCGTAATTATTAGTCATAGAACAAATATTCATAATGTCAGTTTTATAGTTTAATTAGGTCTATCAGATGCTGCAGAGATATTTCCAATATCTCTAATAGCTTTCGAGAAAATGAGGAGGAAAGTCATGTTTTTAAATAAATATAAAGTTTCATTTTACTGCGTAATTATTAGTCATAGAACAAATATCATAATGCCAGTTTTATAGTTTAATTAGGTCTATCAGATGCTGCAGAGATATTTCCAATATCTCTAATAGCTTTCGAGAAAATGAGGAGGAAAGTCATGTTTTTGAATAAATATTAAGTTTCATTTTACTGCGTAATTATTAGTCATAGAACAAATATTCTTAATATCAGTTGTACAATTTAATTAGGTCTATTAGATGCTGCAATTATATTTCCAATATCTCTAATAGCTTTCTAGAAAATGACGAGGAAAGTTATGTTTTTATATAAAAATACAGTTTTATTTTACTGCGTAATTATTAGTCATAGAACAAATATTCATAATATCAGTTGTACAGTTGAATTAGGTGTATCAGATGATGCAATGAGGTTTTTTTTTATTATTATATTAAATGGGTAATGGCTAAGGGAAAACAGAAATAAGTAAAAAAAAAAATTTTTCTTTTTTTTATATTGAAAGTTGTAGAGTATAATTAGGTAAATAAGATACTGCAATGATATTTCCAATATCTCTAATAGCTTTCGAGAAAACGAGGAAGAAAGTAATTTCAAAAAAAGTAAAAATCAGTATTTATTAGTACTAGTGAAAATATTCATAATGACAGTAGTAGATTTTAATTAGGTCTATCAGATGCTGCAATAATATTTCAAATATCTCTAATAGCTTTCGAGAAAATGAGGAGGGAAGTCATGTTTTTTATATAAATATTAAGTTTCATTTTACTGCGTAATTATTAGTCATAGAACAAATATTCATAATGACAGTTGTACAGTTTAATTAGGTTTATCAGATGCTGCAATGATATTTCCAATATCTCTAATAGCTTTCGAGAAAATGAGGAGGAAAGTCATGTTTTTAAATAAATATAAAGTTTCATTTTACTGCGTAATTATTAGTCATAGAACAAATATTCATAATGTCAGTTTTATAGTTTAATTAGGTCTATCAGATGCTGCAGAGATATTTCCAATATCTCTAATAGCTTTCGAGAAAATGAGGAGGAAAGTCATGTTTTTAAATAAATATTAAGTTTCATTTTACTGCGTAATTATTAGTCATAGAACAAATATTCATAATATCAGTTGTACAATTTAATTAGGTCTATTAGATGCTGCAATTATATTTCCAATATCTCTAATAGCTTTCTAGAAAATGACGAGGAAAGTTATGTTTTTATATAAAAATACAGTTTTATTTTACTGCGTAATTATTAGTCATAGAACAAATATTCATAATATCAGTTGTACAGTTGAATTAGGTGTATCAGATGATGCAATGAGGTTTTTTTCTTTATTATTATTTTTTTATTTTTTTATTAAATGGGTAATGGCTAAGGGAAAACAGAAATAAGTAAAAAAAAAAATGTTCTTTTTTTTATATTGAAAGTTGTAGAGTATAATTAGGTAAATAAGATACTGCAATGATATTTCCAATATCTCTAATAGCTTTCGAGAAAACGAGGAAGAAAGTAATTTTAAAAAAAGTAAAAATCAGTATTTATTAGTACTAGTGAAAATATTCATAATGACAGTAGTAGATTTTAATTAGGTCTATCAGATGCTGCAATAATATTTCAAATATCTCTAATAGCTTTCGAGAAAATGAGGAGGGAAGTCATGTTTTTTATATAAATATTAAGTTTCATTTTACTGCGTAATTATTAGTCATAGAACAAATATTCATAATGACAGTTGTACAGTTTAATTAGGTTTATCAGATGCTGCAATGATATTTCCAATATCTCTAATAGCTTTCGAGAAAATGAGGAGGAAAGTCATGTTTTTAAATAAATATAAAGTTTCATTTTACTGCGTAATTATTAGTCATAGAACAAATATTCATAATGTCAGTTTTATAGTTTAATTAGGTCTATCAGATGCTGCAGAGATATTTCCAATATCTCTAATAGCTTTCGAGAAAATGAGGAGGAAAGTCATGTTTTTAAATAAATATTAAGTTTCATTTTACTGCGTAATTATTAGTCATAGAACAAATATTCATAATGACAGTTGTACAGTTTAATTAGGTTTATCAGATGCTGCAATGATATTTCCAATATCTCTAATAGCTTTCGAGAAAATGAGGAGGAAAGTCATGTTTTTAAATAAATATAAAGTTTCATTTTACTGCGTAATTATTAGTCATAGAACAAATATTCATAATGTCAGTTTTATAGTTTAATTAGGTCTATCAGATGCTGCAGAGATATTTCCAATATCTCTAATAGCTTTCGAGAAAATGAGGAGGAAAGTCATGTTTTTAAATAAATATTAAGTTTCATTTTACTGCGTAATTATTAGTCATAGAACAAATATTCATAATATCAGTTGTACAATTTAATTAGGTCTATTAGATGCTGCAATTATATTTCCAATATCTCTAATAGCTTTCTAGAAAATGACGAGGAAAGTTATGTTTTTATATAAAAATACAGTTTTATTTTACTGCGTAATTATTAGTCATAGAACAAATATTCATAATATCAGTTGTACAGTTGAATTAGGTGTATCAGATGATGCAATGAGGTTTTTTTTTATTATTATTTTTTTTTTATTATTAAATGGGTAATGGCTAAGGGAAAACAGAAATATGTAAAAAAAAAAATTTTTCTTTTTTTTATATTGAAAGTTGTAGAGTATAATTAGGTAAATAAGATACTGCAATGATATTTCCAATATCTCTAATAGCTTTCGAGAAAACGAGGAAGAAAGTAATTTTAAAAAAAGTAAAAATCAGTATTTATTAGTACTAGTGAAAATATTCATAATGACAGTAGTAGATTTTAATTAGGTCTATCAGATGCTGCAATAATATTTCAAATATCTCTAATAGCTTTCGAGAAAATGAGGAGGGAAGTCATGTTTTTTATATAAATATTAAGTTTCATTTTACTGCGTAATTATTAGTCATAGAACAAATATTCATAATGACAGTTGTACAGTTTAATTAGGTTTATCAGATGCTGCAATGATATTTCCAATATCTCTAATAGCTTTCGAGAAAATGAGGAGGAAAGTCATGTTTTTAAATAAATATAAAGTTTCATTTTACTGCGTAATTATTAGTCATAGAACAAATATTCATAATGTCAGTTTTATAGTTTAATTAGGTCTATCAGATGCTGCAGAGATATTTCCAATATCTCTAATAGCTTTCGAGAAAATGAGGAGGAAAGTCATGTTTTTAAATAAATATTAAGTTTCATTTTACTGCGTAATTATTAGTCATAGAACAAATATTCATAATATCAGTTGTACAATTTAATTAGGTCTATTAGATGCTGCAATTATATTTCCAATATCTCTAATAGCTTTCTAGAAAATGACGAGGAAAGTTATGTTTTTATATAAAAATACAGTTTTATTTTACTGCGTAATTATTAGTCATAGAACAAATATTCATAATATCAGTTGTACAGTTGAATTAGGTGTATCAGATGATGCAATGAGGTTTTTTTTTATTATTATATTAAATGGGTATGGCTAAGGGAAAACAGAAATAAGTAAAAAAAAATTTTCTTTTTTTTATATTGAAAGTTGTAGAGTATAATTAGGTAAATAAGATACTGCAATGATATTTCCAATATCTCTAATAGCTTTCGAGAAAACGAGGAAGAAAGTAATTTAAAAAAAAGTAAAAATCAGTATTTATTAGTACTAGTGAAAATATTCATAATGACAGTAGTAGATTTTAATTAGGTCTATCAGATGCTGCAATAATATTTCAAATATCTCTAATAGCTTTCGAGAAAATGAGGAGGGAAATCATGTTTTTTATATAAATATTAAGTTTCATTTTACTGCGTAATTATTAGTCATAGAACAAATATTCATAATGACAGTTGTACAGTTTAATTAGGTTTATCAGATGCTGCAATGATATTTCCAATATCTCTAATAGCTTTCGAGAAAATGAGGAGGAAAGTCATGTTTTTAAATAAATATAAAGTTTCATTTTATGCGTAATTATTAGTCATAGAACAAATATTCATAATGTCAGTTTTATAGTTTAATTAGGTCTATCAGATGCTGCAGAGATATTTCCAATATCTCTAATAGCTTTCGAGAAAATGAGGAGGAAAGTCATGTTTTTAAATAAATATAAGTTTCATTTTACTGCGTAATTATTAGTCATAGAACAAATATCATAATGCCAGTTTTATAGTTTAATTAGGTCTATCAGATGCTGAGAGATATTTCCAATATCTCTAATAGCTTTCGAGAAAATGAGGAGGAAAGTCATGTTTTTAAATAAATATTAAGTTTCATTTTACTGCGTAATTATTAGTCATAGAACAAATATTCATAATATCAGTTGTACAATTTAATTAGGTCTATTAGATGCTGCAATTATATTTCCAATATCTCTAATAGCTTTCTAGAAAATGACGAGGAAAGTTATGTTTTTATATAAAAATACAGTTTTATTTTACTGCGTAATTATTAGTCATAGAACAAATATTCATAATATCAGTTGTACAGTTGAATTAGGTGTATCAGATGATGCAATGAGGTTTTTTTTTATTATTATTTTATTTTTTTATTAAATGGGTAATGGCTAAGGGAAAACAGAAATAAGTAAAAAAAAAAATTTTTCTTTTTTTTATATTGAAAGTTGTAGAGTATAATTAGGTAAATAAGATACTGCAATGATATTTCCAATATCTCTAATAGCTTTCGAGAAAACGAGGAAGAAAGTAATTTCAAAAAAAGTAAAAATCAGTATTTATTAGTACTAGTGAAAATATTCATAATGACAGTAGTAGATTTTAATTAGGTCTATCAGATGCTGCAATAATATTTCAAATATCTCTAATAGCTTTCGAGAAAATGAGGAGGGAAATCATGTTTTTTATATAAATATTAAGTTTCATTTTACTGCGTAATTATTAGTCATAGAACAAATATTCATAATGACAGTTGTACAGTTTAATTAGGTTTATCAGATGCTGCAATGATATTTCCAATATCTCTAATAGCTTTCGAGAAAATGAGGAGGAAAGTCATGTTTTTAAAATAAATATAAAGTTTCATTTTACTGCGTAATTATTAGTCATAGAACAAATATTCATAATGCCAGTTTTATAGTTTAATTAGGTCTATCAGATGCTGCAGAGATATTTCCAATATCTCTAATAGCTTTCGAGAAAATGAGGAGGAAAGTCATGTTTTTAAATAAATATTAAGTTTCATTTTACTGCGTAATTATTAGTCATAGAACAAATATTCATAATATCAGTTGTACAATTTAATTAGGTCTATTAGATGCTGCAATTATATTTCCAATATCTCTAATAGCTTTCTAGAAAATGACGAGGAAAGTTATGTTTTTATATAAAAATACAGTTTTATTTTACTGCGTAATTATTAGTCATAGAACAAATATTCATAATATCAGTTGTACAGTTTAATTAGGTAAATAAGATACTGCAATGATATTTCCAATATCTCTAATAGCTTTCGAGAAAACGAGGAAGAAAGTAATTTTAAAAAAAGTAAAAATCAGTATTTATTAGTACTAGTGAAAATATTCATAATGACAGTAGTAGATTTTAATTAGGTCTATCAGATGCTGCAATAATATTTCAAATATCTCTAATAGCTTTCGAGAAAATGAGGAGGGAAGTCATGTTTTTTATATAAATATTAAGTTTCATTTTACTGCGTAATTATTAGTCATAGAACAAATATTCATAATGACAGTTGTACAGTTTAATTAGGTTTATCAGATGCTGCAATGATATTTCCAATATCTCTAATAGCTTTCGAGAAAATGAGGAGGAAAGTCATGTTTTTAAATAAATATAAAGTTTCATTTTACTGCGTAATTATTAGTCATAGAACAAATATTCATAATGTCAGTTTTATAGTTTAATTAGGTCTATCAGATGCTGCAGAGATATTTCCAATATCTCTAATAGCTTTCGAGAAAATGAGGAGGAAAGTCATGTTTTTAAATAAATATTAAGTTTCATTTTACTGCGTAATTATTAGTCATAGAACAAATATTCATAATATCAGTTGTACAATTTAATTAGGTCTATTAGATGCTGCAATTATATTTCCAATATCTCTAATAGCTTTCTAGAAAATGACGAGGAAAGTTATGTTTTTATATAAAAATACAGTTTTATTTTACTGCGTAATTATTAGTCATAGAACAAATATTCATAATATCAGTTGTACAGTTGAATTAGGTGTATCAGATGATGCAATGAGGTTTTTTTTTTTTTTATTATTATTTTTTTTTTTTTATTAAATGGGTAATGGCTAAGGGAAAACAGAAATAAGTAAAAAAAAAATTTTTCTTTTTTTTATATTGAAAGTTGTAGAGTATAATTAGGTAAATAAGATACTGCAATGATATTTCCAATATCTCTAATAGCTTTCGAGAAAACGAGGAAGAAAGTAATTTCAAAAAAAAGTAAAAATCAGTATTTATTAGTACTAGTGAAAATATTCATAATGACAGTAGTAGATTTTAATTAGGTCTATCAGATGCTGCAATAATATTTCAAATATCTCTAATAGCTTTCGAGAAAATGAGGAGGGAAATCATGTTTTTTATATAAATATTAAGTTTCATTTTACTGCGTAATTATTAGTCATAGAACAAATATTCATAATGACAGTTGTACAGTTTAATTAGGTTTATCAGATGCTGCAATGATATTTCCAATATCTCTAATAGCTTTCGAGAAAATGAGGAGGAAAGTCATGTTTTTAAATAAATATAAAGTTTCATTTTACTGCGTAATTATTAGTCATAGAACAAATATTCATAATGTCAGTTTTATAGTTTAATTAGGTCTATCAGATGCTGCAGAGATATTTCCAATATCTCTAATAGCTTTCGAGAAAATGAGGAGGAAAGTCATGTTTTTAAATAAATATTAAGTTTCATTTTACTGCGTAATTATTAGTCATAGAACAAATATTCATAATATCAGTTGTACAATTTAATTAGGTCTATTAGATGCTGCAATTATATTTCCAATATCTCTAATAGCTTTCTAGAAAATGACGAGGAAAGTTATGTTTTTATATAAAAATACAGTTTTATTTTACTGCGTAATTATTAGTCATAGAACAAATATTCATAATATCAGTTGTACAGTTTAATTAGGTAAATAAGATACTGCAATAATATTTCCAATATCTCTAATAGCTTTCGAGAAAACGAGGAAGAAAGTAATTTTAAAAAAAGTAAAAATCAGTATTTATTAGTACTAGTGAAAATATTCATAATGACAGTAGTAGATTTTAATTAGGTCTATCAGATGCTGCAATAATATTTTAAATATCTCTAATAGCTTTCGAGAAAATGAGGAGGGAAGTCATGTTTTTTATATAAATATTAAGTTTCATTTTACTGCGTAATTATTAGTCATAGAACAAATATTCATAATGACAGTTGTACAGTTTAATTAGGTTTATCAGATGCTGCAATGATATTTCCAATATCTCTAATAGCTTTCGAGAAAATGAGGAGGAAATTCATGTTTTTAAATAAATATAAAGTTTCATTTTACTGCGTAATTATTAGTCATAGAACAAATATTCATAATGTCAGTTTTATAGTTTAATTAGGTCTATCAGATGCTGCAGAGATATTTCCAATATCTCTAATAGCTTTCGAGAAAATGAGGAGGAAAGTCATGTTTTTAAATAAATATTAAGTTTCATTTTACTGCGTAATTATTAGTCATAGAACAAATATTCATAATATCAGTTGTACAATTTAATTAGGTCTATTAGATGCTGCAATTATATTTCCAATATCTCTAATAGCTTTCTAGAAAATGACGAGGAAAGTTATGTTTTTATATAAAAATACAGTTTTATTTTACTGCGTAATTATTAGTCATAGAACAAATATTCATAATATCAGTTGTACAGTTGAATTAGGTGTATCAGATGATGCAATGAGGTTTTTTTTTATTATTTTTTTTATTTTTTTATTAAAAGGGTAATGGCTAAGGGAAAACAGAAATAAGTAAAAAAAAAAATTTTCTTTTTTTTATATTGAAAGTTGTAGAGTATAATTAGGTAAATAAGATACTGCAATGATATTTCCAATATCTCTAATAGCTTTCGAGAAAACGAGGAAGAAAGTAATTTAAAAAAAAGTAAAAATCAGTATTTATTAGTACTAGTGAAAATATTCATAATGACAGTAGTAGATTTTAATTAGGTCTATCAGATGCTGCAATAATATTTCAAATATCTCTAATAGCTTTCGAGAAAATGAGGAGGGAAATCATGTTTTTTATATAAATATTAAGTTTCATTTTACTGCGTAATTATTAGTCATAGAACAAATATTCATAATGACAGTTGTACAGTTTAATTAGGTTTATCAGATGCTGCAATGATATTTCCAATATCTCTAATAGCTTTCGAGAAAATGAGGAGGAAAGTCATGTTTTTAAATAAATATAAAGTTTCATTTTACTGCGTAATTATTAGTCATAGAACAAATATTCATAATGTCAGTTTTATAGTTTAATTAGGTCTATCAGATGCTGCAGAGATATTTCCAATATCTCTAATAGCTTTCGAGAAAATGAGGAGGAAAGTCATGTTTTTAAATAAATATTAAGTTTCATTTTACTGCGTAATTATTAGTCATAGAACAAATATTCATAATATCAGTTGTACAATTTAATTAGGTCTATTAGATGCTGCAATTATATTTCCAATATCTCTAATAGCTTTCTAGAAAATGAGGAGGAAAGTTATGTTTTTATATAAAAATACAGTTTTATTTTACTGCGTAATTATTAGTCATAGAACAAATATTCATAATATCAGTTGTACAGTTGAATTAGGTGTATCAGATGATGCAATGAGGTTTTTTTTTATTATTATTTTTATTTTTTTATTAAATGGGTAATGGCTAAGGGAAAACAGAAATAAGTAAAAAAAAAAGTTTTCTTTTTTTTTATATTGAAAGTTGTAGAGTATAATTAGGTAAATAAGATACTGCAATGATATTTCCAATATCTCTAATAGCTTTCGAGAAAACGAGGAAGAAAGTAATTTAAAAAAAAGTAAAAATCAGTATTTATTAGTACTAGTGAAAATATTCATAATGACAGTAGTAGATTTTAATTAGGTCTATCAGATGCTGCAATAATATTTCAAATATCTCTAATAGCTTTCGAGAAAATGAGGAGGGAAGTCATGTTTTTTATATAAATATTAAGTTTCATTTTACTGCGTAATTATTAGTCATAGAACAAATATTCATAATGACAGTTGTACAGTTTAATTAGGTTTATCAGATACTGCAATGATATTTCCAATATCTCTAATAGCTTTCGAGAAAATGAGGAGGAAATTCATGTTTTTAAATAAATATAAAGTTTCATTTTACTGCGTAATTATTAGTCATAGATCAAATATTCATAATGTCAGTTTTATAGTTTAATTAGGTCTATCAGATGCTGCAGAGATATTTCCAATATCTCTAATAGCTTTCGAGAAAATGAGGAGGAAAGTCATGTTTTTAAATAAATATTAAGTTTCATTTTACTGCGTAATTATTAGTCATAGAACAAATATTCATAATATCAATTGTACAATTTAATTAGGTCTATTAGATGCTGCAATTATATTTCCAATATCTCTAATAGCTTTCTAGAAAATGACGAGGAAAGTTATGTTTTTATATAAAAATACAGTTTTATTTTACTGCGTAATTATTAGTCATAGAACAAATATTCATAATATCAGTTGTACAGATGAATTAGGTGTATCAGATGATGCAATGAGTTTTTTTTTTTTTTATTTATTTATTTATTTTTTTTATTAAAAGGGTAATGGCTAAGGGAAAACAAATAAGTAAAAAAAAATTTTTTTTTTTTTATATTGAAAGTTGTAGAGTATAATTAGGTAAATAAGATACTGCAATGATATTTCCAATATCTCTAATAGCTTTCGAGAAAACGAGGAAGAAAGTAATTTTAAAAAAAGTAAAAATCAGTATTTATTAGTACTAGTGAAAATATTCATAATGACAGTAGTAGATTTTAATTAGGTCTATCAGATGCTGCAATAATATTTCAAATATCTCTAATAGCTTTCGAGAAAATGAGGAGGAAAGTCATGTTTTTATATAAATATTAAGTTTCATTTTACTGCGTAATTATTAGTCATAGAACAAATATTCATAATGACAGTTTGTACAGTTTAATTAGGTGTATCAGATGCTGCAATGATATTTCCAATATCTCTAATAGCTTTCGAGAAAATGAGGAGGGAAAGTCATGTTTTTAAATAAATATTAAGTTTCATTTTACTGCGTAATTATTAGTCATAGAACAAATATTCATAATGTCAGTTTTATAGTTTAATTAGGTCTATCAGATGCTGCAATGATATTTCCAATATCTCTAATAGCTTTCGAGAAAATGAGGAGGAAAGTCATGTTTTTAAATAAATATTAAGTTTCATTTTACTGCGTAATTATTAGTCATAGAACAAATATTCATAATATCAGTTGTACAATTTAATTAGGTCTATCAGATGCTGCAATTATATTTCCAATATCTCTAATAGCTTTCGAGAAAAT
>JAPQNM010000031.1:3494358-3519358 GCA_029783475.1 Metacarcinus magister
CTATAAAACTGACATATGAATATTTGTTTTATGACTAATAATTACGCAGTAAAATGAAACTTGATATTTATTTAAAAACATGAATTTCCTCCTCATTTTCCGAAAGCTATTAGAGATATTGGAAATATCATTGCAGCATTTGATAGTCCTAATTAAACTATAAATCTGACATTATGAATATTTGTTTTATGACTAATAATTACGCAGTAAAATGAAACTTAATATTTTTTAAAAACATGAATTTCCTCCTCATTTTCCCGAAAGCTATTAGAGATATTGGAAATATCATTGCAGCATCTGATAGACCTAATTAAACTGTACAACTGTCATTATGAATATTTGTTCTATGACTAATAATTACGCAGTAAAATGAAACTTAATATTTATTTAAAAACATGATTTTACTCCTCATTTTCTCGAAAGCTATTAGAGATATTGGAAATATTATTGCAGCATCTGATACACCTAATTAAAATCTACTACTGTCATTATGAATATTTTCACTAGTACTAATAAATACTGAATTTTACTTTTTTTTAAATTACTTTCTTCCTCGTTTTCTCGAAAGCTATTAGAGATATTGGAAATATCATTGCATCATCTGATACACCTAATTCAACTGTACAACTGATATTATGAATATTTGTTCTATGACTAATAATTACGCAGTAAAATAAAACCGTATTTTTATATAAAAACATGATTTTCCTCGTCATTTTCTCGAAAGCTATTAGAGATATTGGAAATATAATTGCAGCATCTGATAGACCTAATTCAACTGTACAACTGATATTATGAATATTTGTTTCATGACTAATAATTACGCAGTAAAATGAAACTTAATATTTATTTAAAAACATGACTTTCCTCCTCATTTTCTCGAAAGCTATTAGAGATATTGGAAATATCATTGCAGCATCTGATAGTCCTAATTAAACTATAAAACTGACATTATGAATATTTGTTTATGACTAATAATTACCAGTAAAATGAAACTTAATATTTATTTAAAAACATGATTTCCTCCTCATTTTCCCGAAAGCTATTAGATATATTGGAAATATCATTGCAGCATCTGATAGACCTAATTAAACTGTACAACTGTCATTATGAATATTTGTTCTATGACTAATAATTACGCAGTAAAATGAAACTTAATATTTATATAAAAACATGATTTTCCTCGTCATTTTCTCGAAAGCTATTAGAGATATTGGAAATATATTGCAGCATCTGATAGACCTAATTAAATTGTACAACTGATATTATGAATATTTGTTCTATGACTAATAATTACGCAGTAAAATGAAACTTAATATTTATTTAAAAACATAACTTTCCTCCTCATTTTCTCGAAAGCTATTAGAGATATTGGAAATATCATTGCAGCATCTGATAGTCCTAATTAAACTATAAAACTGACATAATGAATATTTGTTTTATGACTAATAATTACGCAGTAAAATGAAACTTAATATTTATTTAAAAACATGATTTTCCTCCTCATTTTCTCGAAAGCTATTAGAGATATTGGAAATATCATTGCAGCATCTGATAGTCCTAATTAAACTATAAATCTGACATTATGAATATTTGTTTTATGACTAATAATTACGCAGTAAAATGAAACTTAATATTTTTTAAAAACATGAATTTCCTCCTCATTTTCCCGAAAGCTATTAGAGATATTGGAAATATCATTGCATCATCTGATATACCTAATTCAACTGTACAACTGATATTATGAATATTTGTTCTATGACTAATAATTACGCAGTAAAATGAAACTTAATATTTATTTAAAAACATGACTTTCCTCCTCATTTTCTCGAAAGCTATTAGAGATATTGGAAATATCATTGCAGCATCTGATAGTCCTAATTAAACTATAAAACTGACATTATGAATATTTGTTTTATGACTAATAATTACGCAGTAAAATGAAACTTAATATTTATTTAAAAACATGAATTTCCTCCTCATTTTCTCGAAAGCTATTAGAGATATTGGAAATATCATTGCAGCATCTGATAGTCCTAATTAAACTATAAAACTGACATAATGAATATTTGTTTTATGACTAATAATTACGCAGTAAAATGAAACTTAATATTTATTTAAAAACATGATTTTCCTCCTCATTTTCCCGAAAGCTATTAGAGATATTGGAAATATCATTGCAGCATTTGATAGTCCTAATTAAACTATAAATCTGACATTATGAATATTTGTTTTATGACTAATAATTACGCAGTAAAATGAAACTTAATATTTTTAAAAACATGAATTTCCTCCTCATTTTCCCGAAAGCTATTAGAGATATTGGAAATATCATTGCAGCATCTGATAGACCTAATTAAACTGTACAACTGTCATTATGAATATTTGTTCTATGACTAATAATTACGCAGTAAAATGAAACTTAATATTTATATAAAAACATGATTTTACTCCTCATTTTCTCGAAAGGTATTAGAGATATTGGAAATATTATTGCAGCATCTGATACACCTAATTAAAATCTACTACTGTCATTATGAATATTTTCACTAGTACTAATAAATACTGAATTTTACTTTTTTTTAAATTACTTTCTTCCTCGTTTTCTCGAAAGCTATTAGAGATATTGGAAATATCATTGCATCATCTGATACACCTAATTCAACTGTACAACTGATATTATGAATATTGTTCTATGACTAATAATTACGCAGTAAAATAAAACGTATTTTTATATAAAAACATGATTTTCCTCGTCATTTTCTCGAAAGCTATTAGAGATATTGGAAATATAATTGCAGCATCTGATAGACCTAATTCAACTGTACAACTGATATTATGAATATTTGTTCTATGACTAATAATTACGCAGTAAAATGAAACTTAATATTTATTTAAAAACATGACTTTCCTCCTCATTTTCTCGAAAGCTATTAGAGATATTGGAAATATCATTGCAGCATCTGATAGTCCTAATTAAACTATAAAACTGACATAATGAATATTTGTTTTATGACTAATAATTACGCAGTAAAATGAAACTTAATATTTATTTAAAAACATGAATTTCCTCCTCATTTTCCCGAAAGCTATTAGAGATATTGGAAATATCATTGCAGCATCTGATAGTCCTAATTAAACTATAAACTGACATTATGAATATTTGTTTTATGACTAATAATTACGCAGTAAAATGAAACTTAATATTTTTAAAAACATGAATTTCCTCCTCATTTTCCCGAAAGCTATTAGAGATATTGGAAATATCATTGCAGCATCTGATAGACCTAATTAAACTGTACAACTGTCATTATGAATATTTGTTCTATGACTAATAATTACGCAGTAAAATGAAACTTAATATTTATATAAAAACATGATTTTACTCCTCATTTTCTCGAAAGCTATTAGAGATATTGGAAATATTATTGCAGCATCTGATACACCTAATTAAAATCTACTACTGTCATTATGAATATTTTCACTAGTACTAATAAATACTGAATTTTACTTTTTTTTAAATTACTTTCTTCCTCGTTTTCTCGAAAGCTATTAGAGATATTGGAAATATCATTGCATCATCTGATACACCTAATTCAACTGTACAACTGATATTATGAATATTTGTTCTATGACTAATAATTACGCAGTAAAATAAAACCGTATTTTTATATAAAAACATGATTTTCCTCGTCATTTTCTCGAAAGCTATTAGAGATATTGGAAATATAATTGCAGCATCTGATAGACCTAATTCAACTGTACAACTGATATTATGAATATTTGTTTCATGACTAATAATTACGCAGTAAAATGAAACTTAATATTTATTTAAAAACATGACTTTCCTCCTCATTTTCTCGAAAGCTATTAGAGATATTGGAAATATCATTGCAGCATCTGATAGTCCTAATTAAACTATAAAACTGACATTATGAATATTTGTTTTATGACTAATAATTACCCAGTAAAATGAAACTTAATATTTATTTAAAAACATGAATTTCCTCCTCATTTTCCCGAAAGCTATTAGATATATTGGAAATATCATTGCAGCATCTGATAGACCTAATTAAACTGTAAAACTGTCATTATGAATATTTGTTCTATGACTAATAATTACGCAGTAAAATGAAACTTAATATTTATATAAAAACATGATTTTCCTCGTCATTTTCTCGAAAGCTATTAGAGATATTGGAAATATAATTGCAGCATCTGATAGACCTAATTAAATGGTACAACTGATATTATGAATATTTGTTCTATGACTAATAATTACGCAGTAAAATGAAACTTAATATTTATTTAAAAACATGACTTTCCTCCTCATTTTCTCGAAAGCTATTAGAGATATTGGAAATATCATTGCAGCATCTGATAGTCCTAATTAAACTATAAAACTGACATAATGAATATTTGTTTTATGACTAATAATTACGCAGTAAAATGAAACTTAATATTTATTTAAAAACATGATTTTCCTCCTCATTTTCCCGAAAGCTATTAGAGATATTGGAAATATCATTGCAGCATTTGATAGTCCTAATTAAACTATAAATCTGACATTATGAATATTTGTTTTATGACTAATAATTACGCAGTAAAATGAAACTTAATATTTTTTAAAAACATGAATTTCCTCCTCATTTTCCCGAAAGCTATTAGAGATATTGGAAATATCATTGCAGCATCTGATAGACCTAATTAAACTGTACAACTGTCATTATGAATATTTGTTCTATGACTAATAATTACGCAGTAAAATGAAACTTAATATTTATATAAAAACATGATTTTACTCCTCATTTTCTCGAAAGCTATTAGAGATATTGGAAATATTATTGCAGCATCTGATACACCTAATTAAAATCTACTACTGTCATTATGAATATTTTCACTAGTACTAATAAATACTGAATTTTACTTTTTTTAAATTACTTTCTTCCTCGTTTTCTCGAAAGCTATTAGAGATATTGGAAATATCATTGCATCATCTGATACACCTAATTCAACTGTACAACTGATATTATGAATATTTGTTCTATGACTAATAATTACGCAGTAAAATAAAACCGTATTTTTATATAAAAACATGATTTTCCTCGTCATTTTCTCGAAAGCTATTAGAGATATTGGAAATATAATTGCAGCATCTGATAGACCTAATTAAATTGTACAACTGATATTATGAATATTTGTTCATGACTAATAATTACGCAGTAAAATGAAACTTAATATTTATTTAAAAACATGACTTTCCTCCTCATTTTCTCGAAAGCTATTAGAGATATTGGAAATATCATTGCAGCATCTGATAGTCCTAATTAAACTATAAAACTGACATTATGAATATTTGTTTTATGACTAATAATTACCCAGTAAAATGAAACTTAATATTTATTTAAAAACATGAATTTCCTCCTCATTTTCCCGAAAGCTATTAGAGATATTGGAAATATCATTGCAGCATCTGATAGACCTAATTAAACTGTACAACTGTCATTATGAATATTTGTTCTATGACTAATAATTACGCAGTAAAATGAAACTTAATATTTATATAAAAACATGATTTTCCTCGTCATTTTCTCGAAAGCTATTAGAGATATTGGAAATATAATTGCAGCATCTGATAGACCTAATTAAATTGTACAACTGATATTATGAATATTTGTTCTATGACTAATAATTACGCAGTAAAATGAAACTTAATATTTATTTAAAAACATGACTTTCCTCCTCATTTTCTCGAAAGCTATTAGAGATATTGGAAATATCATTGCAGCATCTGATAGTCCTAATTAAACTATAAAACTGACATAATGAATATTTGTTTTATGACTAATAATTACGCAGTAAAATGAAACTTAATATTTATTTAAAAACATGATTTTCCTCCTCATTTTCCCGAAAGCTATTAGAGATATTGGAAATATCATTGCAGCATTTGATAGTCCTAATTAAACTATAAAACTGACATTATGAATATTTGTTTTATGACTAATAATTACGCAGTAAAATGAAACTTAATATTTTTTAAAAACATGAATTTCCTCCTCATTTTCCCGAAAGCTATTAGAGATATTGGAAATATCATTGCAGCATCTGATAGACCTAATTAAACTGTACAACTGTCATTATGAATATTTGTTCTATGACTAATAATTACGCAGTAAAATGAAACTTAATATTTATATAAAAACATGATTTTACTCCTCATTTTCTCGAAAGCTATTAGAGATATTGGAAATATTATTGCAGCATCTGATACACCTAATTAAAATCTACTACTGTCATTATGAATATTTTCACTAGTACTAATAAATACTGAATTTTACTTTTTTTTAAATTACTTTCTTCCTCGTTTTCTCGAAAGCTATTAGAGATATTGGAAATATCATTGCATCATCTGATACACCTAATTCAACTGTACAACTGATATTATGAATATTTGTTCTATGACTAATAATTACGCAGTAAAATAAAACCGTATTTTTATATAAAAACATGATTTTCCTCGTCATTTTCTCGAAAGCTATTAGAGATATTGGAAATATAATTGCAGCATCTGATAGACCTAATTAAACTGTACAACTGATATTATGAATATTTGTTCTATGACTAATAATTACGCAGTAAAATGAAACTTAATATTTATTTAAAAACATGACTTTCCTCCTCATTTTCTCGAAAGCTATTAGAGATATTGGAAATATCATTGCAGCATCTGATAGTCCTAATTAAACTATAAAACTGACATTATGAATATTTGTTTTATGACTAATAATTACGCAGTAAAATGAAACTTAATATTTATTTAAAAACATGATTTCCTCCTCATTTTCCCGAAAGCTATTAGAGATATTGGAAATATCATTGCAGCATCTGATAGTCCTAATTAAACTATAAACTGACATTATGAATATTTGTTTTATGACTAATAATTACGCAGTAAAATGAAACTTAATATTTATTTAAAAACATGAATTTCCTCCTCATTTTCCCGAAAGCTATTAGAGATATTGGAAATATCATTGCAGCATCTGATAGACCTAATTAAACTGTACAACTGTCATTATGAATATTTGTTCTATGACTAATAATTACGCAGTAAAATGAAACTTAATATTTATATAAAAACATGATTTTACTCCTCATTTTCTCGAAAGCTATTAGAGATATTGGAAATATTATTGCAGCATCTGATACACCTAATTAAAATCTATACTGTCATTATGAATATTTTCACTAGTACTAATAAATACTGAATTTTACTTTTTTTTAAATTACTTTCTTCCTCGTTTTCTCGAAAGCTATTAGAGATATTGGAAATATCATTGCATCATCTGATACACCTAATTCAACTGTACAACTGATATTATGAATATTTGTTCTATGACTAATAATTACGCAGTAAAATAAAACCGTATTTTATATAAAAACATGATTTTCCTCGTCATTTTCTCGAAAGCTATTAGAGATATTGGAAATATAATTGCAGCATCTGATAGACCTAATTAAACTGTACAACTGATATTATGAATATTTGTTCTATGACTAATAATTACGCAGTAAAATGAAACTTAATATTTATTTAAAAACATGACTTTCCTCCTCATTTTCTCGAAAGCTATTAGAGATATTGGAAATATCATTGCAGCATCTGATAGTCCTAATTAAACTATAAAACTGACATTATGAATATTTGTTTTATGACTAATAATTACGCAGTAAAATGAAACTTAATATTTATTTAAAAACATGACTTTCCTCCTCATTTTCCCGAAAGCTATTAGAGATATTGGAAATATCATTGCAGCATCTGATAGACCTAATTAAACTGTACAACTGTCATTATGAATATTTGTTCTATGACTAATAATTACGCAGTAAAATGAAACTTAATATTTATATAAAAACATGATTTTCCTCGTCATTTTCTCGAAAGCTATTAGAGATATTGGAAATATAATTGCAGCATCTGATAGACCTAATTAAATGTACAACTGATCATTATGAATATTTGTTCTATGACTAATAATTACGCAGTAAAATGAAACTTAATATTTATTTAAAAACATGACTTTCCTCCTCATTTTCTCGAAAGCTATTAGAGATATTGGAAATATCATTGCAGCATCTGATAGTCCTAATTAAACTATAAAACTGACATATGAATATTTGTTTTATGACTAATAATTACGCAGTAAAATGAAACTTAATATTTATTTAAAAACATGATTTCCTCCTCATTTTCCCGAAAGCTATTAGAGATATTGGAAATATCATTGCAGCATCTGATAGACCTAATTAAACTGTACAACTGACATTATGAATATTTGTTCTATGACTAATAATTACGCAGTAAAATGAAACTTAATATTTATTTAAAAACATGAATTTCCTCCTCATTTTCTCGAAAGCTATTAGAGATATTGGAAATATCATTGCAGCATCTGATAGACCTAATTAAACTGTACAACTGATATTATGAATATTTGTTCTATGACTAATAATTACGCAGTAAAATTAAACTTAATATTTATTTAAAAACATGACTTCCTCCTCATTTTCTCGAAAGCTATTAGAGATATTGGAAATATCATTGCAGCATCTGATAGTCCTAATTAAACTATAAAACTGACATTATGAATATTTGTTTCTATGACTAATAATTACCCAGTAAAATGAAACTTAATATTTATTTAAAAACATGAATTTCCTCCTCATTTTCCCGAAAGCTATTAGAGATATTGGAAATATCATTGCAGCATCTGATAGACCTAATTAAACTGTACAACTGTCATTATGAATATTTGTTCTATGACTAATAATTACGCAGTAAAATGAAACTTAATATTTATATAAAAACATGATTTTCCTCGTCATTTTCTCGAAAGCTATTAGAGATATTGGAAATATAATTGCAGCATCTGATAGACCTAATTAAACTGTACAACTGATATTATGAATATTTGTTCTATGACTAATAATTACGCAGTAAAATGAAACTTAATATTTATTTAAAAACATGACTTTCCTCCTCATTTTCTCGAAAGCTATTAGAGATATTGGAAATATCATTGCAGCATCTGATAGTCCTAATTAAACTATAAACTGACATAATGAATATTTGTTTTATGACTAATAATTACGCAGTAAAATGAAACTTAATATTTATTTAAAAACATGATTTCCTCCTCATTTTCCCGAAAGCTATTAGAGATATTGGAAATATCATTGCAGCATCTGATAGTCCTAATTAAACTATAAATCTGACATTATGAATATTTGTTTTATGACTAATAATTACGCAGTAAAATGAAACTTAATATTTTTTAAAAACATGAATTTCCTCCTCATTTTCCCGAAAGCTATTAGAGATATTGGAAATATCATTGCAGCATCTGATAGACCTAATTAAACTGTACAACTGTCATTATGAATATTTGTTCTATGACTAATAATTACGCAGTAAACTGAAACTTAATATTTATTTAAAAACATGATTTTACTCCTCATTTTCTCGAAAGCTATTAGAGATATTGGAAATATTATTGCAGCATCTGATACACCTAATTAAAATCTACTACTGTCATTATGAATATTTTCACTAGTACTAATAAATACTGAATTTTACTTTTTTTTAAATTACTTTCTTCCTCGTTTTCTCGAAAAGCTATTAGAGATATTGGAAATATCATTGCATCATCTGATACACCTAATTCAACTGTACAACTGATATTATGAATATTTGTTCTATGACTAATAATTACGCAGTAAAATAAAACCGTATTTTTATATAAAAACATGATTTTCCTCGTCATTTTCTCGAAAGCTATTAGAGATATTGGAAATATAATTGCAGCATCTGATAGACCTAATTCAAACTGTACAACTGATATTATGAATATTTGTTTCATGACTAATAATTACGCAGTAAAATGAAACTTAATATTTATTTAAAAACATGACTTTCCTCCTCATTTTCTCGAAAGCTATTAGAGATATTGGAAATATCATTGCAGCATCTGATAGTCCTAATTAAACTATAAAACTGACATTATGAATATTTGTTTTATGACTAATAATTACCCAGTAAAATGAAACTTAATATTTATTTAAAAACATGAATTTCCTCCTCATTTTCCCGAAAGCTATTAGAGATATTGGAAATATCATTGCAGCATCTGATAGACCTAATTAAACTGTACAACTGTCATTATGAATATTTGTTCTATGACTAATAATTACGCAGTAAAATGAAACTTAATATTTATATAAAAACATGATTTTCCTCGTCATTTTCTCGAAAGCTATTAGAGATATTGGAAATATAATTGCAGCATCTGATAGACCTAATTAAATTGTACAACTGATATTATGAATATTTGTTCTATGACTAATAATTACGCAGTAAAATGAAACTTAATATTTATTTAAAAACATAACTTTCCTCCTCATTTTCTCGAAAGCTATTAGAGATATTGGAAATATCATTGCAGCATCTGATAGTCCTAATTAAACTATAAAACTGACATAATGAATATTTGTTTTATGACTAATAATTACGCAGTAAAATGAAACTTAATATTTATTTAAAAACATGATTTTCCTCCTCATTTTCCCGAAAGCTATTAGAGATATTGGAAATATCATTGCAGCATTTGATAGTCCTAATTAAACTATACAAATCTGACATTATGAATATTTGTTTTATGACTAATAATTACGCAGTAAAATGAAACTTAATATTTATTTAAAAACATGAATTTCCTCCTCATTTTCCCGAAAGCTATTAGAGATATTGGAAATATCATTGCAGCATCTGATAGACCTAATTCAACTGTACAACTGATATTATGAATATTTGTTCTATGACTAATAATTACGCAGTAAAATGAAACTTAATATTTATTTAAAAACATGACTTTCCTCCTCATTTTCTCGAAAGCTATTAGAGATATTGGAAATATCATTGCAGCATCTGATAGTCCTAATTAAACTATAAAACTGACATAATGAATATTTGTTTTATGACTAATAATTACGCAGTAAAATGAAACTTAATATTTATTTAAAAACATGATTTTCCTCCTCATTTTCCCGAAAGCTATTAGAGATATTGGAAATATCATTGCAGCATTTGATAGTCCTAATTAAACTATAAATCTGACATTATGAATATTTGTTTTATGACTAATAATTACGCAGTAAAATGAAACTTAATATTTATTTAAAAACATGAATTTCCTCCTCATTTTCCCGAAAGCTATTAGAGATATTGGAAATATCATTGCAGCATCTGATAGACCTAATTAAACTGTACAACTGTCATTATGAATATTTGTTCTATGACTAATAATTACGCAGTAAAATGAAACTTAATATTTATATAAAAACATGATTTTACTCCTCATTTTCTCGAAAGCTATTAGAGATATTGGAAATATTATTGCAGCATCTGATACACCTAATTAAAATCTACTACTGTCATTATGAATATTTTCACTAGTACTAATAAATACTGAATTTTACTTTTTTTTAAATTACTTTCTTCCTCGTTTTCTCGAAAGCTATTAGAGATATTGGAAATATCATTGCATCATCTGATACACCTAATTCAACTGTACAACTGATATTATGAATATTTGTTCTATGACTAATAATTACGCAGTAAAATAAAACCGTATTTTATATAAAAACATGATTTTCCTCGTCATTTTCTCGAAAGCTATTAGAGATATTGGAAATATAATTGCAGCATCTGATAGACCTAATTAAATGTACAACTGATATTATGAATATTTGTTCTATGACTAATAATTACGCAGTAAAATGAAACTTAATATTTATTAAAAACATGACTTTCCTCCTCATTTTCTCGAAAGCTATTAGAGATATTGGAAATATCATTGCAGCATCTGATAGTCCTAATTAAACTATAAAACTGACATTATGAATATTTGTTTTATGACTAATAATTACGCAGTAAAATGAAACTTAATATTTATTTAAAAACATGAATTTCCTCCTCATTTTCCCGAAAGCTATTAGAGATATTGGAAATATCATTGCAGCATCTGATAGACCTAATTAAACTGTACAACTGTCATTATGAATATTTGTTCTATGACTAATAATTACGCAGTAAAATGAAACTTAATATTTATATAAAAACATGACTTTACTCCTCATTTTCTCGAAAGCTATTAGAGATATTGGAAATATTATTGCAGCATCTGATACGCCTAATTAAAATATACTACTGTCATTATGAATATTTTCACTAGTACTAATAAATACTGAATTTTACTTTTTTTTTAAATTACTTTCTTCCTCGTTTTCTCGAAAGCTATTAGAGATATTGGAAATTTCATTGCATCATCTGATACACCTAATTCAACTGTACAACTGATATTATGAATATTTGTTTCTATGACTAATAATTACGCAGTAAAATGAAACTTATATTTTTATAAAAACATGATTTCCTCCTCATTTTCTCGAAAGCTATTAGAGATATTGGAAATATCATTGCAGCATCTGATAGACCTAATTAAACTGTACAACTGATATTATGAATATTTGTTCTATGACTAATAATTACGCAGTAAAATGAAACTTAATATTTATATAAAAACATGACTTTCCTCCTCATTTTCTCGAAAGCTATTAGAGATATTGGAAATATCATTGCAGCATCTGATAGACCTAATTAAACTGTACAACTGACATTATGAATATTTGTTTCTATGACTAATAATTACGCAGTAAAATGAAACTTAATATTTATTTAAAAACATGAATTTCCTCCTCATTTTCTCGAAAGCTA
Organism: Metacarcinus magister; assembly: GCA_029783475.1. Classification (NCBI taxonomy): domain Eukaryota; kingdom Metazoa; phylum Arthropoda; class Malacostraca; order Decapoda; family Cancridae; genus Metacarcinus; species Metacarcinus magister. The sequence goes on from JAPQNM010000031.1 coordinate 3,507,197, forward strand.
TTAGAGATATTGGAAATATCATTGCAGCATCTGATAGTCCTAATTAAACTATAAACTGACATTATGAATATTTGTTTTATGACTAATAATTACGCAGTAAAATGAAACTTAATATTTATTTAAAAACATGAATTTCCTCCTCATTTTCCCGAAAGCTATTAGAGATATTGGAAATATCATTGCAGCATCTGATAGACCTAATTAAACTGTACAACTGTCATTATGAATATTTGTTCTATGACTAATAATTACGCAGTAAAATGAAACTTAATATTTATATAAAAACATGATTTTACTCCTCATTTTCTCGAAAGCTATTAGAGATATTGGAAATATTATTGCAGCATCTGATAGACCTAATTAAAATCTACTACTGTCATTATGAATATTTTCACTAGTACTAATAAATACTGAATTTTACTTTTTTTTAAATTACTTTCTTCCTCGTTTTCTCGAAAGCTATTAGAGATATTGGAAATATCATTGCATCATCTGATACACCTAATTCAACTGTACAACTGATATTATGAATATTTGTTCTATGACTAATAATTACGCAGTAAAATAAAACCGTATTTTTATATAAAAACATGATTTTCCTCGTCATTTTCTCGAAAGCTATTAGAGATATTGGAAATATAATTGCAGCATCTGATAGACCTAATTAAACTGTACAACTGATATTATGAATATTTGTTCTATGACTAATAATTACGCAGTAAAATGAAACTTAATATTTATTTAAAAACATGACTTTCCTCCTCATTTTCTCGAAAGCTATTAGAGATATTGGAAATATCATTGCAGCATCTGATAGACCTAATTAAACTATAAAACTGACATTATGAATATTTGTTTCTATGACTAATAATTACGCAGTAAAATGAAACTTAATATTTATTTAAAAACATGACTTTCCTCCTCATTTTCCCGAAAGCTATTAGAGATATTGGAAATATCATTGCAGCATCTGATAGACCTAATTAAACTGTACAAACTGATCATTATGAATATTTGTTCTATGACTAATAATTACGCAGTAAAATGAAACTTAATATTTATATAAAAACATGATTTCCTCCTCATTTTCTCGAAAGCTATTAGAGATATTGGAAATATCATTGCAGCATCTGATAGACCTAATTAAACTTAAACTGATATGAATATTTGTTTCTATGACTATAATTACGCAGTAAAATGAAACTAATTTTTTTAAAAACATGATTTCCTCCTCATTTTCCCGAAAGCTATTAGAGATATTGAAATATCATGCAGCATCTGATAGCCTAATAAACTGTAAAACTGCATATGATATTTGTTTATGACTAATAATTACGCAGTAAAATGAAACTTATATTTATAAAAACATGATTTCCTCCTCATTTTCTCGAAAGCTATTAGAGATATTGGAAATATCATTGCAGCATCTGATAGACCTAATTAAAATCTACTACTGTCATTATGAATATTTGTTTCACTGACTAATAATTACTAGTAAAATGAAACTTAATTTTTTTAAAAACATGACTTTCTTCCTCGTTTTCTCGAAAGCTATTAGAGATATTGGAAATATCATTGCAGCATCTGATACACCTAATTCAAACTGTACAACTGATATTATGAATATTTGTTCTATGACTAATAATTACGCAGTAAAATGAAAACCGTATTTTTATATAAAAACATGATTTTCCTCGTCATTTTCTCGAAAGCTATTAGAGATATTGGAAATATAATTGCAGCATCTGATAGACCTAATTAAACTGTACAACTGATATTATGAATATTTGTTCTATGACTAATAATTACGCAGTAAAATGAAACTTAATATTTATTTAAAAACATGACTTTCCTCCTCATTTTCTCGAAAGCTATTAGAGATATTGGAAATATCATTGCAGCATCTGATAGTCCTAATTAAACTATAAAACTGACATTATGAATATTTGTTTTATGACTAATAATTACGCAGTAAAATGAAACTTAATATTTATTTAAAAACATGATTTCCTCCTCATTTTCCCGAAAGCTATTAGAGATATTGGAAATATCATTGCAGCATCTGATAGACCTAATTAAACTGTACAACTGTCATTATGAATATTTGTTCTATGACTAATAATTACGCAGTAAAATGAAACTTAATATTTATATAAAAACATGATTTTCCTCCTCATTTTCTCGAAAGCTATTAGAGATATTGGAAATATCATTGCAGCATCTGATAGACCTAATTAAACTGTACAACTGATATTATGAATATTTGTTCTATGACTAATAATTACGCAGTAAAATGAAACTTAATATTTATTTAAAAACATGACTTTCCTCCTCATTTTCTCGAAAGCTATTAGAGATATTGGAAATATCATTGCAGCATCTGATAGTCCTAATTAAACTATACAAACTGACATTATGAATATTTGTTCTATGACTAATAATTACGCAGTAAAATGAAACTTAATATTTATTTAAAAACATGACTTTCCTCCTCATTTTCTCGAAAGCTATTAGAGATATTGGAAATATCATTGCAGCATCTGATAGTCCTAATTAAACTATAAACTGACATTATGAATATTTGTTTTATGACTAATAATTACGCAGTAAAATGAAACTTAATATTTATTTAAAAACATGAATTTCCTCCTCATTTTCCCGAAAGCTATTAGAGATATTGGAAATATCATTGCAGCATCTGATAGACCTAATTAAACTGTACAACTGTCATTATGAATATTTGTTCTATGACTAATAATTACGCAGTAAAATGAAACTTAATATTTATATAAAAACATGATTTTACTCCTCATTTTCTCGAAAGCTATTAGAGATATTGGAAATATTATTGCAGCATCTGATACACCTAATTAAAATCTACTACTGTCATTATGAATATTTTCACTAGTACTAATAAATACTGAATTTTACTTTTTTTAAATTACTTTCTTCCTCGTTTTCTCGAAAGCTATTAGAGATATTGGAAATATCATTGCATCATCTGATACACCTAATTCAACTGTACAACTGATATTATGAATATTTGTTCTATGACTAATAATTACGCAGTAAAATAAAACCGTATTTTTATATAAAAACATGATTTTCCTCGTCATTTTCTCGAAAGCTATTAGAGATATTGGAAATATAATTGCAGCATCTGATAGACCTAATTAAACTGTACAACTGATATTATGAATATTTGTTCTATGACTAATAATTACGCAGTAAAATGAAACTTAATATTTATTTAAAAACATGACTTTCCTCCTCATTTTCTCGAAAGCTATTAGAGATATTGGAAATATCATTGCAGCATCTGATAGTCCTAATTAAACTATAAAACTGACATTATGAATATTTGTTTTATGACTAATAATTACGCAGTAAAATGAAACTTAATATTTATTTAAAAACATGAATTTCCTCCTCATTTTCCCGAAAGCTATTAGAGATATTGGAAATATCATTGCAGCATCTGATAGACCTAATTAAACTGTACAACTGTCATTATGAATATTTGTTCTATGACTAATAATTACGCAGTAAAATGAAACTTAATATTTATTTAAAAACATGATTTCCTCCTCATTTTCTCGAAAGCTATTAGAGATATTGGAAATATCATTGCAGCATCTGATAGACCTAATTAAACTGTACAACTGTCATTATGAATATTTGTTCTATGACTAATAATTACGCAGTAAAATGAAACTTAATATTTATTTAAAAACATGACTTTCCTCCTCATTTTCTCGAAAGCTATTAGAGATATTGGAAATATCATTGCAGCATCTGATAGACCTAATTAAACTGTACAACTGATCATTATGAATATTTGTTCTATGACTAATAATTACGCAGTAAAATGAAACTTAATATTTATATAAAAACATGATTTTCCTCCTCATTTTCTCGAAAGCTATTAGAGATATTGGAAATATCATTGCAGCATCTGATAGACCTAATTAAACTGTACAACTGATATTATGAATATTTGTTCTATGACTAATAATTACGCAGTAAAATGAAACTTAATATTTATATAAAAACATGATTTTCCTCCTCATTTTCTCGAAAGCTATTAGAGATATTGGAAATATCATTGCAGCATCTGATAGACCTAATTAAACTGTACAACTGATCATTATGAATATTTGTTCTATGACTAATAATTACGCAGTAAAATGAAACTTAATATTTATATAAAAACATGACTTTCCTCCTCATTTTCTCGAAAGCTATTAGAGATATTGGAAATATCATTGCAGCATCTGATAGACCTAATTAAACTATAAACTGACATTATGAATATTTGTTTCTATGACTAATAATTACGCAGTAAAATGAAACTTAATATTTATTTAAAAACATGACTTTCCTCCTCATTTTCTCGAAAGCTATTAGAGATATTGGAAATATCATTGCAGCATCTGATAGACCTAATTAAACTGTACAACTGATCATTATGAATATTTGTTCTATGACTAATAATTACGCAGTAAAATGAAACTTAATATTTATATAAAAACATGATTTCCTCCTCATTTTCTCGAAAGCTATTAGAGATATTGGAAATATCATTGCAGCATCTGATAGACCTAATTAAACTGTACAACTGATATTATGAATATTTGTTCTATGACTAATAATTACGCAGTAAAATGAAACTTAATATTTATTTAAAAACATGACTTTCCTCCTCATTTTCTCGAAAGCTATTAGAGATATTGGAAATATCATTGCAGCATCTGATAGTCCTAATTAAACTATAAAACTGACATTATGAATATTTGTTTTATGACTAATAATTACGCAGTAAAATGAAACTTAATATTTATTTAAAAACATGACTTTCCTCCTCATTTTCTCGAAAGCTATTAGAGATATTGGAAATATCATTGCAGCATCTGATAGACCTAATTAAACTGTACAACTGTCATTATGAATATTTGTTTCTATGACTAATAATTACGCAGTAAAATGAAACTTAATATTTATTTAAAAACATGACTTTCCTCCTCATTTTCTCGAAAGCTATTAGAGATATTGGAAATATCATTGCAGCATCTGATAGACCTAATTAAACTGTACAACTGATATTATGAATATTTGTTCTATGACTAATAATTACGCAGTAAAATGAAACTTAATATTTATATAAAAACATGATTTTCCTCCTCATTTTCTCGAAAGCTATTAGAGATATTGGAAATATCATTGCAGCATCTGATAGACCTAATTAAACTGTACAACTGATATTATGAATATTTGTTCTATGACTAATAATTACGCAGTAAAATGAAACTTAATATTTATTTAAAAACATGACTTTCCTCCTCATTTTCTCGAAAGCTATTAGAGATATTGGAAATATCATTGCAGCATCTGATAGTCCTAATTAAACTATAAACTGACATTATGAATATTTGTTTTATGACTAATAATTACGCAGTAAAATGAAACTTAATATTTTTTAAAAACATGAATTTCCTCCTCATTTTCCCGAAAGCTATTAGAGATATTGGAAATATCATTGCAGCATCTGATAGACCTAATTAAACTGTACAACTGTCATTATGAATATTTGTTCTATGACTAATAATTACGCAGTAAAATGAAACTTAATATTTATATAAAAACATGATTTTACTCCTCATTTTCTCGAAAGCTATTAGAGATATTGGAAATATTATTGCAGCATCTGATACACCTAATTAAAATCTACTACTGTCATTATGAATATTTTCACTAGTACTAATAAATACTGAATTTTACTTTTTTTTAAATTACTTTCTTCCTCGTTTTCTCGAAAGCTATTAGAGATATTGGAAATATCATTGCATCATCTGATACACCTAATTCAAACTGTACAACTGATATTATGAATATTTGTTCTATGACTAATAATTACGCAGTAAAATAAAACCGTATTTTTATATAAAAACATGATTTTCCTCGTCATTTTCTCGAAAGCTATTAGAGATATTGGAAATATCATTGCAGCATCTGATAGACCTAATTAAATTGTACAACTGATATTATGAATATTTGTTCTATGACTAATAATTACGCAGTAAAATGAAACTTAATATTTATTTAAAAACATGACTTTCCTCCTCATTTTCTCGAAAGCTATTAGAGATATTGGAAATATCATTGCAGCATCTGATAGTCCTAATTAAACTATAAAACTGACATTATGAATATTTGTTTTATGACTAATAATTACGCAGTAAAATGAAACTTAATATTTATTTAAAAACATGATTTTCCTCCTCATTTTCCCGAAAGCTATTAGAGATATTGGAAATATCATTGCAGCATCTGATAGACCTAATTAAATTGTACAACTGATATTATGAATATTTGTTCTATGACTAATAATTACGCAGTAAAATGAAACTTAATATTTATTTAAAAACATGACTTTCCTCCTCATTTTCTCGAAAGCTATTAGAGATATTGGAAATATCATTGCAGCATCTGATAGTCCTAATTAAACTATAAAACTGACATAATGAATATTTGTTTTATGACTAATAATTACGCAGTAAAATGAAACTTAATATTTATTTAAAAACATGATTTTCCTCCTCATTTTCCCGAAAGCTATTAGAGATATTGGAAATATCATTGCAGCATCTGATAGACCTAATTAAACTGTACAACTGTCATTATGAATATTTGTTCTATGACTAATAATTACGCAGTAAAATGAAACTTAATATTTATATAAAAACATGATTTTCCTCCTCATTTTCTCGAAAGCTATTAGAGATATTGGAAATATAATTGCAGCATCTGATAGACCTAATTAAATTGTACAACTGATATTATGAATATTTGTTCTATGACTAATAATTACGCAGTAAAATGAAACTTAATATTTATTTAAAAACATGACTTTCCTCCTCATTTTCTCGAAAGCTATTAGAGATATTGGAAATATCATTGCAGCATCTGATAGTCCTAATTAAACTATAAAACTGACATAATGAATATTTGTTTTATGACTAATAATTACGCAGTAAAATGAAACTTAATATTTATTTAAAAACATGATTTTCCTCCTCATTTTCCCGAAAGCTATTAGAGATATTGGAAATATCATTGCAGCATCTGATAGACCTAATTAAACTGTACAACTGTCATTATGAATATTTGTTCTATGACTAATAATTACGCAGTAAAATGAAACTTAATATTTATATAAAAACATGATTTTACTCCTCATTTTCTCGAAAGCTATTAGAGATATTGGAAATATTATTGCAGCATCTGATACACCTAATTAAAATCTACTACTGTCATTATGAATATTTTCACTAGTACTAATAAATACTGAATTTTACTTTTTTTTAAATTACTTTCTTCCTCGTTTTCTCGAAAGCTATTAGAGATATTGGAAATATCATTGCATCATCTGATACACCTAATTCAACTGTACAACTGATATTATGAATATTTGTTCTATGACTAATAATTACGCAGTAAAATAAAACCGTATTTTTATATAAAAACATGATTTTCCTCGTCATTTTCTCGAAAGCTATTAGAGATATTGGAAATATAATTGCAGCATCTGATAGACCTAATTAAATTGTACAACTGATATTATGAATATTTGTTCTATGACTAATAATTACGCAGTAAAATGAAACTTAATATTTATTTAAAAACATGACTTTCCTCCTCATTTTCTCGAAAGCTATTAGAGATATTGGAAATATCATTGCAGCACCTGATAGTCCTAATTAAACTATAAACTGACATTATGAATATTTGTTTTATGACTAATAATTACGCAGTAAAATGAAACTTAATATTTTTTAAAAACATGAATTTCCTCCTCATTTTCCCGAAAGCTATTAGAGATATTGGAAATATCATTGCAGCATCTGATAGACCTAATTAAACTGTACAACTGTCATTATGAATATTTGTTCTATGACTAATAATTACGCAGTAAAATGAAACTTAATATTTATATAAAAACATGATTTTACTCCTCATTTTCTCGAAAGCTATTAGAGATATTGGAAATATTATTGCAGCATCTGATACACCTAATTAAAATCTACTACTGTCATTATGAATATTTTCACTAGTACTAATAAATACTGAATTTTACTTTTTTTAAAATTACTTTCTTCCTCGTTTTCTCGAAAGCTATTAGAGATATTGGAAATATCATTGCATCATCTGATACACCTAATTCAACTGTACAACTGATATTATGAATATTTGTTCTATGACTAATAATTACGCAGTAAAATAAAACCGTATTTTTATATAAAAACATGATTTTCCTCGTCATTTTCTCGAAAGCTATTAGAGATATTGGAAATATCATTGCAGCATCTGATAGACCTAATTAAATTGTACAACTGATATTATGAATATTTGTTCTATGACTAATAATTACGCAGTAAAATGAAACTTAATATTTATATAAAAACATGATTTTCCTCGTCATTTTCTCGAAAGCTATTAGAGATATTGGAAATATCATTGCAGCATCTGATAGACCTAATTAAACTGTACAACTGATATTATGAATATTTGTTCTATGACTAATAATTACGCAGTAAAATGAAACTTAATATTTATTTAAAAACATGACTTTCCTCCTCATTTTCTCGAAAGCTATTAGAGATATTGGAAATATCATTGCAGCATCTGATAGTCCTAATTAAACTATAAAACTGACATTATGAATATTTGTTTTATGACTAATAATTACGCAGTAAAATGAAACTTAATATTTATTTAAAAACATGATTTTCCTCCTCATTTTCCCGAAAGCTATTAGAGATATTGGAAATATCATTGCAGCATCTGATAGACCTAATTAAACTGTACAACTGTCATTATGAATATTTGTTCTATGACTAATAATTACGCAGTAAAATGAAACTTAATATTTATATAAAAACATGATTTTACTCCTCATTTTCTCGAAAGCTATTAGAGATATTGGAAATATTATTGCAGCATCTGATACACCTAATTAAAATCTACTACTGTCATTATGAATATTTTCACTAGTACTAATAAATACTGAATTTTACTTTTTTTTAAATTACTTTCTTCCTCGTTTTCTCGAAAGCTATTAGAGATATTGGAAATATCATTGCATCATCTGATACACCTAATTCAACTGTACAACTGATATTATGAATATTTGTTCTATGACTAATAATTACGCAGTAAAATAAAACCGTATTTTTATATAAAAACATGATTTTCCTCGTCATTTTCTCGAAAGCTATTAGAGATATTGGAAATATCATTGCAGCATCTGATAGACCTAATTAAATTGTACAACTGATATTATGAATATTTGTTCTATGACTAATAATTACGCAGTAAAATGAAACTTAATATTTATATAAAAACATGACTTTTCCTCCTCATTTTCTCGAAAGCTATTAGAGATATTGGAAATATCATTGCAGCATCTGATAGACCTAATTAAACTGTACACTTGTCATTATTAATATTTGTTCTATGACTAATAATTACGCAGTAAAATGAAACTTAATATTTATATAAAAACATGAATTTCCTCCTCATTTTCTCGAAAGCTATTAGAGATATTGGAAATATCATTGCATCATCTGATATACCTAATTCAACTGTACAACTGATATTATGAATATTTGTTCTATGACTAATAATTACGCAGTAAAATGAAACTTAATATTTATTTAAAAACATGACTTTCCTCCTCATTTTCTCGAAAGCTATTAGAGATATTGGAAATATCATTGCAGCATCTGATAGTCCTAATTAAACTATAAAACTGACATAATGAATATTTGTTTTATGACTAATAATTACGCAGTAAAATGAAACTTAATATTTATTTAAAAACATGAATTTCCTCCTCATTTTCCCGAAAGCTATTAGAGATATTGGAAATATCATTGCAGCATTTGATAGTCCTAATTAAACTATAAATCTGACATTATGAATATTTGTTTTATGACTAATAATTACGCAGTAAAATGAAACTTAATATTTTTTAAAAACATGAATTTCCTCCTCATTTTCCCGAAAGCTATTAGAGATATTGGAAATATCATTGCAGCATCTGATAGACCTAATTAAACTGTACAACTGTCATTATGAATATTTGTTCTATGACTAATAATTACGCAGTAAAATGAAACTTAATATTTATATAAAAACATGATTTTACTCCTCATTTTCTCGAAAGCTATTAGAGATATTGGAAATATTATTGCAGCATCTGATACACCTAATTAAAATCTACTACTGTCATTATGAATATTTTCACTAGTACTAATAAATACTGAATTTTACTTTTTTTAAAATTACTTTCTTCCTCGTTTTCTCGAAAGCTATTAGAGATATTGGAAATATCATTGCATCATCTGATACACCTAATTCAACTGTACAACTGATATTATGAATATTTGTTCTATGACTAATAATTACGCAGTAAAATAAAACCGTATTTTTATATAAAAACATGATTTTCCTCGTCATTTTCTCGAAAGCTATTAGAGATATTGGAAATATAATTGCAGCATCTGATAGACCTAATTAAATTGTACAACTGATATTATGAATATTTGTTTCATGACTAATAATTACGCAGTAAAATGAAACTTAATATTTATTTAAAAACATGACTTTCCTCCTCATTTTCTCGAAAGCTATTAGAGATATTGGAAATATCATTGCAGCATCTGATAGTCCTAATTAAACTATAAAACTGACATTATGAATATTTGTTTTATGACTAATAATTACCCAGTAAAATGAAACTTAATATTTATTTAAAAACATGAATTTCCTCATTTTCCCGAAAGCTATTAGATATATTGGAAATATCATTGCAGCATCTGATAGACCTAATTAAACTGTACAACTGTCATTATGAATATTTGTTCTATGACTAATAATTACGCAGTAAAATGAAACTTAATATTTATATAAAAACATGATTTTCCTCGTCATTTTCTCGAAAGCTATTAGAGATATTGGAAATATAATTGCAGCATCTGATAGACCTAATTAAATTGTACAACTGATATTATGAATATTTGTTCTATGACTAATAATTACGCAGTAAAATGAAACTTAATATTTATTTAAAAACATGACTTTCCTCCTCATTTTCTCGAAAGCTATTAGAGATATTGGAAATATCATTGCAGCATCTGATAGTCCTAATTAAACTATAAAACTGACATAATGAATATTTGTTTTATGACTAATAATTACGCAGTAAAATGAAACTTAATATTTATTTAAAAACATGATTTTCCTCCTCATTTTCCCGAAAGCTATTAGAGATATTGGAAATATCATTGCAGCATCTGATAGACCTAATTAAACTGAACAACTGTCATTATGAATATTTGTTCTATGACTAATAATTACGCAGTAAAATGAAACTTAATATTTATATAAAAACATGATTTTCCTCCTCATTTTCTCGAAAGCTATTAGAGATATTGGAAATATTATTGCAGCATCTGATACACCTAATTAAAATCTACTACTGTCATTATGAATATTTTCACTAGTACTAATAAATACTGAATTTTACTTTTTTTAAAATTACTTTCTTCCTCGTTTTCTCGAAAGCTATTAGAGATATTGGAAATATCATTGCATCATCTGATACACCTAATTCAACTGTACAACTGATATTATGAATATTTGTTCTATGACTAATAATTACGCAGTAAAATAAACCGTATTTTATATAAAAACATGATTTTCCTCGTCATTTTCTCGAAAGCTATTAGAGATATTGGAAATATAATTGCAGCATCTGATAGACCTAATTAAATTGTACAACTGATATTATGAATATTAGTTCTATGACTAATAATTACGCAGTAAAATGAAACTTAATATTTATTTAAAAACATGACTTTCCTCCTCATTTTCTCGAAAGCTATTAGAGATATTGGAAATATCATTGCAGCATCTGATAGACCTAATTAAACTGTACAACTGATATTATGAATATTTGTTCTATGACTAATAATTACGCAGTAAAATGAAACTTAATATTTATATAAAAACATGACTTTCCTCCTCATTTTCTCGAAAGCTATTAGAGATATTGGAAATATCATTGCAGCATCTGATAGTCCTAATTAAACTATAAACTGA
>JAPQNM010000031.1:3521858-3529358 GCA_029783475.1 Metacarcinus magister
TCATAAATTATTAGATCACAGGCGATACAAGAAACTTTTTTCATTATCACGGTGAATGGGTTAAGCGTAAATAGCCATAATAACTGTTCGCCGTGTGTTGGCTGGAGGGTCACGTATATATTAAACTAAAATTGAGATTTTTGTTATACACAGGAAAGCTATTATATATACTATAAAAAATTGTCTGAAATGCCTAACTGTTATCTACATAATCATTTGTTATATTTGATTCGTATTTATTTCATGAAAAAATGTTTATTTCTAAGGTCAATCATAAAACCGAATAATAGAATAAAGCAATAATAATGATATTAAACCAATATAAGCCATAGAATAGAACATATAAAAATTATTCAAACCGAAAGTAAAGCCTAAATAAACCATAACACAAAGAAAAACGAAAAAAACTACTGAAAAATAAGAAAAAAACCCAGTAATTATTAGTTTTTATTCAAGAGTGTTCATTATAGCGTGTTAGGTACAGTAAAAGCAGTGTTAGGACATGGTGACTTACAAGGATATAGATGAAGGTGAGTGTGTTGTGTTGTGAGTGTGTTGTGAGTGTGTTTTAGAAGGAAAATTTTTATAGATACTAATCTCTCTCTCTCTCTCTCTCTCTCTCTCTCTCTCTCTCTCTCTCTCTCTCTCTCTCTCTCTCTCTCTCTCTCTCTCTCTCTCTCTCTCTCATTCTCTCATTCTCTCATTCTGTCTTATTCTCTCTCTCTCTCTCCCATACGTATACACAGCTTGGCCAGCCCATGTACGTACAGTGGCAGGATACGCACACGCCTTCACCCCTCATGAGCGCGTTGGTTCGGGAAAGAACGAAAATCCCAAGAAGGTAAGATTATATAAATAATAACAATAATAATTCTGATAAAAAAAAAGAGTATTACTGGAATGAAAAAATTGCTTAAATACTAAATAAAATAAAAATTCACACACACCCTAACTAACACATTCTTCCAGCGTGATGCAGAGTGTGTTAACGGCTCTACACGTGGATGACCTCACCGCTGCTCTCCGCCTCTACCTAACCGAGGTCAAGAACCGTCCGCCGTCCCTAAAACGAGCTAGGTTCCCGGCGTACAGAGAACTGCTGTACTTGGCGGTGGCGACCCAACCCCAACACAACCTTAACCTAAGTACGTGGGCGTGGTGGGGGTTTTAGTGGATCTATTATTTACAGGTTTTTTTTTCAATGGGGTGGGTGGTGGGTGAGAATTTGTTTATTTATTTATTTTTTGGGGTGTGTTTGGGTGTTTTTTATTATTTATTTAGTTAGTTAAGGTGTGTTTATTATTATTTATTTATATTTTAGCGGTGTTTGAGTATGTTTTATTTATTTATTTATTTTGGGGTGTGTTTGGGTGTTTTTTTTATTTATTTAGTTAGTTAAGGTGTGTTTATTATCATTATTTTATATTTTAGCGATGTTTGAGTATATTTATTTATATTTTAGCGGTGTTTCAGTATATCTTATTGATTTATTTATATTTTAACCAGTATTTATATATGTTTAGCAAATTCTTTCCACCCCAAACTTCTCCCTGCATCACCTGGCTTCAAATACGACAACATACACCTCTTCTGTACCTTACTAAACCCTTTCTTTAATACAGAAATATATATATAACCCAAGTATTTACAACCATCATGTCTAATACACGAGGGAAGACCGGCCACCACCACTTGTTTCCTGCAGAGAGAGAGATGTTGCATAGTACTTCCCAGCCAACCAGACATGCTAATCTACACCTATACACATATACATATACATATAGTTGGCTGTAGAGGAACATTTACTCAGTCTGTTACTCCCTGTCACCTCACCCATTACCTCCTCATCAGTGTGTTCACCTACATCTAGTGGTTCAAATAATCACAGTTCTACCTCCCTCCTGATCCTCCTCTAACAACTGCTGCCTCCACGCTATGTGCAGAACGTTGTGTTATGCTTACGTTCTGTTGTGTTCTGTCGTAACACCTGCTTCTATCATATCATTCCAGTGTTATTCATTAAGGACAAGTCATTTTCAAACATTGCTGGCTGGCTGTGTAGTGAAATTAATGACTTGATATATAATGTATGTGACAGATCAGCCTCTTAATAACATGTGATAATATATATAATGACACTGAGAGATAATGAGTTAATTTTATTTTATAGTGTTTTAAATGTGTTTATATTTATTAATTAATTTTATTTGGGGTCTGTTTAAATGTTTGTTTTTTATAAGAACGGGTGTTTGTGTACGTATACATGTGTGTGTGTGTGTGTAAGCATACACACACACACACACAAACACCATAATCGCTTCTCTCCCCACACAGCTGATTCATGTGTGTGTGTGTGTGTGTGTGTGTGTGTATCATTTATATACATACATACACACATACACACCCCATACAAACACACATACACACACACACACACACACACCCACCCACCCACCCCACCCACCCACCCACCCACCCACCCACCCACCCACCCACCCCATACAAACACCTTAATCTCTCCTCTCCCGACAGCTGCATTTGACCGGGAGTACAGACGCGCGTTTGACCGAGGAGACCAAGCGTATTGCAAACATTTGCTGCGTTTTGATGCTCCCCCCCCCATCGCTGCTGTGTTCTGCAGACGGTACTTCAGTCAACTCGCTCTCATGCTGTGATTGGGGCTGTGTTTCTGATGCTGTTTGGATTTAGACGTGTGTGTGTGTGTGTGTGTGTGTGTGTGTGTGTGTGTGTGTGAATTTGGTCTGTTTTTTTTTATATATTTATGAGGTTATTTGAGCTCTGATTGGATAAGTTTGTGTGTGTGTTTGTGTGTGTGTGTGTGTGTGTGTGTGTGTGTGTGTGTGTGTGTGTGTCTGTCTCTCTCTCTCGCTCTTTCTCTCTCTGTTTTTTGGTTACGTTATAAATTGTTTGTAAAGATATATTAGAGAGAGAGAGAGAGAGAGAGGAGAGAGAGAGAGAGAGAGAGAGAGAGTGTGAGTGATTTAATTTATGGAAAAGAAAGAAAGTTAGTGCAAATTTAAAGAAAGAGAGAGATAAAGAGAGAAAATTAAAGCTAGCTCTATTTCTTCTATTGAATTAAAGAAAGTGAGAGAATTTAAAGCAAGGTAATGATAGAAATAGAGTCAGAAATTAAAGAAAATGAGAAAATGAAAGCAAATTAAAGCAAGAATTTAATGAAAATGAAAGAATTGAATGAAAAAATGAAAGAAAATTAAGCAAAAAATGAAAAAAAAAAGACATTATCTCACATTTCTATACGCACACATGACTGTTTTGCGTCATGTGCGTATGTGTATTGCAGCTGCCGTGTGTGTACCTGTGTATATAGTGTGACGCGTACATAGCATAAGGTGGCTCATGTGTACTCGTGTGTACTATGTTATTGGGGTTATTACGTACACACGCGCACATACACGTACCTACACTTTATTTTGGCTGTGCATTTTTGGTATTGTGTGCGTACATACATAAGGGTCTGGCGTACACATATAGGTACATATACATACATACGTACACACACATATACGTACATACATACATACATAGCTTAGTAGAGAATTATTATTATTATTATTATTATTATTATTATTATTATTATTATTATTAATGATTTGATTTTTCTATATAAATTTATATTGATATTTTGAAAGAGAGAGAGAGAGAGAGAGAGAGAGAGAGAGAGAGAGAGAGAGAGAGAGAGAGAGAGAGAGAGAGAGAGGTAATGATTATGTAATTAGGTAATGAGAGAGGTAATGATTTTCTGAAAAGGTAATGAGAGAGAGAGAGAGAGAGAGAGAGTTGAAAATTCCACTTTCGTTCTATTCAATATCATGATTATTATTATTATTATTATTATTATTATCATTATTTTTATTATTATTACTATTATTATTATTATTATTATTATTATTATTATTATTATTATTATTATTATTATTATTATTATTATTATTTACACTTCTAAATATTTAATACAAATTTTATTAGTACGCCAAAGATAGTTTTTGACAAATTTATGTGAGATTTAAAATAGAAAAATAAAATAAAATATATATATGTTATTATTATTTTTACTGTTGAAATATAATAATAATAATAATAATAATGATGATGATGATGATAGTGATGTGTAATTTAAAGTCACGACACAGACAGCCAATGAACGCCTTGCTTTGATAAGGTCACTGCTCTGCTCAGCCAATCACGTGACTCGATCGAAAAACTATATATATATAACGTCCAACCACTCGTAATATTTATTTATTTATATATTTTTTTTCAAAGTTCGATTGTGAATTAATTATATATTTTTATTTTATGTTTGTAATTAATTTTTTTCCATTTTTTTTCCTTCGCCAATTTATTATTATTATTATTATGATTATTATTATTAGTGTTGATTTGACTAATATTTAAGTGTTTGTAAATATATTTGCATTTTTCCTTTTTGAATGGTAAAAAAATAAAAAAATATATATATGGTATGACATTTTTTATTCTATTATTATTATTATTATTATTAAATGAAAAACAATGACAGGTTAACCATCAATAACCCGGTAATTAATAATCCATTTCCATCCCTAACCCGACATCAATTTCTGAGTTGCTGGAGCTGTACCGAGAATCAACAGCCATTTCATTATAACTTATTTACCATTATTATTAAAATCATTAGTTATTTTTGCATCATTAATAGATTTAGCGAATACAATCAGCTTATATTTAATCTAAGTGAAAATACTGTATAATAATAGTGCGGCAGCCGAGGAACTAAACCTTCTTACAACATATTAAGTTTATTATATTCATGATTCAGTTTTGCTTACATCAACAGTTTCAACAAATGCATTACTAGACACCTGTGTTAATAGCATTGTCAAAGAATGTTGTCCCCTTATTATAGGAAGGATATAGGCTCCTTGGAGGCAGTCCAGAGAAGAATGACCAAGATGATTCAGGGGCTGAGATATTTACCCTACAAAGATAGGTTAAAACGTCTTAATCTCCACTCCCTAGAGAGAAGGAGGGCAAGAGGGGATTTGATTGAGGTTTTCAAATGGGTAAAAGGAATTAATAAGGGAAACATTGATCGGGTTTTAGAATTTAGTAGTCAGGAAATGGGTACAAGCTAGAAAAAAATTTAGTTTCCGGACAGACCTTTGTAGATATTGGTTCACTAACAGAGTGGTGAACGATTGGAATAGGCTGGGTAGACACGTAGTAAGTGGTGAGTCAATAGGTAGCTTTAAAAGATGGTTGGATCAGAGTATGGATAGGGATGACAGGTGGGATGGTGAAATATTAGATTATTCCAAGGGTGGGGACAAGGAGCTGCCTCGTGTAGGTCATCAACTGGCCCCTTGCAGTCTCCTCAATTCTTACATTCTTATATCTTGCCATTTTGAGATGCTGTTTCACCATCAAAGTTGTCGACTACACACTGCACTAAGCCATCTGCAACCTTAGGAATGAGAGAGAGAGAGTATATTATGATGATTGCAATCTGATGCCTGACGGGCTAGTTAGATGTATTATGAATATCAGAAATATGTTCCTAACAACTTTCTCGGACATTTTAACCACGTAATATTTATTTTTATCAGTACTTGTTACATACCATCAGGATCGGAAAAGTGTGCAGATTTCAAATCAGTGATTGAAAATTCCATATGAGTAAAACTAAGTTAGTTACAGCGTGTTTAAGTAAAACATAGGAGAAAAATGTTTATAAACTATTTCATTTCTCTTCAATTATCTTAATATAAATGTAGTGTTACTGTAAATATTATTGTCTCATGATATACATCAATGTATCACGAACACGATGGTAGACTCAGTTTTTCTTAATATTATCTGATAGTTTGGTAATATTGAATAAGGTATCAACATTTCAATGCACTATGAAGGAATGAGTCGTACGTCTGGCAGTGATGCAGACTACTAATATCAATTACTTCCCATCCACCATACATAGTAACCTTATTATTTAGCTTCACGGGCAACAACCTGCCACTGGACTCTGTGCTGCACAATGTAGTTCAAATATGGTTTTTTTTGGGGTGGGGGGTGGGGGTGGAGTCGTCACCACTACTATTTGCAGGTCGTGGTGCGTTACCATGGGGGAGGGGCATCCCTTGCCACCTGCAGCAGCTGAGGCAGGTGTTCCTGTGCCTGCTGCAGCACGGCCTGAGCCAGGCCAGGCCAGGCCAGGCCAGGCCAGGCTAAATATTGGATTATTCCAAGGGTGGGGGACAAGGAACTGCCTCGTGTAGGTCATTAACTGTACTCCTGCAGTCTCATCATTTCTTATGTTTTTATGTTGTTATGATTCTTATATACTTATACCAAACAGGTTTTTGATAAGTCTATAATAGCGATACAGTTATGCATTGAAAAAAAAAAATGAAGTCAGAGAATATGTGTTAATTATGTTATTTTGATGATCGCATTTTTATATAAGTTTGCATCAGGATAAATATATACATGTAGTTTTTTTTCTCTCTTTCTCGATCTATTTTACTTCTCTCTCCAAATACACACACTTGATTCATGGACTTTATTATTCAGTGTAGAATTAGGTTTGTGTGTGTGTGTGTGTGTGTGTGTGTGTGTGTGTGTGTGTGTGTGTGTGTGTGTGTGTGTGTAAGGAAGGAGCTCAGTATACACAATAATGCATGTCGTCTTTCAAACCTCTTCCTCCGCCCCAGCAGTGTGTCTCTGTGTGTTTACTTCCCCTCATCTCATCTCACTTCAACCTGGTAATGACATGCTCTGCCCACCCTAACCATACCCTTCACAGCCCCGGGTATACCCTATCATGGCGTTCTTTACATTTTCTCTACAATTACTTCCTATAGCAGTGTGTCCCCTTTCTCTTCACTTGTCTGCAGATGTATAATGGTCTCCAGCACCTCAGAACATATAATAGCGTTAGAAGTTAAGTCTAGTCGCCTCTGAACGCCTTTTACTTAGCCGTTCAATTAATATTTTGTTTTTTCCTCTGTATGCTGGTGTTTCAAAGCTATTTTAAGTTCGTTGGGGTGAAGATATTGTTCATTACATCCCTTGGTGAGCTTTGAATACAAGGTCATTATTTTTTATCCTACTGGGACTCAAGTTTATTAGGTTAGATCATGTTTTCAATGCGTTTCGATTTAACGGTGAAAATAACTCGTCTGCTATGACCTGTGAATTATGATCAAGAAAATGTCCTTGAAAGCTCTTATAGTGCCTCCCTGAATCACTGGCACTGGCACTGACACTATACACACTTCTTGCTTCAGTTAGAACCAATAAAAGCGAAGTGTGATTAGAAATAGAGCAAATATAAGGACAATTATGCAATGTTTTTATTTTTTCGCACGAAACTCTTCCGTCATTTTCATACTTTTTGCCGTAACTCGAATTGCTCAACACTGACAGCTGTCCAGTATAGATTGTTGTTGAATAGAAGGTCCTCGCCAGAAAATTTGAACC
>JAPQNM010000032.1:5995-21290 GCA_029783475.1 Metacarcinus magister
GAATACTATCTATAGATAGAATGATACACTGACAAGCACGCACGCACACACACACACCATCTACACACACACACACACACACACACTGGCAAGCACACACACACACACACACACACTGACAAGCACGCACACACACACACACACACGACACACACACACACACACACACACTGACACAGCACACACACACACACACACACACACACACACACACACAAGAAAGAAGAGAGAGAGGAGATTTAATAACGATGTATAAAATAGTAAATCACATGGAAAAAATTGACAGATATGATTTGGTGATGCTGAAGGAGGATGGAAATAGACGGACGAGGGGGCATTCCAAGAAGATCGGGAAGAGTCAATGTCTAAGGAACATTAAGAAGTTTAGTTTCCCACACAGAACCGTGGATGTGTGGAATGGCTTGAGTGAAGAGATCGTTACAGCAGATAATGTACATATATTCAAGGAAAGGTTGGATAAATTTAGATATGGAGACAGGGCACTATGAGCCCCGCTCGAACCCTGTAATATACAACTAGGTAAATACAACTAGGTAAATACACACACACACCATCTATACACACACACAGACACACACCATCTACACACACACACACACACACACACTGGCAAGCAGTGAAGAATACACACACACACACACACACGCATACACACACACACTGGCAAGCACACACACACACACACACATTGGCAAGCACACACACACACACACACACTAGCAAGCACACACACACACACTGGCAAGTACACACACACACACACACACACACACACTGGCAAGCAGTAGCTTCTCTGCATTTCATCATGTGTCTTGTCCATCGAAGACGAACCAAACTTGGAAATTGCAGTAAAAGTGTTATGAATCTACAGTCTAGTCATGCGAGTTAGTGTTGGTTATTGTGACACCATAAATTAAATGTAACCTCATGTGCAATTATTCAATTTATTATTTGTTATCATTAGATGAAGCTAAAGAAGAAACTATATCAAGTAGGGTAATATAATTTATACAAAATATTCTTAACGCATTTCTTGATAAAAACACTAACAATATCATGAAAACTAAAAATAAATAATAATACAGAAGAGAACGTGTACATAAAGTGTATATTTGCAATAAAAAAAGGTGTCCAAGTGAAAAAAGAGGAAAAAGAGCACCAGTAGAAGATCACAAGAAGAGGAATGTTCACCTGCATCTTGGCGCCAAGGTAAACTGAATCATGTTTATATTGTCTTAATCTGTGCTCTTATCAATTCTGCTTTCCCTTTTCCATACTCTACAGTGTGTGTGTGTGTGTGTGTGTGTGTGTGTGTGTGTGTGTGCGTGTGCCAGTAACATCTGACACACACACACACTGATTTATCGGTTAATATTCGTTTCGTTAAGCCTAACCGAACCAAACCCAACTCAACTTAACTAAACCTAACCTAACCAAACCTAACTCAACCTTATTAAACTTAACTAAATTTACCCTAACCTAACCTAACCAAAAATTGAGCCAAACTTACCTTATGCACAATTAGCGTGGGGATAGAGTTCACCAGCACTCTTAAGGAAGTGATGAAGTCTTTCATCCTTAGACTGCACTCTGTTAAACAAGTATCTTGCCAAGTACTTAGAGTACATTGGCACCTTATTGCCAGAGTGCAACACCCATGCCTTAGCATCAGGCCAACAGCGTTCAATGTTGTGTGTGTGGACGCCGGTCTCGCTCACAACTTTTGTACAGTAAAAGTTATGATTTAAGGGCTTCAAATTACAGGCCTCACCGCAGGAAACACACTTAACAGTCCTCGGAAGAACGCCGTGGCTTTTGAAGCGCTCTAAAGAGCTCTCTTCTTCCCTATGATATTTTTTTTTATCAAATCAAGAAAATTCACAGGTTAATATTCGTTTTGTTAACCATTCAATATCTCCTTACCTTTATAATGCACTGCAAATTCAACCTCAGAAACTAGGAAACGAATCTTTAGCGATTTATCATACAAGTGATAAAACTCACGGTATTATTTTACATCTTCACCAGAATGCTCTAGAGAATTCAGGGTAATATTTTTGCATTACCTAATGCATTTTGAAAAGGTTTTCTTAATTACATTTCCGTTGTAAATACTTAGTTTGTGAGATATTCAATGATTTCTGTAAGACCTTCTCTTGGAAAAGTAAAGTTAAGTTTGATTTGAACAAGGTTCTGTTATTTGTCAATATAGGTTAAGGTTTGGTTAATTTATGTTATGTTATGTTAGGTTAATTTAGATCTCAAATGTTCTCTATGACCAAAATTAGGGAGTTGGACGAGGTGCAGACGCCACTTTATTTCGTAAACAGACGCTCCTAAGTCTTTTTTCGAATTTGATTTATCTATACCTACTCTGCCCAGGGTATATCTATTTCCTGTGTTGTGTCTACCTACGTGAAGTTTACTACACTTATTAATATTAAAATCCATCTGCCATTCTACCGCCCACTCATGCATTCTGTTTAGCTCACCCTGTAATACCATAGCTTCTCGATCCAAACTGATTTGTCTCCCTATCTAAGTGTCATCCACAAATTTACTAATGTTGCTACTCATCCCAGAATCCAAATTGTTTATATAGATAATAAAAGGTAATGGGCCAAGTACGGATCCCTGAGGGACTCCACTAATTACTGTACCCCAATTAGATGTATTACCGTTTACCTGAACCCTTTGTTCCCTACCACTAAGTAACGCTTTAATCCAATTATACACCTTACCATCTATCCCGTGGTGTTTAATTTTTATCAACCATCTCTGGTGGGACACCATTTTTTCCTCATGGTCTTCTCACCTCCCCAAAAACCCAAGGTACAAAAATGGATGCTTGTAGCCAAGTTGAAGTTCGGATTTACTGTACAGCCTAGTGTATCAGCCTTTAGTTATGCAGCTACATGTATGGTGATATCTGCATCACTTGTTTCAGGTGATTGTTGGGTGCTGAGCTGAGTGGTGACAGCAGGTGTGACCACTGCTTCTGACGGGACTCCTTGGTGCATCCCACTCCTGCTTCCTTCATCCTTAAGTTGAGTGTATCCTTGGGGAACCCTGCTCACTCCAGCTTCCCTGAGGGTTCCTGCAAGACCAGCTGGCCTCCCCCACAACAGGTGTGCTGCCAGAAGTAGTGTTGCATAGGCAGCTGCAAGGCCAGGCAGCAACATGAGTAGTAGCCAGAACACACAGGAGCAGTCTGCCTCAGGTGTGGGCGGGTTCAGGTGTGACAGGAAGAATGACCTTACTGAAGGCATCTCCATCCACAAAGGAAAGAAAACGTTTGAGTGTATAGAATGTGGCAAAACATTTACTCAGAGGGGTATCCTCACCACACACACCCTTACACACACTGGTGTTAAGAATCATGAATGCCTGGAGTGTGGAAAAAGATTCACACTAAAGTCTCACCTCACCACACACACCCTTACACACACTGGTGTTAAGAATCATGAATGCCTGGAGTGTGGAAAAAGATTCACACTAAAGTCTCACCTCACCAAACACACCCTTACACACACTGGTGTTAAGAATCATGAATGCCCAGAATGTGGAAAAAGATTCACAAGAAAGTCTGACCTCACCAAACACACCCTTACACACACTGGTGTTAAGAATCATGAATGCCCAGAATGTGGAAAAAGATTCACAAGAAAGTCTGACCTCACCACACACACCCTTACACACACTGGTGTTAAGAATCATGAATGCCTGGAGTGTGGAAAAAGATTCACACAAAAGTCTCACCTCACCACACACACCCTTACACACACTGGTGTTAAGAATCATGAATGCCTGGAATGTGGAAAAAGATTCAGTACAAGGTCTGGACTTAATAAGCATGAGTTCAGACACTCTGGCCTGAGAGAATTCAAGTGTGATGTTTGTGGGAAACACTTCAAGACAAAGAAGGATATTGCTAGGCACATGCGTATCCACTTCTGAGGTGGTGTGTTGTGTGGACAAGTGTGGTCCAGCTGCTGCCTGTGGGAGTGTAGGTGTTGGTGTGTCCTGTGTGGGAGTGTGTGGTGGTGGTGGTGGTGGTGGTTGTGGGCAGTGTGTTGCTTCCTTCCCACCAGCCCTGTCCTTGTGCTGTGTGAGGGTGTAATGGCCCCAGCTGTGGTTTTGTTGGCAGTGCAGCTGACCCCTTCAATAAATGGCTCTGGATTGTTAATGCTTCTTTTTGATGACCATATTTTTTGGTGTACAAGACATTGTTTTTCAAGAACAAGAATGGAAAGCAAAGTGAGAATGGAAAAAGAAGTAATTTTTTTTCCCCATATCATTAACTGTTGGCGCCAGTAGGCTTATGGAGGCACAGCCGGACTTGCCTCGCCTGTTATTTGGCGTAGGTTTTCAGATTTTTTTTATAGTGACGCCTCAAATGTTTTACGTTCTCTCTTGAATATGTTAAAGTGCTAAAAACTAATGAAAACATTGTCAGAGACGCAGCAGAGAAGAAAAAGAATGTAATGATATACGGCTTGAAAGAAAAGGTTATACCTATGAGAACAAACAGAGAAAAAGAAGAAACAAAATGCATAAAGGAAATACAAAAACAATTAAATGATGAGGATGAGAATACTAAATTTGAGGAGGAAGTAAAGGAAGTAATGAGGTTAGGTCCATACATTGAAGGAGGTGTTAGACCAATCAAACTGAGACTTAAAACTCAGACTGCAACAGTAGAGATCTTAGTTAGGACTGACAAGCTCAGGGACATTGCAGAATATAAAGATGTGTTCATTAAAAAGAGTATGAATGAAGAAGAGAGGCAACAATTTAAAGAATTGAAGGAAGAGGCAAAGCAGAAAAATGATGAAAGAACAACAGAGGAGAAAACAAAGGTTTTTTGGAGAGTAAAGAACAACAAGATAATGAAATGGTACATAAACAATGGTATCCTGCTCATCAAGATGGAAGTAGTGCTGGGTGAAGGCCTGTACACACTATGACTTGTGCACCGCCCTCTGACTCAGCTCACGAGTCTCATGCCCATATATTAGCGGGACGTCTCGCGCTTGACCTGAGAGTCTGGCGGTGGGCATTCCATACTAGTGCGTTTGAGTGAGTCCCACGCAAAAAATAAGCATGATGTGTTGGGAGAGGGTTGGAAGAGTGTGACTGTTCCGAGTATTAGGTATGATATGATATGAAAGTGTTAGTGTCAATTATTTTTTTGTATGTTCGATGTTTGCAGTGTCAAATGATAAATTTCCGATGGTTTCGTGTTCATTTTCTATGTATAGTCTAAAAACATAAAAACATAATATATAGACTGCCTACAAGGAGCCTACATATATATATATATATATATATATATATATATATATATATATATATATATATATATATATATATATAGTGTTGCGGCGACGCATTTAGCATGTAAATAGTGTTGTGTAAATAGTTATTGTAAGTGTAGTTGTGTGGAGGCAGGG
This sequence comes from Metacarcinus magister, assembly GCA_029783475.1. NCBI lineage: Eukaryota > Metazoa > Arthropoda > Malacostraca > Decapoda > Cancridae > Metacarcinus > Metacarcinus magister. The sequence goes on from JAPQNM010000032.1 coordinate 11,470, forward strand.
AGCGGTGGGTCACCAGGCCTCCCTGGGGATGTAGGGGTCCGTGTGAGAGTTGACATGTGTCAGAGATAAGGCGACCTATGTATCTGTGTTTTCAGCGATACGCAGTCGTGGTGGGGTGTGTTTGAGAGACGTGGCTGGTTGTTGGAAGGAGAAGGAGCGAGGGAGTGAGAGAGTGAGGAGTGTGAGAGAGACAGAGAGACAGACAGAGGGACACAGCGGAGGAAGGCCGATCCTGGGCGAGTGAAGGGCAGGGCCTTGGATGGAAGTGGACAGGGTGGCCGGAGAAATGGCATCCCTGGCTTCCTTAGTGTTTGTCAACACTGGTGCCGGTCAGACGTGCCTTCTAGCTGCTCCTCGCCTGTCCTTATTTTCTACACCTGGTCGGTGAGCCTTGTTGTTTGTGTAGCATTATGGGAAAGCCTAAGGATGGTCGGGGACGGGGGAGGTCTTCCCGAGCTGATGGTGTCGCCAGTATGAGTACAAATCCCGCCGATGTTTGTGACTGCGCCACGTGTGGGGTTGAAGTCAGCAATGACTGTATAGGCTGTGATAGGTGCTCAAAATGGTTCCACCCCAAGGTTCTCTGTATGGGTGTGTCTCGGAACATAATTGATGTTATTATAGAAAATGGGGGTTCTGAGGTAGCATTTATATGTACTGATTGTAGGATAGATGGCAACTTGAGGGCTGCATCCTCTAATGAGTCCTCTAATGACAGTGGTGCAGTACAACAGCTGCATGAGACTGTTAAGCAATTGTGTAAAGTTGTGAATGGCTTGTCCACCCAAATCCACGGTCTTATGAATCTTAGGAACCAGACTCCTAATGTCTCAGGATGATTTGCAAGCAATGGTAAGGGATGAAGTGCGGGAAATTGAGGAACGTAATAAGAGGAAGAACTCTATTATAATTCGTGGCTGTAACGCAAGGTCTGAATCGGAGGTTACTGAAACAATGAAAGAAGTATCTCGACAACTGATTGGATCAGTTGTTGTGGTGTCAGATGTATTTTGTATTAGCAAGGACAAGAAAATATATAGGGGCAAAATTACTGATGTGACAATGAAAAACAAACTCCTTGAAAAAGCCAGGGAACTGGGCAACCATGAAAATTTCAAATCCCTGTACATCCACAAAGACCTGACGTTCAGACAGCGACAAATCCTAAGGGAGCGACGTGCTGCCAGGGCCAACAATGAGGCCAGCAGTGCCCACGACCGTGCCACCCCTTCCCAGTCTGGCCATGTGGATCAACAAGATGTTACTGCCCCACCTAGAGGAGATAGAGCTGGTTCTGCAAACTCCATCAGGCGAGGCAATGGCCATGTGATGACTGTACAACACACTTATGCTGCCCAGGCTGGTCAGGGTGGAGGTACTGTGGTGGGTGATCAGGGGGCTGTCGCCCTACCTGTTGGCCAGGGTGATGCTACTCATGATGATTCTACTTCACATACTACTAACTATAGATTTCCATCTCAACCGGCAGTGTAGCCCTTATCCTGGCAATACTTTACGCTTTTATTCATTAAACTTAGGTGTTGTTAATGTAAATAGCCTATCCAATAAGCTAAACTTTATACATGATCTCATAGTATATTCTAACTTAGATATCTTAGCTGTTACTGAAACTTGGCTTTTGTCTTCTATGCCTGATTCATTTGTAAATATTGACCAGTTCACTATTGTTAGGAATGATGTAGAGGGCTCTGTATGTAAGCATGGTGTGTGTATTTATATTCGAAAGGGCATTATTTATGAGTCTTGTAATGTAAATATTTCCAATGTGTGTGCTGTCCATTTGAAGGAATACGACATTTATTTGATATCAGTGTATAGGCCCCCATCTAACCCTCCACCTGAGGATGTTTTGCTGATTGATTACCTATCAGAGTTTTCTGTTGGCAAGGAGGTTATTCTTGTTGGTGACTTCAACCTTCCATCAGTCACCTGGTCCTGTGATGGGCCTTCAGTTCATGCAACCCCGCATGACAAACTTTTCTTGAATTGTTTTGCTACATTAGGGTTGACTCAGTGGGTGTACGAGTCCACATTTGTATCCTCTGGTAATACTCTTGATCTAGTCCTGACAAGCGAAACTGATAGAATAACTAATGTTGAAGTACTACCTCCTTTACCACAGTGTCAACATTCTCCCGTGGTATTTGACTATGTCTTCCAAATTACCCCACAACATGACCAGCATGACTCAGTCCTTGTCACCCAACGGCAATGGCAGAAGGGTCAGTACGACGCAATCAGAAGTCACCTCTCACAGGTTGACTGGGATTACGAGTTCCAACACCTAGATGTTGACATAATGTATACCAAATTTGTCTCTACCCTCCAGTCATTCATTAACTTGTATGTTCCTCACAAATCCCAACACAATGATCCTCCATGGCGATTCAAGCCCCCGAGAGCACTGCTTACTAGGAAGAAGAATGCCTGGAAGCATTTCAAATGTATGAGATGTAGATTTGGCAGGAACTCCCAGCAAGCACTTGAGTCCTTGAATGACTTCTTTATTGCCAATCGTCAATACCGGTCTTACTACCTTACTCAACAGACTGACTATGAGGAACGACTGATTACCAGAGCCAAATCCAATCCCAAGCTAGTCCACTCCTACATTGGCCATAAAAAGAAGGGCAAGCCAACTATTGGTCCTCTGAAGAAGGGTGATGACAGCTTGACCACTAATTGTACTGATATGGCTACTCTATTAGCCGAGGCGTTTGTCTCGGTATATTCTGCCCTCCCTTTGCTTCACCCTAAGGAACACCAGCATTGTGACAGTACTTTGAACAATGTGGACTTCACTCCTGACACTGTGCTGTGCTTACTGAAAAATCTTGATGGAACATCGAGTATGGGTCCTGATGGAATTCATCCCAGACTCATCCAAGAATGTGCTCACATGGTTGCATACCCCCTCTACCTGATATTCACTGAATCGATGCGTTGTAGTCGTCTCCCTTCTGCATGGAAACTGTCCACTGTGATACCTACATTTAAGAAAGGGTCTAGATCTACTCCTCTGAATTATCGCCCAATAAGCCTGACATCTGTGTGTTGCAAGTTAATGGAACGTGTCGTTCACAAGCAAATTGTCACCTACTTTGAGAACAATGCTTCTATTTCTCCCCATCAATTTGGTTTTCGAGCTGGTCATTCAGTTGAGGATCAGTTGATCATCACTTACGAATCTGTCACTAAGTGGAATAATGGAGGATATTTTGTTGATGTGATATTTTTTGACTTTAGTAAAGCTTTTGATGTTGTGAATCATGTAATCCTGATTGAAAAACTAAGAATGATAGGTATTAGGCCGCCACTTCTAGACTGGATATGGTCTTTCCTCAGTGACAGACACTTTAGAGTGAGTGTTGCTGGGATGTTTAGTGACTCATATGCTGTAACCAGTGGTGTGCCCCAAGGCTCCGTTTTGGGGCCACTGCTGTTTCTTTTATATGTAAATCATGTTACCTCTGATGTGTCTTGCAATTTCAAACTTTTTGCCGATGATTTAAAACTATATGTCCAAATAAGACACTCCACTGTAAGTGAGGCTCTTAGGGGTCTTACAGAAGGTCAAAGAGATATTGATGTGATTGTGTCAACTGTTGAATCCTGGGGACTAAAAATGAATGTAAACAAATGTGCAGTATTAAGATTTCAGAGAGGATCATTTGACTGGAACCTTATGGGCCCACACTCTAACTATTACTTACATGATGCACCAATTAGGTTTGTCCAAGCTTTCTCTGACCTGGGAATAACAGTTGACAACTCACTGAAATTTCACCAACACATTCATAACATTGTTTCCAAGGCTGCAGCCTTGGCTAATAGTTTGTTAAAGGCCACTGTGTGTCGCTCTCCATCATTCATGGTCAGTCTTTATAAAACCCACATCAGACCTCTTGTGGAGTTTTCTTCGTGTCTGTGGTTCACTGGATATGCGGGCGACAACAAACTGCTTGAGTCTGTACAGAGGAGATGGACTAAACGCATTCAGGGCCTCCACGACATGAGTTATTCAGAAAGACTGACCCAGCTGAACCTATACTCTGTAAAAGGAAGGCTTCTTCGAGCAGATCTGATCAAATATTGGAAAATTCTACATAGAAAATCAGCCATACAGCCCGAGACTCTGTTTGTACTTGCCCCATCAGTGGGCACGCGAGGTCACGCCTACAAACTCTTCCCAACTCACCACAACTTGGAATCAAGACACAGATTTTTCTCCCAGAGACGCATCCTTCTCTGGAATTCTTTGCCTGCCCAGGTCACTGAAGCTGACGCATTGATCCCATTCAAACGGCTACTTCATAATGCTTTGGGTAACTTATTATTCAAATTCAACGATTAATTGTACTTGAACGTCTTTTAAATGCTGCAAATGGTGAACACAATCCAGCCATTACTATTTAAGACAGTATTGTAGATCGTATATCACTTGGTCTGGCACACCAGCAGCTCTGGGCTCCCCTCTCTAACTATTTCTTACAGCCTTCTGCTTACCTAGTGCTATACTTCATAATGCAAGGGAGCCAACCAGGTAAGTCAACCAGGTAAGGCCCTGTCCTCACTAAGGGAGTGCATGGACTGGTGGAGGTTGCTGTGTGTGGACTTGTGGAGGCTGTGTGTTCTGGGTGAACCTCTTGTGGGGAACTCTGTGCCCTGAGTCTGTACTATTGTGCTGTACCCTGTAAGCGTGTTGTTTGTAAATATACCAGGAAAGGAATAGTGTTGTCTGTGTGTGATTTGTTTAAAAAACCCCTTTTCCCGTCCCGCCAACCCCCACTACACGATTCTCAGGAGGGCGTTACCTCAGGTAAGGAGAGGTAACGTGTTTGGCGACACCCTGCCTGAAGGGATGTGAAAAAGGGGGGTGTGCCGTAACAATATATATATATATATATATATATATATATATATATATATATATATACTTCCTATAATAAAGAGACCAAAATTGAGCTGCATAATCTAGGTGGGGTCTAACTAGCGCTAAATACAACCTGAGAATGACCTCAGAACTCCTATTTGTCACACACCTACCAATAAATCCCAGTATCTTGTTGGCCCTATTTCTAGCTATAATACACTGTTCCCTGGGGCGCAAGTCACTACTTACTAAGTCCCTGACACAATATGACCTATTAATTCACGTCTAGTGGAGGGATAGAGGAGACGTTACACCGAGGAAGATGGGCCCAACGAAGAGATGGTGTAACAGGTCACAAGAAGAAGAGGAAGGCAAGACAGTCACAGCTGACCCACGCCCGTACACCACTGCATCTGTCCCCTCACCCTTACTGGCCTGTCCCCTGCTGCCAAACACTCCCTCAGACCTGACAACATTTCCTGGTAGTATTATAGGCAGCCAACTCCAAGTCGTGAACATCACCAGTGCACACCTGCCCTCACCTGCCCACCCTGCTCGCGGCGGCAAACATTCACCCCGAGACCCAAGAGCCGCCGTCATCCGCCTCACCTGCGCCTTAATAAAGAACACAGGACACCTTCCCCGCCTCTGATACCCTCACAGGGCACATACCACCCCAAGGATCCTCCTGCTAGCCCTAAACAACAACATTCTCAGGTACAGGTGTGTGTGTGGTGTGTGGTATGCATGTGTAATGTTTAAGATATTCTGAGGTGCAGGTGTGTGTGTGTGTGTGGTGTGCATGTGTAATATGTAATGTTTAAGATAACATTCTGAGGTGTAGGTGTGTGTGTGTGTGTGGTGTGCATGTGTAATGTTTAAGATAACTATTATTTTACATCTTCACCACAATGCTCTAGAGAATTCAGAGTTATATTTTTGCATTACCTGATGCATTTTGAGAAGGTTTTCTTCAATTACATTTCCGTCGCAAATTGTTAGTTAGTGAGATATTCAATGTTTTCTGTGAGACCTTCTCTTCGAAAAATAAAGTTTAGTTTGGTTTGAACAAGGTTCTGTTATTTGTCAATGTAGGTTAAGGTTTGGTTAATATAGGTTATGTTCGGTTAGGTTAATATAGAAGCTATCAAAAGTAAGGAGTTGGACGAGGTGCAGAGGCGAGACGCAGACGTAAACAAACGCCATTATGGTGAAGATGTAAAATTTTACCAAGATAAGAACATAAGAACATAAGAAATGAGGAGACTGCAAGAGGCCAGTTAATGACCTACACGAGGCAGCTCCTTGTCCCCCACCCTTGGAATAATCCAATATTTAGCCATCCCACCTGTCATCCATATCCATACTCTGATCCAAACGTCTTTTAAAGCTACCTATTGACTCACCACTTACTACGTGTCTACCCAGCCTATTCCAATCGTTCACCACTCTGTTAGTGAACCAATATCTACCTATGTTTGTCCTGAATCTAAGTTTTTCTAGCTTGTACCCATTTCCATGTGTCCTATCCTGACTACTAAATTCTAAAACCTGATCAATGTTACCCTTATTAATTCCTTTTACCCATTTGAAAACCTCAATCAAATCCCCTCTTGCCCTCCTTCTCTCTAGGGAGTGGAGATTAAGACGTTTTAACCTATCTTTGTAGGGTAAATTTCTCAGCCCCTGAATCATCTTGATCATTCTTCTCTGGACTGCCTCCAAGGAGCCTATATCTTTCCTATAATAAGGGGACCAAAACTGAGCTGCATAATCTAAGTGGGGTCTTACTAACGCTAAATACAACCTCAGAATGACCTCAGAACTCCTATTTGTCACACACCTACTAATAAATCCCATTATCTTGTTGGCTCTATTTCTAGCTATAATACACTGTTCCCTGGGGCGCAAGTCACTGCTTATTTGAACTCCTAAGTCCCTCACACTATATGACTTTCCTAAGGTATTGTCATTTAATGTGTAGTCTACAGGCCTATTACCTTTACCTACACTCATAATGCTACACTTGTTAACATTAAACTGCATCTGCCATTTCTCTGACCACTCGTACAGCCTATTTAAGTCATCCTGCAGCATCCTAGCATCATCTAAATTCTTTACCGGTCTTCCTATCTTTGTGTCATCAGCAAATTTACTGATATCACTGTTTATTCCTGTCTCTAAGTCATTTATATAGATTATGAATAACAATGGTTCTAGTACTGATCCCTGTGGTACCCCACTAGTGACATTACCCCATTCTGATTTCTTCCCATTAATCTGTACCCTCTGTTCCCTACTAGTAAGCCATCCCCTAATCCACTCTAGTATCTTCCCACCTATGCCATGAGCCTTGACTTTACTTAACAGTCTCCTATGGGGTACTCTGTCAAAGGCTTTACTGAAGTCCAAATAAACTATATCATACTCGTCCCCCTTATCTATGGTTTCAAATACTTTCCTATAGAAGGTTAATAAATTTGTCAGGCAGGACTTCCCCTTGCTAAAACCATGTTGACTATGTCTAATTAGCTTGTGTTCATCTAAATGTTTTCTAATTGCCCTTGCTATGATAGCTTCTAACATCTTGCCTACCACTGATGTTAAACTAATTGGGCAGTAGTTAGTACTTTCTGCCTTATCTCCTTTCTTGAATATAGGAACTACATTTGCCTGCCTCCATAGCCTAGGAACTACTCCTGTGTCTAGGGATTTTCTAAAAATCATCGCAATGGGTTCAACGAGTTCTTCTCTACATTCCTTAAGAATCCTCGGAAAAATGTCGTCCGGCCCGGGAGATTTAGTCTTTTTAAGTCTATCTATTTCCTTGCTAACTACTTCCCTACTTATGACTATTTCGCTTAATTTATCAACCTCTTGTCCCCTAAAGATCTGTACTGGCTCCAGTTCCCTACCCGACTCTTCCTGAGAAAATACGGACAAGAAGTATTTATTTAATTCCTTACTAATTTCCTCACCATTTTCTATCAAGCTGCCATCCATTCCTTTAAGAGGTCCTATTCTTTCCTTTGTTTTAGCCTTGTACAGCTGATAGAATCCCTTTGGATCCTTCTGGGCATCCCTAGCTATCCTAACCTCATAATTCCTCTTTGCAGTCCTAATATCCTTTTTAACTTTCCTTGCTAGGTCATTATACTGCCCTACTACCTGTACTTCTCCCCTTTTAATTCTCCTATAGAGTCCTCTTTTTAATCCAATTTCCCTTCTAATGCTGCTATTCATCCATTTTGGATCATTTCTATTTGACCTAATCCTTCTCTTAGGTATATAATGTTCCTGCCCTGTATGAATTTCCCTAACTATGCTATTATAATGTAATTCTACCTCAGTGTTTTGATCCTCCTCTCTGCCTACTCCTATTCCCTCCCAATCTATACTCTGGAGGTGGTGTCTGAGGCCCTGGTAATTGGCTTTTCTAAAATCTGGTACTAAAGCAGTGTTTTGTTCTATCTCCCTCTTTGCATTAATATTGAATCTAATTTCGTGGTGGTCACTAACATCAAATCTAGCTCCTATCTCAACCTGACTGACCAAAGTTTCATTATTCGTGAAGACCAGATCTAAAATATTTCCCTGTCGCGTTGGTTCCCTTACAAGTTGTGTGAAAAAACCATCCTGGACGACATTTAAGAATTCCTCCGAGCTCCCGTCTCCTGTCATACTATCCCAGTCTATTCTCCTATAATTAAAGCTCCTGCACCCCCTTCCTACTGAAGTGTACACCATCCCTGGCATACAGCTCCTGTCTCCCATAAAACCTGCTCCACTCATCCATAAAACCTACCCCATCCTCCCCGCACATCCTCATCAACCTCTCGTTGAGGCCAAGGGCATGTGAGAGCCACCAGCCTCTAACCCCCTGAGGTACAGGTGTGTGTGTGTGTGTGTGTGGTGTGCATGTGTAATGTTTAAGATAACATTCTGAGGTACAGGTGTGTGTGTGTGTTTGTGGTGTGCATGTGTAATGTTTAAGATAACATTCTGAGGTACAGGTGTGTGTGTGTGTGTGTGTGTGTGGTGTGCATGTGGGTAGAAATGAATTTTTTTAACCACTCACTATTTTTGACAAAACAATTTTTTTCAGATAGATTTGAATTTGTTTTGAATTTCTATGATGCTGGTTTGTCATGCCATGCAGCCAATTTTTATTTCTTCCTCATTAAGTGATTGCAAAACAGAGTTAGATTCATTCAAAACCATAAAAATCAATAAGAAAAAATGGCTTTGTTACCACGAGTATAATGTACCTTCCAAGAGCTGAAGTTAAATAAGCCTAACCAAACCCAACGCAACACAACAGGGGAGGCAGTAGTGCAGTGGTCAGCGTTCGGGCATGACAGCCAGCCTAGGGTCCTGGGTTCGATCCACAGATATTCGTTGGCCACTTTTCTATCTTTGGTATTACTGCCAAGTGGCCAAAGATTACCCAAAATTGCTGCCGTACTGTCCTCAAACGGGACTTGCAATGTTTATATGCATTTGTGGCAGTGCAGCAATTAGCCTCTCACACACTCATCATCAGAGAAAATGTGAGAAATTAGAGGCGTTACTATAAAACAAAATCTAAACCTGAGCCACTAACGGGCGGAAGCAGACCATCAATAAACCTCCATCAATGCCTACTGCCAACAAAGGTATATGAAACCGAACGAAACCTAACCTAACCTAATCTTGCCAAACCTATGTTGTTACAAGCAGATTAGAGTTTAAACAATTGAGCCAAATATACCTTATTTAGAATTTGCGTGAGTGTATGTGAACTTACACTTAATGCCTTGTTTTACAGTCATTTCGCCCAAATGTGGAGTTTGTTTGCCACACTCAAGAGTCAATTCGCCCATAAATATCATTCAACAATGCACAAATCCTGTAGTAAAAACTTTATTAAAACCCAAGCTGTGCCCCC
>JAPQNM010000032.1:37386-42386 GCA_029783475.1 Metacarcinus magister
TCTAGTGTTCTTCGTCTATTTGTTTTGTTTCTGTGTGTGGAATGCTTTGTTTGTTCTGTTGTTTTTTGTGTGTGTGGTATTCTTTGTTTTTTTTTCTTTTTGTGTGTGTGTTTTGTGTGTGTTGTGTGTTGTGTATGCAAGGTCACCCTCGACAAAATACATGTTGCAAGTACGCATGAGTCTCAGTAGTACCGCAGATCTATCCATAGGGCTATGCTCGTGTCGGGAGTATTGCATGCGACGCAGCGCAGTTAGAGAATCGACGAGAGAGAGCTGTAATATAAACTGAAGAAGAAAAGGAAGAAGAAAAAATAATAATAATAATAATAATAATAATAATATAATAATAATAATAATAATATTAAACATAATAACAATAATAATAATAATAATAATAATAATAATAATAATAATAATAAAATAACAATAATAATAATAATAATAATAATAATAATAATAATAATAATAATAACAATAATAGCAATAATAATAATAATAATAATAATAATAATAATAATAATAATAATAATATAATAACAATAATAATAATAATAATAATAATAATAATAATAATAATAATAATAATAACAATAATAATAATAATAATAATAATAATAATAATAATAATAATAATAACAATAATAATAATAATAATAATAATAATAATAACAATAATAATAATAATAATAATAATAATGTCTTCAGAACACTGCCAATGACGTCAGAATGTGTGGGAGGAGGAGGAGGAGGAGGAGGGAGGAGGAGGAGGAGGAGGAGGAGGAGGAGGAGGAGGAGGAGGGTGAGGTTAGTTTCAAGCATAACAAGAAATTTCATTAATTCTGCTCTCTCTCTCTCTCTCTCTCTCTCTCTCTCTCTCTCTCTCTCTCTCTCTCTCTCTCTCTCTCTCTCTCTCTCTCTCTCTCTAATAACTCTCTCTAATAACCGCATATGCGTACGTGCGTCTTATTTTTCCTACATACACACACACACACACACACACACACACACACACACACACACACACACACACACACACACACACCCACGCATACAGATAGACACACACACACACACACACACATTATACATGCAGAGGACATGAACTTCAACACACACACACACACACACACACACACACACACACACACACGTTCAAGGACATAAGGGCGTAACCTGTTTTTTCTCTGTCCTCTCCCGCCCCCCCCCCTTTCCCTCCCTCCTTCTTTCCCTCCCTCTCTCCCTCTCTCTCTCTCTCTCTCTCTCTCTCTCTCACACACACACACACACACACACTGAACCCAATTATTATGAGTTATAGTGTTTAGACAATATAGTTATACTCATTACAGTCAGTTAGGAACACTTCATCTATAACGTTGTGGTTAGGGTCTTGGTTGTTGTGGTCATAACCTGCACGAGTTAATATCAGTACAAGGATTGATGGACTACAAAAAAAATATAGAAAAAATACGACTCTAGCGCTAAATTTTCGATAAGGTAATTTTGAAAAACCTAATAAGTGTAGAATCACATTTACAGTTACTAGATACAACAAAACAGGTTGAGAGATATATTGGTTTTATTTCAAACATCAATTACTAACAATAATTTCCTTCAGTACTGTCAACAAACACTAAATTAACAATATAAAAAGTTACCCCGTGTTTAACAATGAATTTTAAAAGGTCAACATTAGTAGTAGTGTAGTGTAACATCTTCCTCTAATTTCATTCTTTACTATAAAATTACTAACAATAATTTCCTTCCGTACTGTCAACAAACACTAAATTAACAATATAAAAAGTTACCCCGTGTTTAACAATGAATTTTAAAGGTTAACATTAGTAGTAGTGTAGTGTAATATCTTTCTCTAATTTCATTCTTTACTATAAAATTACTAACAATAATTTCCTTCCAGTACTGTCAACAAACACTAAATTATCAATATATATAAAGTTACCCCGTGTTTAACAATGAATTTTAAAAGGTCAACATTAGTAGTAGTGTAGTGTAACATCTTTCTCTAATTTCATTCTTTACTATAAAATTACCAACAATAATTTCCTTCAGTACTGTCAACAAACACTAAATTAACAATATATAAAGTTACCCCGTGTTTAACAATGAATTTTAAAAGGTCAACATTAGTAGTAGTGTAGTATAACATCTTTCTCTAATTTCATTCTTTACTATAAAATATCCACGTCATTATTATCACCAAGGTATTTACATGATATTTCCTTGTGACTGTTTCCTGCCAGCACGTTACCGGAGGGAGAGGTGGGTGGGGAGGAGTCTTGATCTGTTCTATCCTGTTCTCTTCAACGTAGTGTACTAGTAGTATTTTGATGTATTGTTGAGGTGAGAGTTAGGTTACATGAATGTATAAAACTGTACCGTTAATCTCACAACATTAGATTATAGAATGTATTTAGACGACCAGTTTATATTTAAATCAACAGTAAAACGATAATATATGAAAAAAAATATTGCACCAGAAATCAAATACAATGTTTAACTGTTTTATAGATATTCACTAACAAGAAGTAGCATATTATAAGTAGTCTTGAACCGTTAATTAAATAGACAGTTAAGACGACCTTGTGACACTTAATCACAAGCTTGGTGATAACATTGAATAAATAAACACACCAATTAGTTATGCCTTAACATAAATAGAATTAACACTATTGATGCACCTAACAGTACCTCAGTAATATAGACACAAGATGCAACGACCAATGTTTGTAATAATAATGATAATGAAAATCGTGTCTCGCCAGATTTGCTCAGGAATGTAAACAACTGGATGGATGAGTTAAACAAAGGCAGACTGGGACAGATTCATGAAATACCGAACTCTTGTTTAGTGATTAAGTATTTCAATGATTATATTAGATGGAGATGTCTTATAACTGACTACCAACTGTGGTGATTAGACGAAGCTCATTAAAGGAGATATTAGCAAGAGAAAGGAGATGACATTTGTACTTGGACTTGGACTTGGGTTGGGAGTCAGTCAGCGTGTGGTAAGGATCAATCACTACATTAATGGTGAGTATGTTATTACCTGTCACATACTTAATTAACTCATGCTGAATAAATTGATCGATGAATAATAATTTCCATGATATAAAATTGTTTGTTAAAATCCTGAAATACTGGAAAAAGTTAACATATCTTCGTAATTAGAAATATACAGTAGTTATATTTCCTTCCAGTTAAGTGTGAACCATATTTTTCCCAGCGATCCCTCACACTAGTATGACGTCAATGCAAGTCATCGCTATCTATATAAATTAAATATATAAAAAAAATCGTTCCAGAATCGTAGTAACCCGTTCATTTCCCGCCATTTCCGCAGAACTACAACTACTGTTTACCCGCCATTTCCGCAGAACTACAACTATTGTTTACCCGCCATTTCCGCAGAACTACAACTATTGTTTACCCGCCAGTGAGGTGGAAACAAGGCGTCTGGCGAACACTGGCAACTCTATGACGTCAATGCGAGTTAGTACATATTCTTTTGATTATCATTTGTATATCCTTGTTACTTATATTTTCGTTTAATTAAGGAATATATAAAATTTAATGATATAGCAATAAAAATAATAATAAAAAAAAATTAATTATATGTAAACTAAAGAATAGAATGAGATGAAAAATTACTATTATTATTACTATTATTACAAGTCAAAGGAGGAGGAGGAGGAGGAGGAGGAGGAGGAGGAGGAGGAGGAGGAGGAGGAGGAGGAGGAAGAGGAGGAAGAGGAAGAATAGAAAGAGGAGAAGAAGGAAAATATTAACAACAATAAATAAACAGAAATTGAAAGAGAAAGAAAAACAGGAGGAGGAGGAGGAAGATCAGGAGGAGGAACACATAGGAACACATAGGAAGAACAAACAACAACAGGCCTGCTGGCCCTTACGAGGCTGTTTGTGAGACTACACTATCTACTCTAGAGTGTAGGATACAGGATAGTAAGGGTGAAGGCTTCTCTCCCCAGCCATGGCTGGCAGGGAAAGGAAGGACAACCAAGACCAGACTGTCACTACTGTCACTACCACTACTGCTACCACTACTTCCTGGCAAGCGATGTCAGGCCACTAGCGACGTCTTTTGAATCGACATTTCGTAAGTTAGGTACATCAGGATGAACTTACTCAAAGTTTGCTACGTTAACGGATAGTATTTTAGTTGTGGATTGGCTTCTAAATATTTGTCAAGTCTATTTTTGAACGTAGTAATTGTTTTACTGTTGACGACATTGGCGGGCAGGGAGTTCCAAACGTTAACGATCCGATTGAAAAAGAAGTGCTTGGCTTCGTTTGATGTGAATCTTTTACCAGTAATCTTAAAACAATGACGTCTTCTTGTTATATTGGATCGATCAAAAGTAATGTAATCTTCTGCATTGATATTATCGAATCCTTTGATTATCTTGAACATTTCAATTAAATCCCCTCGCATCCTTCGTTTTCTAGGCTGAATAAGTTTAGTTCTTTAAGTCTTTCTTCATAAGGTTTATTTTTCAGCCTTGGAATCATTTTTGTTATTCTTCGCTGGACTCTTTCCAGTTTGTGAATGTCCTTTCTGTAATATGGGGACCAAAACTGTACGCAATACTCAAGATGGGGTCGTACTAGTGAATTATGCAGTTTTAATATGACTTTTTCTGATTTATTTTCGAAAGTACGCCCAATAAAGCCGACCAATCTGTTAGCAGTTTTAACTACCTCTGAACAATGTTGACTGGGTTTTAAATCGTTTGATATTGTGATTCCCAGATCTTTTTCTTTGTTTACTGTAGAAAGTGATTTACCATTCATTGAGTACTGAACGTGATCATTATTTCTTCCGATGTGTAGTACCTTGCATTTTTCAACGTTAAATTTCATTTGCCATTTATTGGCCCAAGACGTTAGTCGATCTAGGTCTGATTGTAAGACTTCTCTGTCAATTGTCGTAGTTACTTTGCTGAGAATTTTCGTATCGT
>JAPQNM010000032.1:47386-49886 GCA_029783475.1 Metacarcinus magister
ATATACTTTACTCTTGTGTGCAGTTTGAAGTTTTCGTTTTCGTAAGATTCTAAAATTTGAATCCATAAGTTAGAACTGAAACCATACATTATATTCTATACTTTACTCTTTTTCGTTTCAGGACTTTCGTAAAACTGAAAAATTCTAAATCAATACGTTAAAACTGATAGAATACATTAATTATATACTTTACTCTTTTGAACAATTTAAAAGTTACCGTTCACGTGATTTCGTAAGATTCAAAATTTCTAAATCAATACGTTAAAACTGATAGAATACATTAATTATATACTTTACTCTTTTGAACAATTTAAAAGTTACCGTTCACGTGATTTCGTAAGATTCAAAATTTCTAAATCAATACGTTAGAACTGATAGAATACATTAATTATATACTTTACTCTTTCGTGCACTCTAAAATTATCGTATACGTGATTTCGTAATACCCCAAAGTTTTATCCATACGTTCAAATCTTTACAACACACTCATTATATACGTTTGTCTTCAGTGTTAGTGTTCAATTCCGTTCCCTAACACTGTGTTGTCTACTAAAAACACTCCAATCTTATTCATGTTATTTTGTTCTTTTGATTCCTCGTCCATGATCAACACTTTGCACCCATTCTAACCCAAGTCAATTGTATACTATGGACCTCTTGACCTGAAGCTGTATGTCCACCTTCCTAACACTGTATTAACTTGAACTTACTTAACAAAACAGTATCAACACGTATGACAACACTAACCTAACCTCACTAGGGAACTACCAATCACACGAGGGCAATTTATTATTTTTCTTTTCTTTCTACGACTTGTATTGCTCTTGGCACACACACACACACACACACACACACACACACACACACACACACACACACACACACACACACACACACACACAGATTACCGTCTTCCTGTACTTAAGATTCACATTTTTAACAACATTCATCTTACATAATATTACACTACATGATGGATGGAAATGTACGATACTTAAACTTTGTCATTACTCTCTCTCTCTCTCTCTCTCTCTCTCTCTCTCTCTCTCTCTCTCTCTCTCTCTCTCTCTCTCTCTCTCTCTCTCTCTCTCTCTCTAATAGCCACTCTTCCCTTACGAGTTTCCTGCTGTGTGTGTGTGTGTGTGTGTGTGTGTGTGTGTGTGTGATGACTGGAGGCGGAAGTAATAATAATAATAATAATATGAATATGAACAGGATGTAGAATATATAAGTATAAAAATAAATAAAAATGATGATTATATATAAAAAAACAAAAACAAGAACGAGTGATGATAAAAAAAAAAATATATATATATAAATAAATGAAATAAAAAAAAGGATGATTTGAATAGAACGGAAATTAATAATAATAATAATAATAATAATAATAATAATAATAATAATAATAATAATAAAATAAAATAAATAGAAAAAAAACAATTAAAAAGCGAAAGCAAAGAAAAATAAAAAAACGAAAAATAAATAATAATAATAATAACAATAATAATAACAATAATAATAATAATAATAATCCATTACTTACATTCATTCATTTCACGTCATTTTTTTTCATTGCCATTCAAGTATTCCCTCTTACCTGTAACAATAAACACAACAATAATAATAATAATAATAATAATAATAATAATAATAATAATAATAATAACAACAAAAAATTAAAATAAAAAAAAAATAGCTAACTGATTTATTTAAACCCACTTATAAAATATTAATAGCTTGCCTAATTAACATGATATAGTTAATAATTGTAAGTTTATATATTTCATTAACACCTCGTTGATCCAATGTACAATCACAGTACATGATAATCCTAATTCACTTATTAATAACTTCAAATCTAATCACTAATAACTCAACACTTTAATAACCAATCCGATCATGGGTCAACACAAAGGCGAGACCATATGTGTAATATTATTCGTTACACCCAATCAGAGCACTGGAAAAGGTTTAGATCACAAAATTCGTGGGAAATCGTCTTAGCGCCCTATATAGATTGTAAATAGTTCACGAAGGCAACGTAGGATTGATCATAGACACGGATTATCGCCCATACACGAATTTAAACACTCAGCGCACATTGACACCAGACATAATACAATATACTGATGTTATATAATTATCGACATTGTTTATATTTGATCGTGTATGGTATTAATGGCGAGTCTTGTTACTACTACTACTACTACTACTATTACTACTACTACTACTACTACTACTACTACTACTACTACTATTACTACTACTACTACCACTACTACTACTACTACTACTACTACTACTACTATTACTACTACTACTACTACTACTACTACTACTACTACTACTACTACTACTATTACTACTACTACTACTACTACTACTACTACTACTACTACTACTACTACTATTACTACTACTACTACCACTACTACTACTACTACTACTACTACTATTACTACTACTACTACTACCACTACTACCACTACTACTACTACTA
>JAPQNM010000032.1:54886-57386 GCA_029783475.1 Metacarcinus magister
TCAGGTGGAAAAGTTAAGTTAAGTTAGGTTAGGTTAGGGGGACAGTCTACATATGCAACCGTTATAACTGAATGAATGAATAAATAAATAAAGGAAGGTTCCTCACATATACTAACCAACTCAAAAATATAATAACTAATAAGAAATAGATAGATAGATAAGTAAATAAACTATAATAATGATAATAACTAGTATTTAAAAAGGAAAACAATGAATGATAACAATTATTTTCTTGCATATTCAATACATTTATAAAGAAGGAAGAGATTACGTAACTTTCTTGTTTAAAAATGTAAAACTAACATTATTCTAACCTTCCATTCCTTACCAGAGACAAAATTATAAAGATTAATTAGTATTGTGTATTAGTATTATTAAAAACTATGCCTTTCTTGCTTAGAAGTGTAATATTAACCTTCCAGTCCTTACCATAGATTAATTAATAGCAAAAATAGAAAATAGAATGAAATATATTCCTTTTCTATGTAAATAACTAAGAATATAATAAAATAATGAGGCTGTAAGAGGCTATACTTGACGTACACAAGGCAGCTCCTGTCCACCTAACACTTACATAATGTTTTCTTCATCTATAAATGTGTCTAAACCTTATTAAAAGTATCTAATGTCTCAGCACTTACTACTACTACTACTACTACTACTACCACTACTACCACTACTACTACTACTACTACTACTACTACCCTATTAGTAAAACAATTCTTACTTTCCTGAATCTAAACCTAAACTAACTATCTAATATAACACTAATAGTTTCAAAAATTAATTCATGCCAAAACAAGAGACCAAGTTAATTTTTTTTACCACAGAAACCATATAATGAGATAAACTTTATATAAATGTAGCTGGAATACTTGTAGAAATGTTACACTAATGAGAACAAACAATAATAGAATGAAAACAAAAGAAGGTGATTATTATGTCTTTGTATATAAGTAAAGGTAATAATGATGAGAGTAATAATTATAAAAGGATAACTTAGCTTACTGTGCCATGACAAGTGTATTGGAGAGTCTTGAGGGAGAGATTGAAGGCAGTAAGTGAAGGGAAGGTTAGCGAGGAGCAGGGAGAGTTTAGGCAAGGCAAATGGATGTATAGACCTCATATCTACAACTTAAAATGATGGAGTACTTAGGGCAGGATGAAAAAACTATATGTAACCTTTATTCACCTTAAAAAAAACATATGGTAGTTAATAAGAAAGCTGTTTGTAATGTTGTGAAAATTGATAATGTTTGAAAATAGCTGTTGGCAGAAGTAAATGTATTTGATAGGCAGGCAAGTGTGTGTGTGTGTGTGTGTGTGTGTGTGTGTGTGTGTGTGTGTGTGTGTGTGTGTGTGTGTGTGTGTGTGTGTGGATGGAAGAATAAGTTTAATATTTTTATAGATAGATGTGTGAGAGAAATACAAGCTTATAAGTGTGGAATGTAAGTAAAAATGATAAAACCTACACCAAATAACAGGCAAAAGGCAAGTCCATCTATGCCTCCATAAGCCTACTGGTGCCAACGGTTAATGATATAGAAGAAACAAAAGAGTGCAAGACTGAAGATGAATGGAAGCCTGTTTGCAGATGACACTGTGTTGTTTGCAGAGAGTGAAGAAGAAATTGAAAGAGTGATGGATGAATAGTTTAATGTATGTAAGAGAAAGTAGATAAAAATGAATGATGGTAAAAGTAAGGTGATGGTTTTTAGAAGGAATACAAGTAGAGTTGGTTGACTTTTGTACAAATTATATAGCGTGAGTGTGCCAGTGATAGGAGGAGAGAAGATGGAGAAGGAAGTGAAAGAGTTGAACAAGTACTTAGGAGAAGGAGAAGGAGAAGGAGAAGGAGAAATAAGAGAGAATGTTGTGTTAGATTAAGAGTCCTAGGAGGAGAGGAAGGCCAGTTGTAGGATGGAAGGATAGATTAAGAGTCCTAGGAGGAGAGGAAGGCCAGTTGTAGGATGGAAGGATAGGGTGAAGGAGTACATACATGAAACAGTTACTGATAGAAGGATAGGAATTAAACAAGTAAGGATAGGAGTGTGTGAACAAGGAGAGGTGGAAGCTTAGAAGGCAGCGTCACAAACTATAGATAAAATAGTTAGTTAGTAAATGCAAAAAGCAGTAAGTAACAGACATGTAAGGTTATATAGCGCTGTTATATATAGAATACTAACTCTATATTCCCTGTGTCTGTGTAAAGGTAAAGAAAAGGTACAGAGTGATGGGTCTGTGAAGCTCTTCGTCTGTATACACTCCTACACACACACACACAGGGAAGGGAGAGTACAGTCAAGTCTTCCTGAACCCTCAATACCTCGTCTCATCTCATCAGGTTAACAAACACAAACACACAAACTAAATATAAGATCAGAAAACATCAATGCAAATATTATTGTAAGGAAAGCAAACTAGTAAAATGAACAGGTTTGAAAATAGTGTTAATAATTAGTAATATGAATAAATAAGTGAGTGAAACAATAGTACTGGA
>JAPQNM010000032.1:62386-72386 GCA_029783475.1 Metacarcinus magister
TTCATATTATTATCATCCTTATTAAAATCATACATACACACGTACACTCAAACGCGCATGTGTGTGTGTATGTATGTATGTGTGTGTGTGAATTGTATTTCCTACTTATACATCTGGGAGAAATAAGTTTACTATTACTACTACTACTACTACTACTACTACTACTACTACTACTACTACTACTACTACTACTACTATTATCATTATTATTATCAAAATCAAAACCACACACATACACACACGTACACACTCACCAGCCTGTGCTATCACCATCACACACACACACACACACACACACACACATGCACACACACGTACACACACACGCGTACACACACTCACCAGTCTGCGCGGCGTGTGTCCTCTCGGCAAAGTACAGTAGCCTACAGATGTGATGAAGCCCTTCTTCCACAAACCTCAGTGTTAGCAAGACCAGGGCCACGTGACTGAAACTACACACACACACACACACACAAGGGGGGGGGGCGGCGTTATATAGTGAATGAATAAATATAATGATAATAATAATAACAATAACAAGGAAGAGAGAGAGAGAGAGAGAGAGAGAGATAACAATGAAATAGCTACTCAAATATAACAATAATAAATAAATAACACACAATAAAAAAATATAAAGTGCTAATGGTGTTGATATATTCTCTCTCTCTCTCTCTCTCTTTCTCTATCTCTTTCTCTCTTCCTATCAATTCTTCCTTTCCTGTCTTCTTCAATTTTTCTCTCTCTCTCTCTCTCCCTTCCTTCCTTCCTTCCTTCATCTCAAATCTTTCTTTCTCTTCTCCTTCTCTCCTTTCCTTCCTTCCTATCTCCCTCCATCCTTCCTTCCTTCCTTCTCTTCTCTCCTCCTCTCCTTCCTATCTCCTCTCTCTCCTCTCCTTCTATCTCCCTCCATCCTTCCTTCCCTCCTTCTATACACTCACTTGAGAACATAAGCACCAATACTGAAGATGAGGTACAATGATGCGTGCTGGACTTTAGCTGGGATCTCTTCTCTCTTCGTCTGTGGAGGAGGAGGAGGAGGAGGAGGAGGAGGAGGAGGAGAGAGGAGGAGGCGGCGGCGGCAGAGGCGGCAGAGGCAGAGGAGAGAGAGGAGAGAGAAAGAAGTGTTAGTTTATAATTGCTGATATTACATTTATTATTATTATTTTCATGACACAAAAACCTAACCTAACCTAACTTTGCTGACCTAAAACACACACACACACACACACACACACACACACACACACGTACACACACACACACACACGTACGTACACACACCTTTTGGAAGTACAGTTCAGGGTAGCAGTGAAGCCAGTAAGACATCTGAACTAGGAAGAAGAATTTCAGCATAAACGACATCTGGGCGTGACCTTGAGGATAGCCCGCCCACAGGCTGCTGATGTCTGGTAGGAGGTTGTCTCTGGGGGGGTGGAAGGGTGGGTTAGGGTGTGTGTGTGTGTGTGTGTGTGTGTGTGTTAAGAGGTCTGGGAGAAAGTTGTACCTGGGAGTGTGTATGTGTGTGTGTGTGTGTTAAGGTGTGTGTGTGTGTGTGTTAAGGTGTGTGTGTGTGTGTGTGTACTTTTTTTTTTTGAATTAGCACGGTCAACGTTTATATGTACGTAATAATCCTGTATATGTACGTTTTTTTTTGTATATATATATATATGTGTGTATGTGTGTGTGTGTGTGTGTGTGTGTGTGTGTGTGTGTAAGGTAGAAAATTTATATACATACATGTGTCTAGTTAACTGTATAAATAGGTTTCAATTCTATATTAACACCTTACACACACACACACGTACACATACACACATACACACACACACACACGCGTACACATACTTACTTAACGAGAATGTTGACACCCCACGCAGCAGACACAGCTGTGAAGATGAGCAGCTGGCCAGACTCATTAAATTTGCTGTGTTTAATCTTACTCAAATGAAGCTTGCGGTTAATTTTCTGTGCCGGAGAGAGAGAGAGAGAGAGAGAGAGAGAGAGAGAGAGAGAGAGAGAGAGAGAGAGAGAGAGAGAGAGAGGTAGGTTAATGACAAACAGAAATGATAATAATAATAATAGTAATAATTTATACGCAGCCAAACATGAAAAGAAAATGAGATGCTAGATATTTCAGCACACACTCACATACATACACACACACATTTCCTTCCTATCCACACACACACACACACACACACACACACACCAAAACTTTATCGCTATCAAAACACACACACTCTCTACACCCACACACACCCACCCACACACACCCACACACACACACAGAGGGTACACCTACATCCAGTATATATTCCTGTATAATTGCGTGCATAACAATGGATATGAGGCAGTAAAAGAACACGGCCGCTGCATCCCGGCTCCCGTAAGTATAGGTCATGGGTGTCTCCGGCGATGGAAGGCTCTCTATATCTGTGGCGTTGTGTTGCACCGCGATGAACACAGAGGCTAGTGGTGCTGTGGCCTGTGGGGGGTAAGGTAAGGTTAGGTTAGGTTAGTGTTTGTGTGCGTATAACTTCAACAGCCACGTACAGTCTCCTAACTAACACATACAGTCTCCTAACTAACACATACAGTCTCCTAACTAACACATACAGTCTCCTAACAGCCACATACAGCCTCCTAACTAACACATACAGTCTCCTAACTACCACATACAGTCTCCTAACAGCCACATACAGTCTCCTAACAGCCACATACAGTCTCCTAACAGCCACATACAGCCTCCTAACTAACACATACAGTCTCCTAACTACCACATACAGTCTCCTAACAGCCACATACAGTCTCCTAACAGCCACATACAGTCTCCTAACAGCCACATACAGTCTCCTAACAGCCACATACAGTCTCCTAACTAACACATACAGTCTCCTAACTAACACATACAGTCTCCTAACAGCCACATACAGTCTCCTAACTAACACATACAGTCTCCTAACAGCCACATACAGTCTCCTAACTAACACATACAGTCTCCTAACAGCCACGTACAGTCTCCTAACTAACACATACAGTCTCCTAACAGCCACATACAGTCTCCTAACTACCACATACAGTCTCCTAACTACCACATACAGTCTCCTAACAGCCACATACAGTCTCCTAACTAACACATACAGTCTCCTAACAGCCACGTACAGTCTCCTAACTAACACATACAGTCTCCTAACAGCCACGTACAGTCTCCTAACTAACACATACAGTCTCCTAACTACCACATACAGTCTCCTAACAGCCACATACAGTCTCCTAACTAACACATACAGTCTCCTAACAGCCACATACAGTCTCCTAACTAACACATACAGTCTCCTAACAGCCACATACAGTCTCCTAACTAACACATACAGTCTCCTAACAGCCACATACAGTCTCCTAACTAACACATACAGTCTCCTAACAGCCACATACAGTCTCCTAACTAACACATACAGTCTCCTAACAGCCACATACAGTCTCCTAACTAACACATACAGTCTCCTAACAGCCACATACAGTCTCCTAACTAACACATACAGTCTCCTAACAGCCACATACAGTCTCCTAACTAACACATACAGTCTCCTAACAGCCACATACAGTCTCCTAACTACCACATACAGTCTCCTAACTAACACATACAGTCTCCTAACAGCCACATACAGTCTCCTAACTACCACATACAGTCTCCTAACAGCCACATACAGTCTCCTAACATGTTACTACTACAGAAATAACAGACAGCTGGACACACACACACAGACATACATACGTACATACAGACACAAGCTGTTTTATAATATTTCATAGATAATGTGGTTTTTTTTGCATTTCTATCACACTAACACGTAACTAGAGTGTGTAAAGTGAAGAAAATTGATGGATAATGAAAAAAATAAATGAAAAAAATATGAAAAAAATCGAAAGAACAAAAAAAACTGAAAAATTTTTGAACTGAACTTTAAATAAATGACGTGAATAAATAATAATAATAATAATAACTCATTTTCTTCGTTAATTATAGTCTTAATAACCTCATTTACAACACCACCCCTTTCAATGAGGTGGAATTAGAACCAGATGTAGTACTAGTTATACCCTAACCCGCCCCCCCCTAACCCCCGCCCCCCTTTTACCTGAAAACTAACACCCAACACGAAGACAATATATCCCTAACAGAGTCATAATTACCCTAAATATCATCATTAAAACCTTAACACCCTAGAACGTATAAATATAAATAAATAAATGAAATAAATAAATAAACAAACCGAAATGTTATTGAAAAAAAAACCATAATTACTTAGTTATTTAATGCCAACACAACCTCACCTGTAATATAACTAATTAATAACCCAACAGGTGTACTGCGAGAGAGAGAGAGAGAGAGAGAGAGAGAGAGAGAGAGAGAGAGAGAGAGAGAGAGAGAGAGCGAGAGAGAGAGAGAGAGACACACACACTCATTAAACAACACAAATAAACTCCACAGGTATATTAATTAATCACTACCTCCACCTTGTCTTACCTGAAACATTAATCCTAATACGAACACCATAGCCACACAGGACACTATATCAGCATGGTTCTGTATCACAAATTCATGACTAAGGATGGGTGGGTTCTTATTTGACCTTCTCACTCCCTTAAGAGCCATGGTGACACGCTGGAGTGGTGGTAGGAATGGAAATGGAAAGTATGTCTGGGTTTAGAGCGTCTCGTCTCCTCTTACTCTCTCTCTCTCACTCCTCCTCCCACGACCTGTCACTTGGTTTACTCAGGAAAGGCGTGTGTTTACTATGATTATTTATGTTGTTTGAGGTTGTTTAAGGATGTTTGTTGGGTTGAAAGTTGTTGTTTGTATTTATTGTGATGTTTTTTGTGGTGTTGTTTGTGTTTTGGTGTTGTTTGTGTGGTTTGTGTGTGTTGTTTGTGTTTGTGTTCCAAAGTAATAATAAAGCCGCCAAAACATGCCGGTCTTACGTGGCCACTCCTTCCTCAAATGAGTATCTTAATATTAACTAAACCTAACTCATATATTATAAAACAGATACCATTAGACTTCCAATATTTATCTGTTACTTTTTATATATTGTTAACACGAAACATTTAACTCGGGTGGTAAATAATATATAATATATTGACACGTCGGCCAGACTTTTTCTATATACTAAACTCTAACTTTAACATTATCAAACATTATAAAAAAGTTTATAATCATGAACAAATAATCAATATAACACCCAACACTTACATTTCACTCATAATACTTAACACTTACCAAATATTTCCTTCCACCCCTCCCGTTCACTCTAAGTCTTCACCGTGTGGTATATAAGTGAATATTTAAGTATTAATAGTGAACTTGTACCGTTGTTCAGTAATGTTATAAAGTAGTAGCACGTGCATCACCTGGAGGCACGTGGCACGGGCCTCCACGTGTTCTGCCACCACCACCACCACCACCACCACGTGCCTTTGTTTACCCAACACAACACCAACATAGGATGACTATTAATACTATTACTGCTCCACTGTTACTATTGTTACTATTACTGTGTTACTACTACTACTGTTATGTTGTCATTACTATTACTTTTTACTATTACTATTACTACTATTATACTACTAATATTACGTTACCATTACTACTACTACTACTACTACTAATAATAATAATAATAATAATAATAATAATGATAACAATTATTATTATTATTATTATTATTATTTAGTCATAATAAAACAACTGGAAACATTAATTAATCTATTTAACTTTTAATTTGTCGATACAATTGATTTTCCAAGGACGGATTTACATCTTAATCATAATAATAATAATAATAATAATAATAATAATAATAATAATAATAATAATAATAATAATAATAGTAATACAGATCTACAATAAATGTTTTAAAATGACACTGTTTACATTTATGTGACATTATTACTAAATATTTAACTTAAAAAAACTATCACAAATAATTACGAATAACTACATCATGTATACAATAAATCTATCAAATAAAAAAATATATACAAATAATTGAATAAAATCAGAAAAAATATACAAATTAAAAATGAAATAAATTGATATACACACACATACACTACATACATACATACATCAATATATTTCCTTTTTGTCATACATTATAATTAAGTTAGAATAATTACGTAAATTAATGCCTTTTATTCCTTCCTTCCATCACAGTTTATGTTTCGTCGTTAATTCATTTTCAAATACATGAATTATTTATTTTTAGTTTAATATATAATTTTTTTTTACTCTTCTTTCCTTAATTCTAAACATTATGTATATATTCATTTTTAATATATATATAATCCTAACTTCTTATTTATGTTAAGTTCTAAGATTAATTTAAAATGTTTGATAAATATATATACTTTCTGGACGGTAAGTACTGTTCTAACAATACATTCATTAAAGTCAATATTGATAACATGCAATTATATTATACATAACATTATAGACGTATTATTATCATAGACGTTTTGTTGTTATTAATATCATATCTTTTTTTAAAGCCAAATACAAAAATAATAAAAAATAAAAAAAATATTATTCTTTCCAAACCTCAAACATAAATAAATAAATAAATAAATAAATAAATAAATAAACAATCGTTATTATGATTACAATTTTTTTTTCTTCAAATCACGAATGAGTTATTGAATTAACGTTAACAAGGTAATCACCAGACACTAAGGTGACGTGACGCTGGGTTAAGTAAGGTAGAAGGCAGACCAAGAGTAAAGAAATAACAGTAAAGTAAAGTTATGTTAGTCACAGTTACAACAAAACACACATCAAACAAACACAAATAACTGCTACAAAGAGAGAGAAAGGTTAATCAGATCCAGGATCTGTGTGTGTGTGTGTGTGTGTGTGTGTGTGAACGAACGGTGAACGGTGAAACTAGAACCAAACTGGGATTTAGAACCATCAATATAAACAGGAGTGTACTTGGCATGAGTAGAAAGGTGTGGGGGGGGCGGGGGAGGGGAGGGATGTAAAGTTTACCCTTACAGAATGTTCCACCTGTGTATACAAGTCTGGAAGATCTTGTTGTTTGAATGTAATTATTGCAATATGTGTTGTGTACTCGCGGCGGTGATGAAGGTTAGTGGCAAAGCAGAACACATAGGTGATAACATGCTCGTCTGTAATCAGTTCAAAAAGGTAATGAAACAGTGGAGCCAACTGACGCCCACTGCACACATTACACGAGGAATGAGAACAGCGCCAGTACCAGTGTTGAGTTGAGTTTCCCGTCAAGGTGTTTGAGGGTGAACATTGCATTAGTTTGAGATTCTAAGTCAACAATGTCTACGTGAGATCTGTCAGGTGGTGTGCGGAAGGTTACCAACACCTGTCTGGGTTGTAGAAGAAGGAGAGGTCAGAGTAGAGCGTTGGTGAGTGGTGTTGAGGTTTGGGGTGTATATGGTTGGTGTTGGTGTTGGGGAAGCAAGTACAAGAGGAGGTGGAAGGCACGAGGGAGTTGACAGGTGGGGGGTTAGGGGAGTTTTCAGAGGTGTGTTCTTGTCAAAGCCAGGGAAGTCAGGGAGATGAATGTTTGGTGTGCATTCCGCAGTGCAGGTGTTAATTTTGAATGTTCGTAACTGGCCATGGTGAGCCGAGTGTAAGTGGGGGATACAACTGGTCTGCTCCCCATAACCCCCATGGAGAGTAAGGGTAATGAAAGAGGAAGGGTATACCGTGCCCATGCCACCCTCAGGCCTGAATTAGTAGTTAGCCTTTCATCCTCTCAGCACGGCTCTCACACTTTAGGAAAACAAGGGTAGAGTGAGAGCTTAACAACAAAACACACATCAAACAAACACAAATAACTGCTACAAAGAGAGAGGTTAATCAAAACTCCAAGTCAAAATCAAGGATGAGGCAAAACACGAAACATTATAGAAAATTAATACACACAAAAACAAAAAACAAAAAACGTACAAATTATTTTTTTTTGATAATATATAAATAATAATGTATATGTACCACCCTCCCCCTCTCCCCCCCGCCCCCCCACACACACACATAAACTCTGCCACACTCAACAATTTAATAATAATAATAATAATAATAATAATAATAATAATAAAATGTAAATAATCACAATACTGTTACCATACACTAAAACCTCAATAATTCGAATATCGTATAATTCGAACTGTTTTAGGCCGAGTTTGAATTTTTCAAATTTCCATAATTCGAAAAAAATTGAATAAAAAAACCCACCGTCCAGCCGAGTGTGTCAATAACAACACTCACGGCATGGCAACAGCCTCGTCTCATCACGGCACCTGATTGGCTGATGCACTCCACGTCTGAATCTGTGGAGTGCATCAGCCAATCAGGTGCCGAGATGAGACGAGGCTGTTACCATATCGTGAGCATTGTTATTGACAGACTCAGCTTGACAGAGTATAGTACGTACTGCATTTCAAGACTTCAGTATCAGCCATGTTTTGGTGAGTACAAGTACTACAACCTGTGCTGTTTTGTCATGTTTTAGTGAGTTCTTATTGTGAGGAGGGACTAGAGAGGTAATAATCGGATAATTCGGACTTTCGGATAATTCGACCCAGGTCTACCACGAAATTAGGTCGAATTATAGAGGTTTTAGTGTATTTAGTAATGCAATGTTGCCACGTCTCAAGGCACCGTTGTCACATTTCCCTGCCCTAGTTACGCGCGGCTGCAGTGTTGCCACGTATACCAGCGAGGTTGTCACATGTTGTCTTGCTACCTTTCACACACTGTTGCCAAATCTAACTCACCACAAAAAAACAGTGTTGCCACGTCCACTTTATGTTGCAGTGTTGCCAGGTTTAGTCGTCACCTACGTGGGGTTTGTTGGGGTTGTGTACCAGCAGCCAGTCAGCCAACCACACGATGGGGTCATCCGGACGAACCTCACGGGTGGAAACAAGGTGACAAAGGTTAGGATGATGGGACAGAATTAACCGAACTGAACTGAAATCAACCGAACTAAACCGAACTGAACTGAACAAAACAAACTGAACAGACTTAACAAACTGAACTGAACAAAACAAACTGAACAGACTTAACAAACTGAACTGAACAAAACAAACTGAACAGACTTAACAAACTGAACTGAACAAAACAAACTGAACAGACTTAACAAACTGAACTGAACAAAACAAACTGAACAGACTTAACAAACTGAACTGAACAAAACAAACTGAACAGACTTAACAAACTGAACTGAACAAAACAAACTGAACAGACTTAACAAACTGAACTGAACAAAACAAACTGAACAAACTTAACAAACTGAACTGAACAAAACAAACTGAACAGACTTAACAAACTGAACTGAACAAAACAAACTGAACAGACTTAACAAACTGAACTGAACAAAACAAACTGAACAGACTCAACAAACTGAACTGAACAAAACAAACTGAACAGACTTAACAAACTTCACAAACTGAACTGAACAAACTTTATCAACAAAACTGAACATATTTAACAAACCAAAACTGAACTGAAATGAACAAATTGAACTGAACGATATGAAGAAGAAAAAAAAACGAAAAAAACCGAACCGAACAAATTAAACTGAACGAAATAAAAATAAAAAAATAAAAAAATAAAAAACGAACTAAACTGAACAAACAAAACTGAAAATAGAACAACTGAACTAAAAAAAAAAAAAACAAACACAAATTCAACTGAAAAACAAAAACTAAACAAACCCAACACATTAGTTATATAAACACACACACACACACACACACACACACACACACACACACACACACACACACACACCTTGCAGAGTTCGGTGAGAGCCTTTACTAGGGTAGGAGACACAGCGTGGCTTAGATATTCCTTGGCTCCTTCACCTGTCAACACCGGCTCGAGGGTCACTGTTGGAGGAGGAGCAGTAGTAGTAGTAGTAGTAGTAGTAGGAGTAGGAGTAGGAGTAGTAGAGTAGGA
>JAPQNM010000032.1:84886-92386 GCA_029783475.1 Metacarcinus magister
AGCACGTTATGCAAAACCAAAGCATCTTCTTTCTTCAGGTAACCAGTAGTAGCCTATAAAAGAGAGAGAGAGAGAGAGAGAGAGAGAGAGAGAGAGAGAGAGAGAGAGAGAGAGAGAGAGAGAGAGAGAGAGAGAGAGAGTTATCATTATCATCATTACTACCATTCTATCACACACACACTCACACACACACACACACACACACACACACTCACCAGCTTCAACTTCCTTCTCACACTAGGCTGCACGCGTTGCTCTCTTTCCAAATAGAACTGAATCTGGTCTTGGTATTTCCCGCGAATTTCCATCACCGTCAATATTATCTCCTGAAACACCACACATACTATATTAACACTTGCATTCACTTGTACGTATTTTAAAACTATCTCAAAATATTGTATTAGTATCGTAAGCTCTTGTGGTTATTATAATGTTACTTAAAGATGTATAATAAGGTTTTTTTTTAAAGAGTTATATAATGTAATATTGGGTACAGGAGTGTTATCAAAAGGGGAAGCCGTATATATTCATGGATTTTCTACTACTACTACTACTACTACTACTACTCCTACTACTCCTACTACTCACCATATCATGCTGGGTGTCATTTGTGGAAATAAGTTGCTGCCAGGTAAGATTTGTGGCATTGATCATAATTTTGAGCATCTCGTCTTCAAACTGATCCAAGAGTGTACTGGCCTTTGCGGTGTTGATGCTGTGGTGGTGGTGGTGGTGGTGGTGGTGACAAGGGAAGGAGAAAGGAGAGTAAGACGATGTATAGATAGAAGGAGGAGGAGGAGGAGAAGGAGGAGGAGGAGGAAAAGGAGTATTGATAATGATAATAATAATGATATTTATAATAATAACAATAATAATAATAATAATAGTAATAGTAATGATAATAATAATAACAACAATAACACGAAAAATAAGAGAAAAATAAATATAATCACTACTACTACTACTACTACTACTACTACTACTACTACTACTACTACTACTGCTATTACTACTACTACTCACTCATTGTAACAGTCCACTCCCACACTCCACACCACCACCACCACCACCACCACCGCCACCTTGGTAATCATCATACGTCCCTCTTGCCCGGACACACCACAGAGAACGACCCCTCGACACATTTGCTATTAATCTGAAAACACAAATATATATAAAAAAGACAAATCATATAAATAACACCTAATAGCACTGTTTCGCTCTTGTAAATCGATGAATAATAATAATAATAATAATAAAAAAAAACTTCCACAATCATTATTCATTAACATATTATCCTGTGTTAGAAATATTTCATACACTAATAATTTTAACCTATCTCTCTCATGGCTTGTTGAGGAGAGTCAGACACACACGTACCTTCCCTTCCAGCGTCATGTGGTCACTGAGGGTGTGGTCTGCCTGCCTGCCTGCCTGCCTGCCTGTCTCTACACATCTTAACAAATCTTAACATACCGTTGTGTAAGGATTGTGTCAACGCGAAGTAATGTCTGCAAATAAAGCATAACAGAGAGGACAGAACAAACATAACAACATAACAGCATAACATAAGGTGATGGGAAAGCATAACAAAGATTGCACGGAGGAATACCAGAGTTAGGTATACGTGTGTGTGTGTGTGTGTGTGTGTGTATGTAGTAGTGATAGTGATAATGATGATGATGATAATAATAATAATAATAATAATAAACAGAACACAAAACATATATATTGTTACGGCACACCCCCCTTTTTCACTTCCCTCCAAGGCAGGGTGTCGCCAAACACGTTACCTCTCCTTAACTGAGGTAACGCTCTCCTGGGGCTCGTGTAGCGGGGGTTGGCGGGACGGGAAAAGGGGTGTTTTTACACAAATCACACACAACCACACTATTCCTTTCCTGGTATATTTACAAACAACACGCTTACAGGGTACAGCACAACATTACAGACTCAGGGCACAAAGAGTTCTCCACAGAACACACAGCCTCCACAAGTCCACACACACAGCCTCCACAAGTCCACACACACAGCCTCCACAAGTCCACACACACAGCCTCCACACAGCCATGCTGGCCACCCACCCCCCTCGCGAAGGCGAAGCCTAAGGAAGCAAGGGCGCCATCTCCGGCCACCCTCTCCACTTCCCTCCAAGGCACCACGCCCTTCACGCGTCCAGGAGTCAGGCCACAACCTCCACACAGCCAGTCAGCCACTCCCTTAGTGAGGACAGGCCTAAGGAAGCCAGGGATGCCATTTCTCCGGCCACCCTGTCCACTTCCATCCAAGGCCCTCTGTCTCTGTCTCTCTCACACTCCTCACTCTCTCACTCCCTCGCTCCTTCTCCTTCCAACAACCAGCCACATCTCCCAAACACACCCCACCACGACTGCGTATCGCCGAAAACACAGATACGTAGGTCACCGTATCTTGACACCTGTCAACCCTCACTCCCCAGGGAGGCCTGAGTGACCCACCGCTCCCTGCCTCCACACAACTACACTACACAATAACTACACTGCTACAACACTATTTACATGCTAAATGCGTCGCCGCAACAATATAAATAAGCTTAACAACTAACAATTTAAAACTGAATCAATAATTATACTTTCAAACTGAAGCGAAAATTTCAACAACAACAACAACAACAATGATAATGATAATGATTTCCTTCCACACACACACACACACACACACACACAACCTATTATCTCGTTAACAATCTCTACGTGTAAATTTTCACCCTCCCTGCCCTTACCACCTCAACTTTAATGTAAACAAACTACCAGCTAACTCACAAACATAGATAACATTAAATAATCCCTCTAAACTATACATCTACACACACACACACAAAGCCACCCGGGCCTCGATGAATTTGAGATCAGTCTTGTGGTATGAAGGTAAATAATAGTGTTGTGAGTGGCTTTTATCAGCCTTTCATGGTGGAATTTAACAGACTCCATCGTTCATTCCCGGGTCTATAAAGTGTGTTCAAGTGTCGATGGGCGAGTCAGTCAGTCAGTAATATGTTTTCTCTTTTTTTATGCCATTGGAAAACCGGTCAAGGACAAT
Organism: Metacarcinus magister; assembly: GCA_029783475.1. Taxonomy (NCBI): domain Eukaryota; kingdom Metazoa; phylum Arthropoda; class Malacostraca; order Decapoda; family Cancridae; genus Metacarcinus; species Metacarcinus magister. The sequence goes on from JAPQNM010000032.1 coordinate 87,965, forward strand.
ACAACGTTAAAAGAAGACCCACTTATATGACCGGTTTCCTGACGAATCCATAAAAAGAGTAATAACATAAGTGAAGTTAAGTTAGTGTTGTTATGCGTGTTGATACTCTTTCGTTAAATGTGTCCCAGTGTTAGGAAGGTGGAGATACAGATTCAGGTTAAGAGTTCCAGAGTTTCATTGTTAGTAACTTAGTATTGCATGGTGTGGGTGGTGAGGAAGTGTAAGGTGAAGTGTGGTGATAATTACACTCCTAATACACACCACACAGTATTAAACAATGCACCACACACATACACGACACCAATCTTGTTAGGTTAGGTTGACTTGCAGAGGCTGAGGACAAAGAGACAAGACAATGCTATACCATATCCCTTTATAATGATCCGTAGGTAATGCAAGACTTTAACACACACACACACACACACACACACACACACACAATCATCCAATGTTTTCATTCCTCATATCTAAACTTACATGGGGAAGATGCAGTTTTAGTATAGTGTGTGTGTGTGTGTGTGTGTGTGGAGGGAGTGGCAGGCTCATGTTACTCTATAAAGGACGCAATTTTATTAAAGCTAATCAACAGTAACACCCACCACCACCACCTTCAGTACTTGACGCAACAACAACATAATTTAAACATCAATTGAAAACTCAATACGTGTGAGAGAAATTCCAGTATACAACTTTACGTTTTCAACTCCTAACTTTGCCCTGCCGTGCCGTGCCGTGCCTTGCCTTGCCGTGCCGTGCCTTGCCTTGCCTTGCCTTGCCTTGCCTTGCCTTGCCTTGCCGTGCCTTGCCTTGCCTTGCCTTGCCGTGCCTTGCCTTGCCGTGCCGTGCCTTGCCTTGCCTTGCCTTGCCGTGCCTTGCCCTGCCCTGCCCTACCCTGCCTTGCCTTGCCCTGCCCTGCCCTGCCTTGCCTTGCCCTGCCTTGCCTAACCTTACCTAACCTTACCTAACCTTACCTTACCTTACCTTACCTTACCTTACCTTACCTAACCTAACCTGACCTAACCTAACCTAACCTAACCTGACCTGACCTGACCTGACCTTACCTTACCTTACCTTACCTTACATATTATTCACACCACTCATTCCAATATAAAAAAACAAAATAAATTCATCTATATCACTCCATAGATACACAAAACATATACTCTACATAATATAATCTAACCCCTTTTCGTTTTTCAAGGAATATAACAGAACTAAATAAAAAAAATAAAAATTAATAAATGATATTGTTACGGCACACCCCCCTTTTTCACTTCCCTCCAAGGCAGGGTGTCGCCAAAACACGTTACCTCTCCTTAACTGAGGTAACGCTCTCCTGGGGCTCGTGTAGCGGGGGTTGGCGGGACGGGAAAAGGGGTGTTTTTACACAAATCACACACAACCACACTATTCCTTTCCTGGTATATTTACAAACAACACGCTTACAGGGTACAGCACAACATTACAGACTCAGGGCACAAAGAGTTCTCCACAAGAGTTTCACCCAGAACACACACAGCCTCCACAAGTCCACACACAGCAGCCTCCACACAGCCATGCTGGCCACCCACCCCCCTCGCGAAGGCGAAGCCTAAGGAAGCAAGGGCGCCATCTCCGGCCACCCTCTCCACTTCCCTCCAAGGTACCACGCCCTTCACGCGTCCAGGAGTCAGGCCACAACCTCCACACAGCCAGTCAGCCACTCCCTTAGTGAGGACAGGCCTAAGGAAGCCAGGGATGCCATTTCTCCGGCCACCCTGTCCGCTTCCATCCAAGGCCCTCTGTCTCTGTCTCTCTCACACTCCTCACTCTCTCACTCCCTCGCTCCTTCTCCTTCCAACAACCAGCCACATCTCCCAAACACACCCCACCACGACTGCGTATCGCCGAAAACACAGATACGTAGGTCACCGTATCTTGACACCTGTCAACCCTCACTCCCCAGGGAGGCCTGAGTGACCCACCGCTCCCTGCCTCCACACAACTACACTACACAATAACTACACTGCTACAACACTATTTACATGCTAAATGCGTCGCCACAACATGTAAAAGTTGTATATATAATGTCCGCATCATTTGTATATATTCTGGCTTCCTCTCTGTCTTGGTCTCAGTGTAGCTTGGTGTGTGGAGGAGGAAGCACGTGTGTTCTCTGGCAGTGTGTGTGAGGCGATTACTAAGGGGGTGGTGATGTGGTGTGTGGTGGTGATGGTGGTGGTGGTGGTGACTGGGAGTGGTGGTGTGGACTGGTAAGGCGAAGAGTTTTTGTAGTAGTAGTAGTAGTAGTAGTAGTAGTAGTAGTAATGTAGTTTGAAATTTCACACACACACACACACACACACGCACACACACACACACACACACACACACACACACACATATGTAGTACGTTCACTCTATCCTCTTCATTTGTAAGCCTAGGATTAGAAAGCTATTATCTTTTGTGCGCCAAAACATGACCTAAACTCTCTCTCTCTCTCTCTCTCTCTCTCTCTCTCTCTCTCTCTCTCTCTCTCTCTCTCTCTCTCTCTCTCTCTCTCTCTCTCTCTCTCTAATAATATAATGTTATCTGTATACATCAGCTCGAGTTTGCAGTATAATGTTGGTTTTTGCAAAGTACATAACTATTATAAAGTGTCCAGCGCGTGTACAGCTGCAAAGATGACCCGTGGGCGTGGAAAAACAGGTTGCCTAAACTCAATATATTCTGTCTAAAGTCGAAAGAAACATCACCTAAAGAAGAATGAAAACTTATAGAATGTTTCAAAATACTTATATATATAAAAAAAAAAAAGGTTTACGAATATTAATGCAAATAAACTAACTCTCCTTTACCTCAAACTACACTCAAATTACACTGAAGTTATTATAGTTATTGAATAAAAAATTCTAACTTAACGTATAGATGGATGCAAATAAACTGACTATATTATCATCACAAAGGAGGCGCAACGAATGAAAACTAAGACTAAACAAATACAACAATTAACTACACTCAAATTCTTCTTTACACTCAAGTTATTAGAGAGTGGAACAAACACCTTTAACTTGATCGTGTTGCAGTGGACTTTCTATCTACTTTCCCCGCTAGTGTGTTCAGCTGACTTCCCTTCCTCACTCACACTGGGGAATGAGTATAATATGTAACTATATGTAATTCACTATATGTAATTGTAATTGTGTTTCAGAGTGGAGGAGGGGGGCGTGGAAGCTGCTACAGGAGTAATATATAATCAAATATGTAATTCACTCTATGTAATCGTCTATATGTAATTGTATGTAACTTTGTGTGTGTGAGGTCTGTGGAGGAGGAAGCCCAGCAGCTGATGGAGGCGTATCACGTAGAGGCTGGATTAATGATCAACAACTCAACCAGGATTGCATGGGATTACAACACCAACATTACCAATTACAACAAGGAAAGAACGGTAGGTGTGTGTGTGTGTGTGTGTGTGTGTGTGTGTATGTGTATGTGTGTGTGTGTGTGTGTGTGTGTGTGATGATAACATTCCTTGCTTATATATCTTCTTACTACTACTACTACTACTACTACTACTACTACTACCAGGCTACATTTATTACTACTATACTTCTTATTATTATTATTATCATTATCATTATTATTATTATTATTATCAAGGTTATTACGCATTATTTTGACCTTCACCGCTCTCCTCCTCCTCCTCTTCCTCCTCCTCCAGGAAGCTGCTAGCGCCAGGATGAGGCAGTTTAATGAAGATTGGAACGAAAGGTCAAGTGTTTTTCTTGACCGTGACCTCACCAACGACACACGCAGAATGATGAAAAAGGTCAAAATCTACAATATAGCTAAACTTGAACATAATTCCCGTTTTCATCAACTATATATATGTTCATCAATTTATTTATCTATCAACTGTAACTAAACTTTCTTCACAATGTATTAATTTACAATAGTACTCCGTTGTTCTGACTTCGTGACAGGCTTTCTCGGTGCAGTTGGATGAGGAGGAGGGCAAGAATCTCACCTTACAGCTTTCTGCTATGTCCAGTATCTATTCCACGGGGCAAGTGTGTCTGCAGGGCAAGGTGAGGAGAAATATCTATCTATCTTTTTTTGTTACAGACCTTACTTTAATATAATAAATGATGTATGTTTTGGTTTGCAGGTCATTGTACTTACGGGTTCAAGGTTAAGAATAGGCTACGTGCTATACCTTCAACCAGTAACATTGTCTGTAAGGTGTGTATAAATAATAAAATAAATAAAATAAATAAATAGATAGATAGAGAGAGAGAGAAGAGTCACTTATCTTCTTTCATTCTCTTCTATTATCTTTTATTTTACATTTTTTTTCTTTCCTTCCCTTCTTATCTCTCTTCTACAATTCTTCCCTTACTCCTTCTCCCTCCTTCCTTTCCCTCCTTCCTCTACACACT
>JAPQNM010000032.1:97386-100086 GCA_029783475.1 Metacarcinus magister
AATGAAATGCGATCACTATAGTATTTGATTGCACTCTATTTAAGAAGTGCCGTGTGTGTGGAGGCGTTCAGTCCTTTCCGCGTCCTCCCACAAAGCGTTGCATGATCCACTTAAACCAAGGAGAGTACTAAGTGCTGCACCTCGCATAGAACGCAAAGCTGATTAACTACAATGTGAGACGTGATATTTTGGGTAAATTTTTGGCACAGTTAACAGGTACGAGAGCCATACCTGTAAATGCTCGCTTATAGATACGGCACGTGCCTAACTTTTGGGTAAAAAACTTATAAAACCGAACCAAACCGTACCTAACCAAACCTAACATAACATAATCAACTTAACATAATTTCAAAGATGCTTAACCAGGTAAATAATAAGGCACAGGCCGTACCAATAGCGGATGACAACGCGGTACCAATGCCGTATCTCTAAGCACTTCGTAAATTTTTACATGTTCACCATAATGGCGTGTGGCTACGAAATAAAATGGCGTCTGCACCTCGTCCAATTTCCTACTTTTGGTCATAGAGAACATTTGATATCTTCTAAATAACCTAACCTAACCAAACCTTAACCTATATTAACAAATAACAGAACCTTGTTCAAACCAAACTAAACTTTATTTTTCGAAGAGAAGGTCTCACAGAAAACATTGAATATCTCACAAACTAACAATTTGCGACGGAAATATAATAAAGAAAACCTTCTCAGAATGCATCAGGTAAAGAATTCTCTAGAGTATTCTGGTGAAGATGTAAAATAATATCATATTTTCACTTGAGGTTCGCAGTGAAGGAATGCATTGAAGCGTCCCTTGAACAGATGAGCCGAGTGTTACTGATGACAAGAGAACAAGGGAAGGTGCGTGAGGCTGGTTGTGTGTAATCAGTCAAGGGGTGGAGGAAATGATTGTTCGTGACACTCAATTCCACGAGGTTAACTACTAGTATTTAGGTTAGTTTGGTACCACTAGCAGACCTCACACACATACCTCAAGTTTCAGTGCCACACCCCGCTGTCTGATTCCTGGGGAAGGTATACATGCAGGCCTTCACGAACACACGTCCAGCGGTGGTTCTTACTTGGTATTCTTACCTGGTGGGCTTCCCGGACCCTGACTGTGATTGCTCGGTACAGGGACCGAGGAAGCCACACACTGCTAGTGCGCCAACCCCCAAAAAGATATAGTACGGAAAGAAAGCAATGTTATGAAAGGGTTGGAAGGTGCACCATAAGCAGCTTGTTATAATAAAAATAAGAAAATAGAGAACATGGATGGCCAAAGTAACAGGGGACTAGTAAAAATCAAATAGAAGGTCACTAAGGTGAGATGTAAGTGCAGATTTGAATGAGGCAAGATCTTCTAAGCAGACCACTGAGGCCGGCAATGAATTCCAAAGGTTCACTAATCTGAAATTAAAGAACCTCTCGCAAATCAAGCCGGCATCTTGTGACTGCAATTTTAAATGGGTGACCCCTAGTAGCAGCATAAGTCTGAGGAACAAATAGATCATCAGGGGTCAGCACACATGAATTATGAAAAATTTGCCAATATTTGATTAAATCAGGTCTAATTAGTCTGCCTTTAACAGAATACAAGTTAAGAGTCCTTAACCGTTGAGCATAGTTCAAGTTCTCCAATCCCCGGATAACCTTGGTCCACCGTCTCTGTACTGACTCCAACAACTTGGTGTGGCTTCCATCTCCTCGTGCACTACCACGCCCACTGCTCCTCAAGTTCTCACAACACTTGGTACACTACTGCCATCTTCACCACACGGCACACTTCAGCTTAGCGGTGGCCTGGGGGTACAGTGTACGACACCACCACCACCACCACTTCAGGACTCTGTAACACCTCCATAACCACTCACACTCACAACACTGTAAGCAGCCACCACAAGCACCATCACTGTAACACTGTCTCACACACACTGGACAGTGGACACTGGTCACGTCACTCAACACACCACTCATTGGCCGACACTTCTTAATTTTATTCTTAATCTTTGTTTTGGTGACACGTCACATGTTTGTGATTAACACATGGGTGATGTATACATGACCTAGTGTCACCCTGCAGATCCTTGAAGGGCTGTGTAAGGAGGCAGGACACAAGGGTCCTCTACACACTTGTGACCTGTTCCAGTCAAAGAAGGCTGGCAGGCTGCTAGCGTGAGTGTGTTGCTTTGTTCCTTCCTATAATTATATAAATGGTTGTTTGTTGATTCATAACTGATCCTAAATATAAACGGCTCATAATTGTCTCTTACATGGTGTCCCTCTAAATGTTCCTAACTTGTTTTACACCTGAAACTACCTGTAAACCTTAGTGTTTTTAACAGTCCCCACCCCATCACATCCCTATCAACTACCTCAACAAAATTACCTCAAACCCCAACATTTGCTAACTCTCCTTGTCCCTCCAGATCTGGTTTATCCTTGGGTAGTTCCCGTCCTTGGCAAGAGGTGCTGCACATCTTAACCGGCTCCCGTGACATGAGCACAGAGCCTCTACTCCGCTTCTTCGCGCCCCTCAAAAACTGGCTGAGGGCGGAAGGGTTGAAGCCAGGCAATGAGGAGGAAGTGGAGGAAGGCACAGGCTGGGACAACACTTGGATGCCTCTTACTCCTGTTGCTGCTGCTGCTGATGCCTCCACTGTGTCTCAACCTGATGCTGATGACGCCACACGTGACGGT
>JAPQNM010000032.1:110186-120186 GCA_029783475.1 Metacarcinus magister
GCGAGTATCATTATCTTATCAATCTTATATTCAAACTTGTATCATGGCTTTATTTCAATCCAACATAACATAACTCATTAATACACTAAATAATAAACACATGTATGGCTATAATATGATAAATATACATGTGTAAATATGATAGATAGATATTGATAAGTGAGTGAAGTCAGTAAGACATTAATACACTCAGTAATTAATATAAGTAGCTAAAATATTATTAATGTACGTGATTTGTACATAGATATAAGATTAAATAAGTCATCATCATCATCAGCAGCAGCAGCATATTGTGATCCAACAGACAGATAGACAGTTGTGTTGTGTTGTGTTCTCGTGTAAGTTATTATTACTATTGTGTTCTTAAGTTTAGGGTCTGAATGACTATTTATTTACCTGAATAGTGATTGTGTGGTGAAAATATGTACTGGTGTAGTAGTAATATAAGATCCAACGTAGGAAGCATTGAATCACTTACTGTTTCACTGTATCACATGGGAATAACTGTGTGTGTGTGTGTGTGGTTATTGTTGATATTATGATTATCTGGATTCTGATTCTTGATTGGTCAGCACGTCCTAGTTAGTAAGGTTAGATTAGGTTAATGCCAAAAGAGTAAGCGCTAGAACAACAGTGGTCTTATTGCGCAATGTTGATCTAAAAGCTAGGCGGTAAGGTTAGGTTAAGTTAGATTAATGGCAAAAACAACAAATACACGACATCTGAGGTTATATAGCGGTATGTTAATATAAAAGGTAGGTTATTGCAGAGATGATAGTTAGTTAGGTGCAGATATCACAGATTCTAAGACGATATGTTAATGTAAAAGGTAGACAGTGTAGCAGAGATTATGATAAGGTGAATTATGGGGTGGGAAAGAGCCTAATACCTTCCATTATTTAACTTGCATAGCTTCACTTCCAGATGTATTATACTGTATGCTATATGCTTAGTTGATTAAGGATTGGTTCAAAGTCATGCTGTGGAATAATGTAAAGATTATGAGTGTATTCAACGGGACAACCAACCTCAACCTAACTATATCTAAACCTTAGTTATTAGGATCTGATTGCAAGTGGATAGATATGGTGGTGATGGTGTGGTTAGTCGGGTGTGTGGCTGCAAGGTTAGGTTAGGTTGTGTGTGTGTGTGTCTTACCTCTATATCCTTATCCATAGAATCTGAACCGGAAGCTGAGGGTGAACCAGAACCACACGGCAAGGCAGAACCGGAGCCAGAGCCAGAGAGAAAACCAGAACCAAGTAGAACCAGAACCAAGCGGCAAGGCAGAACCGGAGCCAGAAAGCGAACCAGAGGCGGAGAGTGAACCCAAGACTGAACCTGAGAGTGAACCCGAGACTCGAACCGAAAGACTGAACCAGAGGCCGAGAGTGAACCCAAGAGTGAACCCGAGAGTGAACCTGAACCACACTCAGAACCAGAAAGCGAACCAGAACCAGGCGATGGTGTGTATTAACTTATGTTGTTGTAGTACTGTGTGTGTGTGTGTGTGTGTGTGTGTGTGTGTGTGTGTGTGTGTGTGTGTGTGTGTGTGTGTGTGTGTTGTAGGCTATATATTAATCATACATCTCTCTCATAATTTGCCTTTCAGGAAACTGTATAGATTAAGTAAATAATTATTTTTTTCACATTAAAATGATACTGGCTAAGGGACAACAAAAAACGTTTAAGTCATAGGCAGGTGGAAAAACAGACAAAGGAAGAGAGTTCCAGAGTTTACCAGTGTAAGGAATGAAAGAGTAAAGTTACTGGTTAACTCTTGCATTAGAAAGATGGACAGAATAGGGATGAGAAGAAGTAGAAAGTCTTGTGCAGTGAGGCCGCAGGAGGGGTGGAGGCATGTAGTTAGCAAGTTGAGAAGAGCAGTCAGCATGAAAATAGCGGTAGAAGATAGATAAAGATGCAACATGACTTTCTTCCTCATTTTCTCGAAAGCTATTAGAAATATAGGAAATATCATTGCAGCATCTGATAGACCTAATAAAACTGTACAACTGTCAATATGAATATTTGCTCTAAGACTAATAATTACACAGTAAAATGAAACCGTATCCTTTTTCCTAAAACATGACTTCCTTTCTCCTTTCTTGAAAATAGCGGTAGAAGATAGATAAAGATGCAACATTGCGGCGGTGACTTAAAGAATCAAGACAGTCAGTTAGAGGAGGAGAGCTGATTAGACGAAAAGCTTTAGACTCCACCCTGTTTAATAATGGTGTGTGAGTTGAGCCCCCCCAGACATGTGAACCATACTCCATACATGGACGGATAATTACTACTACTATTACTACTACTACTGCTACTAACACTACTACTACTAACACTATTACTACAGGTTCTGAAGACAAGAAGAATGCTGCTGCTGCTGCTACCACTCCTACTACTACTACTACTACTACTGTTTTTACTCTTCCAACCTCCACTACTACTACTACTACTACACCTACTACTACTACTACTACTACTACACCTACTACTACTACTACACCTACTACTACTACTACACCTACTACTACTACACCTACTACTACTACTACACCTACTACTACTACTACTACTACACCTACTACTACTACTCCCACTACTACTACTACTGTTTTTACCCTTCCAACCTCCCTACTACTACACCTACTACTACTACACCTACTACTACTACTACACCTACTACTACTACACCTACTACTACTACACCTACTACTACTACCACTACTACCACTCCTACTACTACTACTACTACCACTACCACTCCTACTACTACTACCAACATTCCCACCACGAGTCGTAGGAGGAGGAGAAGTGAGTTGTATAATAATGATAATTGTTGTGGTTGTTGTTGTTGTTTGTGAATATTTTTTTTGGTTAAGTTTGCAATGTTTGTTTATTTGTTTGTTTGTTTTGTGTGTTAGTTTGCTATTATTATTATTATTATTATTATTATTGTTATTATTTTCTATCTTGATTATTCTTTTATTTTCTCCTTTTTCTTGCTATTAATTATATATATTTTTTCTCTTCCTTTTCAGTGTTTTCTTTATATTTAATTTTATATATTTAGTTGTCGTCGTTGTTGTTGTCGTCACCTAAACATATATTTGCATGTTTATTTTTTGCACTTATTATTATTATTATTATTATTATTATTTATTCTCTATTATTGTTGTTATTGCTGATTGCTGCTGCTGCTGCTGCTGTTATTTTATTTGCATTAGCTATAGTTAAATCTAAGTCTCTCTCTCTCTCTCTCTCTCTCTAACATGATCTATAATGAAATAAAATAAAGTAATGCATTTTAACTCCCTTCCTTGAATTATCCTTTCCTTCCTTCCTTCCTTCCTTCCTTTCTTCCTTTCTTCCCTTCCTCCACTTTCCTCATTCGTATAGTTTTAGTCGAGTTACACCTCCACCTTTCTCGCCCTCAGAACCCCAAGGAGGACTTCTGGTGCCGAGAGGGAAGAGGGAAGCTATTAGGTGAGTGGATTTACCTAGTTGTATTGACCTATATCTATTTATCTAGTTGTATCTTCCTATAACTGTATTTATCTATAGCTGTACAGTTTTTCCTTCAGTTGATGTACATTCTTTGCCATTATCACCTCTTCCTTCAGTACATTCCAAGTGTCTATATTTCTTTGGGGAAAACTGTACTTTTTTGTATCGTTCAGACAAATTCCTTTTTGCTATATTTTCTTCTTGTGTTCTCTTAAATATCTAGCCTCTCCTTTTCTTGTCAATATTATATCTTTTCTATCTGTTTCCTCTAGTTTATACATCGTAATTAAGTCACCTGTTAGATATGAGTGTACGAAAAAAACATATCTCTATCAATTAGTTCACATACACACACACACTAATATTAAACTCTAAACTCATAACCTAACCTAACCTAACCTAACCTAACCTAACTAACTTTCTTTTGCAATAGTGAAAAACATATCTATATCACTTAGTTTACACATACTAATAATACTAATACTAATACTCACCTCACCTCACCCCATCTAACCTCACCTCACCTCACCTCACCTAACCTCACCTCACCTCACCTCACCTCACCTCACCTAACCTCACCTCACCTAACCTCACCTCACCTCACCTCACCTCACCTCACCTCACCTCACCTAACCTAACCTAACCTAACCTCACCACCTCTTAACCAACAGTAGCACCACAAGGAGGAAGAGGTTTGCTGTGCCGCTCCTGAAACATAACTCAGGGTCAAAGTACAGCCCTGACGAACCACACACTGCAGCTTTAGTAGAACCAGAACCGGAGACAGAGACCGAACCGAAATCAGAAAGCGAACCAGAACCGCAGACTGAGGCTTTAGTAGAACCAGAAGCGGAGGCGGAGGCGGAAAGCGAACCGGAACCGAAAGGCGAACCAGAACCAGAAAGCGAACCGGAATCACAAGCCGCCGCCACCATAACCATCACTAAAACTGCCTTCACCCCTAAAGGAGATTTCCACGCGATGGACTGCACGGATATTGTCATGGGGGTAGCGGAAGGGAATTTCTACAGGATTGGTGACTACTACACGCGGGACCGCTCCACGCCGCGCCTTGACTCCTACTGGGGCGGTGATTCCTCCCTCACGGCTGCTCTGGGGTGGGAGGTGGATGGACAAACTACAATCTTGTTTAGAAGGAAACTGGGTGGTGAGTCGAGGAGGAGGAGGAAGTGCTAGAGGGAGAGATAAAGATGGAAGAGGAGAAGGAGGAGGAAGTGCTAGAGGGAGAGATAAAGATGAAAGAGGAGGAGGAGGAAGAGGAAGAGGTGAAGTAGGGTTAAGAGGAGGAGGAGGAGGAGGATAAATAAATAGAATGAAGAAGAGGAGGAGGATATACAAGAAGAAGAAGAGATAGAGATAGAGGAGGAGGAGGAGGAGATAAATATATAGAATCAAACAGACATATAGATAGATAGATACATAGATAGACAGTCAAATAGATCAATAGAAAAAAATTAAAAAGAGAGAGAAACAGAGAGAATTAGACACACACACACACACACACCTAACCTAACCTAACCTAACCTTGCAGCCACACACCCCACTGACCACACCATCACCAAGGACTTAATGCACGTGATCTGGGCGAGAGGACAGGAGACCGGGAACTACATACACTCGCCCAAGTCAGGTCTGGAGTCGGGTGCGGCAAGTGTACCTGACTTCTACCGGCCGGGAGAGTTTAAATACCACGGAAAGAAGGGACAAAGGGGCGTAGTGGCTCTCAATTTCCTAGGTGAGTACAGAGAGAGAGAGAGAGAGAGAGAGAGAGAGAGAGAGAGAGAGAGAGAGAGAGAGAGAGAGAGAGAGAGAGAGAGAGAGAGAGTTAAGATGTTGATATTGTTATAGCATATTATTGTGCTACGTTTGTTTGTTATCTACGTGTCATGAATCTACTTTACCTTACCTTACCTTACCTTACCTTACCTTACCTAACCTTACCTAACCTAACCTAACCTAACCTAACCTAACCTTACCTTACCTTACCTAACCTAACCTTACCTAACCTAACCTAACCTAACCTTACCTAAACTTACCTAACCTAACCTAACCTTACCTAACCTAACCTAACCTAACCTAACCTTACCTAACCTAACCTAACCTAACCTAACCTAACCTAACCTAACCTTACCTAAACTAACCTAACCTAACCTAACCTAACCTAACCTAACCTAACCTAACCTTACCTCACCTCACCTCACCTCACCTCACAGAGTCTAAAGGCCTGGACGCAGACAACAGTGCCAAGGAGGATGTAGACTGGTGCGGTGATCACTGGCGGTACCCTTCAGCTTGTACCCCGGGGAAGGATTGTGAATACTATGCCAAGTGGGAGTACAACGAGGCAAACGACTTTATAACCTTCCTTGTGCAGACCACGGAGAGTGAAAGGTGGACGGGAATTGGCTTCACCGAGAACACAAGGATGGTGAGGAGTAGTAGTAGTAGTAGTAGTAGTAGTAGTAGTAGTAGTAGTAGTAGTAGTAGTAGTAGTAGTAGTAGTAGTAGTAGTTGTAGTAGTAGTAGTAGTAGTAGTAGTAGTAGTAGTAGTAGTAGTAGTAGTAGTAGTAGTAGTAGTAGTAGTAGTAGTAGTAGTAGTAGTAATAGTAGTAGTAGTTGTTGTTGTAGTAGTAGTTAGTATTATAAAGTTCAATATTATATGTGCCAGATTATTTTTTTATTGTTATTATTATTATTATTATTCATGATCTGTCTATTTGTTGTTAAAGTATTATAAAACTTGATAATATAATCTTAATAATAACAAGCACACAATCTCTCTCTCTCTCTCTCTAACTTAACATTTCCTTGCCCTAACCATCTCTAACATAACTCTCCTCCTCCTCCACCTCCACACAGCCACTCAGACACAGTGATAGGGTGGGTGGAACAGCCTAACCTAACCTAACCTAACCTTTCTTCCCTCTAACCTAACTCTCCTCCTCCTCCTCCACACAGCCACTCTCAGACGCGGTGATAGGTTGGGTGGAGCAGTCCGGCCGTTACTTTATGTACGATGCTTGGGCGCGAGGCTACTCTTCCCCTGTCGTGGACTCCAATCAGGGTATCAGGAACTTCTCGGCATCTATAGAGGAAGGAATCACCACTCTCAAGTTTTCCCGGAGACGTGTGTCGAAAGATGTGGAATATGTGAGTGTTTTGACCTATTTGTGTGTGTGTGTGTGTGTGTGTTGACCTAGTTGTAGTATAAAAGGTTTGAGATACATATACATTTGTTTCTGTATCTATATTTGTGCATTTTATTCTTTCAGTTGTATGTATTGTCACCTCTTCCTCCTTCATTCTGTGTGTGTGTGTGTGTGTGTGTGTGTGTGTGTGTGTGTGTGTGTGTGTGTGTGTGTTTATCTTACTATTACTACGTTTGTACTATTACTACTATTACTACTTTTACTATTTCTACTACTATCAATTCCTTCTTCTCATCTTAATCACTATTTTTGCCGTAAATATATTTCTCTTCCTCTTCTTCCTACTACTACTACTACTACTACTACTACTTCTTCTTCTTCTTCTTCAGGACCTCAGCTTCACGGATGACAACTGCCTTTACATGGTCTTCCCAATTAAAGGAGGACTAGTCAACTTTGTGTCCAAGAAGATCCGCAAACACACTCTCACGCCCATCATATCACCCGAGAGAATCTGTATTCGGTCCTGTTCGAAGTTTGGTGAGTGTGTGTGTGGGTGTGGGGGGGCGGTATATGTGTGTGTGGGGGGGAGGAGGGGGGTGTATGTGTGTATGTGTGTGTGTGTGTGTGTACCTAGTAATAGTATATAGGGCCTGAGCTACACTCGTCTGGTCCTGTCTGTGTATCTATATTTGTCTAGCGTGTGTGTGTGTGTGTGTGTGTGTGTTTATGTTTGTGTAATAGAGATGTACACTCACACATTTATATATATTTTACAAGGATTTACATGCATACATACATACTCTTGAAATACATATATAATAATAACAACACACAATACATACATTAACACACACACACACACACAATCACATTTCCAAAAATAACATATACACACACATTGTACATCACTATACATGCATGGGTTGGTGGTAGTACAGTGGGCAGCATTTGGTCATGTCAAACTAAGGTCATGGGTTCAAGTCCCGATATCCTCTGGCCACTTTTCTTTGGTATTACCGCTGAGTGGCCAAAGACTACCCAAAGTGCAATGTTATATGCATTTGAGGCTGTAGCAGCAATAGCCTCTCACGTTCTCAGCATCATCAAGAGAGAACGTATAAAATTCTAAACCTGGGCCACTAACACACATGTGGCTTATCAATAAACCATTTATTATTATTATTATTACCTCTCCATAAACACACACACATAAACTCCCTAAACGCACACAGGAGGAGCCGACGGTCGTCCATTCGTGTACACCACCACACAACGTCCTTCACGCATACACTACGAGGTGGAGATGATGCTGACTGGTGTGGGGCAAGACTTTGTGGTGCCGGAACAGGGCTCAACCGCGTGGCAGCAGCTGACCAATCGTGTGAGGGATACAGTGGAAGGTGCCTTGACTAAAGTGCCAGGCTTCTTGGCTACTGATGTGACTTCTCTGTAAGTATGGGTGTGTGTGTGTGTGTGTAGGTGGTGTGTGTGTGTGTGAATGCAAAGAAAAATGTAAGTACAGTAAGTGTAAGTGTGTGTGGGTGTGTAAATGTGTGTGTCTTTGTGTGTGTGTGTGTGTGTGTGTGTGTGTGCAAGTATGTATGTGTGTAAATGTTTCTCTCCATTTCTCTTTCTCTTTTATATTCTATCCATCTCTCCCTTTCTCCTTCATTCTATCCATTTATCTTATATTCTATCTATTTCTATCTCTCCATACATCCTTCCTTCCTTCCTTCACCTCTGCATCTACATCACTACATCACCTTTCCCTTCTTACCCTCACAAAAAAACACAAATTTCTTTCTCTAAATAAAAACCACAATAATAATATCCCTTCCTTCCTTACTTGCCTTCCACAGCACACCCGACGGTAACGGTAACCTGGTCACCAAGATGGAAGTCCTGCTGGATGAGGCTGACCATTTAGCTGAAGTGGGATCCTTGCCAGAACCCAATAGTGAGTGGTGGTGGTGTTGTAGTGGTGGTGGTGGTGGTGGTGTTGTAGTAGTAATGGTGGTGTTGTGGTGTTGTGTATGTACATATTCAATTTAAAAACTTAAAATACAGTATTGTGATTGTGTTTTTATTTACTTTAGAAGTGTAGTACAGTTGCAGGTACAGTGTAGGTGCAGTACAGTATCCAAAGGTACGGTACTGTAGTAATCCAAGGGCTCAAACTTTTTCTTAGAGTCTTTCACAGTACATTAGACATTAATACAGTATTTGTTCAAACTAATATTGATCATTTAGGACTAACTTAATCTGCACAGTAGTTTTTTCCACTTAATACTGTACACTAATTAATCACTTGGGCCATTAACTTAATTTGTACACTAATCACTTGGCCTATTGCCTTAAAATTAAGAGTGATAGTGTGTGTGTGTTAGTCCGAGTGTGAATCAGGCAAAGAACAGTAAGTGGTGCAATGTTTATCTCCACTTCATCCGGGACCTCACAAACAGGGTGTCAGTTGTACTTTTAGATCATCCGGCTGGCTCGGGAATTTCCGTGCATAAAATTTCGGCTCAAAATTTCCGAACCATCAAGAGTTTCATTGTAAATACACATGAGCTTGCATAACTACAGTATTTTGTCTGTAATGTTGAATAATGTCATAATTCTATTTAATTATGTAAGTGATTCCCATTCCCAGGTGAGGACGGCCAGGTGGGAGAGGAGTCCTTGGTGCGTCAGGTGTTACAGGAAACCATAGCCAGCGGAGCGATGGGGAACTTACGCGTCGATCCACAGTACCTCCGCATCAATCAACTCAGAGGTATGGCTCCACAGCCTTCACCTCACCACCCACACACACCCCATCATTTCCATAACCCGACAGGAACATTCTCACAAAACTACCCACAAGGAAATCTCCCTAACTCACAAGGCAATTTCCCTAGTCCAGGCGCTAATTTTAAACCCAGACCTAATATCAACCACCCCGGACCACCGTTCAGACCACCAGGCAGACCTTTTAACACCCCAGGAAGCTTCGGTAACCCTAACCCCAGCTCGGATCAACCCCAGAATTCATCCCCAGGTTTTCAGTTTACGTCCACCCCGTTTGGTCCGGGTGGTGGGCGGTATATTCCGTTTGGTCAGCAAGGCTCGTTCTTGGTGCACCCCTGGTGGTCCGCCCCTGGGGTAAGGTCAGGGGGGGGAGGCTGGGGTGTTCATGGCCCCCAGCGTATAGTGTTCCCCAGTAATAAGTAATGGGATTTGTACGAGGAAGGAAGGAATAAGAGGCATTTTAGTTTGTATCATCTATATTTTTATTTATTTATTGTGAATATTTGAATTTATTCCTGCGATTTTAT
>JAPQNM010000032.1:122686-184702 GCA_029783475.1 Metacarcinus magister
CATCAAACAAACAGAATCGCATAAAAAAATTCATTATATTCTACATATTTCAAAATTTTCATCAAACAGACAGAATCGCATAAAAAAATTCATTATATTCGTCGTATTTCAAAATTTTCATCAAACTGACAGAATCGCATAAAAAAATTCATTATATTCGTCGTATTTCAAAATTTTTATGAAGTCAAATTAAATCTATTACAGAATCGGATCAAAAAAATTATATACTTATTTTTCATATTTCAAAATTTTTATTATTTGAATGAAATCAGCTACATAATAATAATAATAATAATAATAATAATACTAGGAACACTGACTAAGTAAATGGAAGAAAAATATATCAAGAACTAATATAAGAAATGTAACGTAAATATAAAACAAACTAGAATTATATATAAAAATAAAAATAAATATCGTTAGTATAAGTAAATAGGAGAAAAAGAAAAGGAATTAATAAACGAAGTGACGTAGCGTAAATATAAAACAAAAAATACAATTACCTGTAGACTTAATAATATAGGTAACAAAATGAAATAGAAATATAGTCATTAATTAAGACGAGAAAGAAATGGTGTTACTATACTAATGTTTGTGTACGTGTGTGTGTGTGTGTGTGTGTGTGTGTTTGTTTGTTTCAGCTGAAGAGTCAAGCTCGCCCAACACAGTGACCAGTCTGTCTGGGGAGGAACAGAACGCAGCCTTGAGGTGAGAGAGAGAGAGAGAGAGAGAGAGAGAGAGAGAGAGAGAAACACATATATATATATAATCTTCATAAACATTTTCACTTATATACACACACACACACACTATATACAAGAGAGTGTGAGTGTGTGCGAGACATACAAATATATAAAATCTACATACACATAAGAATTGATGAGACTGCAAGAGGCCAGTTAATGACCTACACGAGGCAGCTCCTTGCCCCCCACCCTTGGAATAATCCAATATTTATCCATCCCACCTGTCATCCCTATCCATACTCTGATCCAACCGTCTTTTAAAGCTATCTATTGACTCGCCACTTACTACGTGTCTACCCAGCCTATTCCAATCACTCACCACTCTGTTAGTGAACCAATATCTACCTAGGTCTGTCCTGAATCTAAGTTTTTTTCTACCTTGTACCCATTTCCACGTGTCCTATCCTGACTATACTAATATCTAAAACCTGATCAATGTTTCCCTTATTAATTCCTTTTACCCATTTGAAAACCTCAATCATAACCCCTCTTGCCCTCCTTCTCTCTAGGGAGTGGGGACGTTTTAACCTATCTACACACACACACACACACACACTAACAGCCCATCCTTCATTCCAGATTCCTCTCAGTGAACAAGGCTTGGGTCATAGTGGGCATGGTGTTAGCCTTAGTTCTACTCACCATCATACAAGCTGCTATCACCATCACTCGGAACAAGAAGGCAAAGTCACCGCCTGTTTCCACCAAGGTAAGCACCGGGAAGGGAGGAGGAGGAAGAAGTAAGGAAGAGGAGGAAAGAATGGAAGTAGAGGTAAAAGTATTAGTTATTAAGAATGGAGGAAGAGAAGAAGGAGGAGGAGGAGGAGGAAGTAAGGAAGAGGAGGAAAGAATGGAAGTAGAGGTATTAGTTATTAAGAATGGAGGAAGAGAAGAAGGAGGAGGAGGAGGAAGTAAGGAAGAGGAGGAAAGAAGGCAAGTAGAGTTAAAAGAAGGGAGGGATGTAGGAGGAGGAGAAAGGGAGGGAAGGAAGGAGGAAGAGGGAGGGATGGAAATACTTAAAAGAATATAGGAAGAGGAGGAAGAAAGGATAGAAAGAATGTAGGAAGTGGAGGAGGAGGAGTAGGAGGAAGGGAAGGAAGGAAGAGGGATGGAGGAAAGTAGAAGAGGAGGAGGTGAGGATAAGTAATAAATAAGGGAATATAAGAGAGATAGAAGAATGAGAAGAAGAGGAGGAGGAGGAAGAGTAACAGTAAAATTATAGAAGGAAGAAAGAAACAGAAGAGGAGGAGGAGGAGGATGATGATGATGATGATGATGATGATGATGATGATGATAATAAATTGCAAGTCTCTTAACTAACAAACAAAACTAAACTAACCTACTCTCTCTCTCTCTCTCTCTCTCTCTCTCTCTCTCTCTCTCTCTCTCTCTCTCTCTCAGATTACCACTGCTCTTGCTAATATGGGAGGGGGTGGAGGGGGAGGGGGGGGTATGGGGGGCAGCAGGGTAGCATTAATTGGGGGGGAGGGGGAAGCGCCGCCCCCCTATGACCCCCCCAGCCCCCTCCAGTCCTCTGTCACCCTCCCACCCACCTCAACCCCGCCCACCCCTCTTAAAGTTGGCACGCCCATCTCCACCCAAAACCCGGGCTTGGTGATAGAGTAAAGCTAGCTCTCTCTCTCTCTCTCTCTCTCTCTCTCTCTCTCTCTCTCTCTCTCTCTCTCTCTCACCCAAAACCCGGGCTTGGTGATAGAGTAAAGCTAGCTCTCTCTCTCTCTCTCTCTCTCTCTGGGGAAGATATAAAGTAAGAGAAAATGTATTGTCTATCTATCTATTTTCCTTCCTTCTCTTCCTTCCTTCCTCCCTCCTTCCTCCCTCCTTCCTCCTTCTTCCTTCCTTCCTTCCTTCCTAACAAGCAGCTGAAGGAAGTTAAAGAAATGTGAGTAAACGAAAGTAATACACAAACACCTCTCTCTCTTTTTCTTTTCATTTCTTTGACATTAATTTTGGTTTTGATTTCCACTTCCTATCTCATGCATGGAAAGTTCATCAGTATTTTGTATTATTGTTGTTATTATTATTATTATTGTTACATACAGTGCTACCTCCAATTTTGCGATATTCCAATTTTGCGACTGAGACCAATTTCCAGGTCCAGTAAAATGGTGATTTGAATGAATTTTCTTATTGATAATGATAATGTTGATGTTCTTTCTGTATGTGTTTGATTGTAGGATCTATAATTATATGTATTTATGTACAAACAAGGGTAAAAATATGACTTCAAATCACCATAAGGTTAATGATTCCAATTTTGCGAATTCGAATTTTGCGATCTGTAATGATGACTAAATTGTAATGATACACAAAATTGGAGGAAGCAATGTATTATTAATTCAATATTATGTGCATGCATGGAAATGTGTATGTGTGTGTGTGTGTGTGTGTGTGCATGTGTGTGTGCATGTGTGTGTGTATATAACTTGTACATATAAATCTTCCTTTACCTATAATTAATATGCAAGTTTTTCTGCTGTTTCTTCTAACATTAAATTCTTCTTTCTTCTGTCTCCACCACCATCACCACCTCCACACCTTCCCCCTCCCCCCCCCAGGACCGCATCTCCACCAGACTCTGTACGTAATTGTCTGTGTGTATGTGTGTGTGTCTGTGTCTGTCTAGTTTTTGTTCTGTCCTTGCTTGCTGTTTTGTATTAACATGTTATGGAATCAGAGTATGTGTGAGAGAGAGAGAGAGAGAGAGAGAGAGAGAGAGAGAATTATTTAAGGTTAGGTGCACATGTTATTAAAGTTTGTCTGTTTGTGTGTGTGTGTCTGTCTGTCATTTGGTTTGTCTATCTGTCTTTACCTGTCTAGTGTCTGTCTGTTTCTCTCTCTGATGTTTGCTCATTCCATCACCACCACCACCACCACCACTACCTCCTCCTCCTTTTGACTTGGCCACATACCATACCAGTGTTTATGTTATGGGAAAAAAAGTTGAATTTCTTTACTTTGCTAATGCTTCTTGTCGTGTGTGTGTGTGTGTGTGTGTGTGTGTGTGTGTGTGTGTGTGTGTGTGTGTAATTCCTTCACCTTCCCTTCCTCTGCTTTTTTTTATCTCATCATCATCATCATCATCATCATCATCATCATTATTATGTCAAACTTCTTTCCACACCACTTCCTTTAAATACGTGTTTGTTTGTTTGTCTGTCTGTCTGTCTGTCTTTTCGTCCTCACCACCACCACCACCACCACCACCACCACCACACTCGCCTCTCTCCCCACCACAGGAACGCCTCATCACAAACTCAGGTTGGCGGGACTATAGTGGAGCGCAGAATTACTCCTACGATTCCACTGAGATGCGCGAGAACGGCCTCAACGCGCGGAGACAAGGCTCCTCCACCGCCACCAACCCCAACCCCAACCCCAACACCAACACATCCCCTAACGGACGCCACTCCAACACACGCCCGCCACACCCCCGCCAAGACCACCACCCTAACGGCCACACCCCCGCCGCACTCCCAGTCACAGATACGCGTTCCCTCCAGCGGCCAAGAAACGCGCCGTCCGTCCCACGCGCCGAGCCCAGATCCACGTACTCGCTCCCCCGCGGCGCTAGTAACCACACACCGGCCCATGTACGCAATCCATCCGGTGCTCAAGACATGACTCCGGACTTCTATTACCTGCCGTCACAGAGGAAGTACACGGGCGAGGTAGTGAGGGTGTATGTGGATTATAACAAGCAACACCAGTAATGTGGGGTGGGGCTCTCTCTCTCTCTCTCTCTCTCTCTCTCTCTCTCTCTCTCTCTCTCTCTCGTCAGCTTCTCTTTGCTCAACTCAGCCACACTCATTGAAATACTCATCCATGCTTCCCTCTGTGAATACTTTTGAACCTGTATTGAACTGTATCTTTCCTCAGGCACACATTCAAACACTCATTCCTTGCCTCAGATGGATTTCCTTAACATTGCATTGGATTCCTCTCCTCATATAGTGTGTTGGAGAGACTCATTTGAACTCTGGTATCGGCAGAGTTGATGAATCCCAGGTGTTCTTTGCTTTATTGTTATATTATTATTGTTCAGTGATCACTTCTGTCAATACCATTATTATTATTATTATTATTAAAAATTATTGTACATCTGGCAAGACACCTACAGTAGTGTTGTACAGATATTTTAGAGACCTCCCACTTTTCTTATCATGTTTAAGTAGGTGAGTGAAAGGTGATGTAGATGAAGTATAATTATTGATAATATAATGTTAAAACTGACTTGAAACACTGCGGCTCACTATACCTTCTATGTTCTCATTGACCACTAACCCTGGACATGTGTGTGTGTGTGTGTGTGGGGCCGCGCATATAGCACTGTTTTGACTCTTCTCTAAATTCCGAGCAACATAAGTGAACTGGAAGTAATGTTGACAATGATCCGAGAGCATTCCCGGAGTACAAGGTTATAAGCAACACACTCCTGCCTAATGGAGACTCAGTTACCATTCTATAAACATAACTACGCTATTTTTTATGATTATTTTTCACATTAGTTATGATGGATGTTATGTCACTTCTTACATTTTTTTTCTTTGGTTTAATTTTTTCAAAGGCAATCAATATTTGTTTTACACGGTAATGACTGACAGGTTTCGTTTAATTTAATATATGGAACTTTTTTGGGGGTATTTCAACTTTATAGTAAAGAAACAAACTCAAAAATCTTAAAGTTTGGAGGTCACACACATTCAAACTTTACGCTAAATATAACTATAATACATTTCACCATTCATTCAGTATAACATTTGAACTGACCTTGAACTAACCTTGAGAAGCATATTGATAACCACAGCTCCATCCAGTCACTCCAGCATAATAAACACTTAGCTGCTTGCACGGCCCCTAGACATCTATCCTTCCGAGTCCTCCCTTCCCCGTCAGGATAGAGGATAGAGTGCTGGAGGGTGCAGGGTGGAGGGTGCAGGGTGGGCAGCATCCGGCTCTTCTCACTCATTACAACAGACTGGATGGCATCACTGCAGATCACTGTCCTCGATGCAACACACTGTCCCACACAATCAAACATTACACACAACACTGATCTGAAAATAATAACTAATGTTAATACCATAACGTACACACATCAAACTTTTATACACAAAATAGAATTCAACAAAACCTTAAAACAACAACTCAGAGCGCCACTCACCTGATATTGGTGAATTTTTTTTCTTCTTTTTTTCTAACCTTAAATGTGACGTTGGCCTTTAAAGAATTATTGGAGTGGATCCTTTGGGTGAAGTTTTGTGAAGTTGTGATGCGTTTTGACCAAGTTTTGAATTTTTTTTAAGTAGGTGAGTGGCCGCCTTGGTGTCGGGCGCACCAACGATTACGTCCAACGGGGAATATTATTGGACACTTTTAATTTTTACCGACGACTAACTTTTCAAAATTAAATAGAGTGGAGCTTTAAGGTTTCACGAGGATGCTAATCTAACCTACCAACAAACAAAGTGAAAACCTAACCTAACTCTAAATTTGATTGGCCAGAAATAAGAATGGGACGCGTGACTTTCTTAGTGAAGCCCTGTTCTCTTCTCCACCAATGAGAATCAAGACCAAGTGTAGCGCATCATTACCACTGGCCGGGATATAGAAAAACACACACTCTCATTGGAGGATAGTTTGCCTAGCTTAAACAAACTACTTTCTGATTGGGTGGTGTGCCTGGCTGGCCTCAGGGCGTACGTACATAGGTAGTGTGATTGGTCGCCTGCCTCAGCCACGCCAAACCTGTACATAGGATTCATGTAAAAACAACAGCCTCTCGTGTATATTTTTGTATGATGCTCCTCCAATACAAGCCAAGGTAATGTATTCACAGCAGCAGCAGCAGCCATGTAGCATACAGCTTTTGTTACGTATGTATGTATGTATGTATTGATATGTTATGCTGTATTCTAATGTATAGTAATGCCTGTTATTATTATCATTATTATTATTACAATTATTATTGTGTTATGTCTCCCTTAACTTAATTGTGTGTACATTTCCAAGTATTCATGAACATATATCTTAAGAATAGTATATGTATGTATGTATCTATATATAAAGTGTGTGTGTGTGTGTTGTATCGTTGTAATCTCACTCTGGCTGACCACACCACCACTCGGTCATTCCCTCTCCCTTGTTAACACACACACACACACACACACATAATCTGCTCATATCTGTATTAAATAAATGCTTAAGTCTGTCCTTCCACTCTGTATGTATTCATCCTTCTAATAAAAGTGATTTAAGTTCAACAAACTATGTATAATTTTCACCTTTTCAACTTGAGACATAAGCGTGTCAACACACTTTACCTTTACTTTCTGCCTTCCTTTATCCAGCCTCTTTGGTCCCTACTCATGGAACAAATACTTCCAAAGCCCTGGGCGCTCATGCTCCACTCACAAAACAAAACACATTCAATTACAAAACTTTCCTCACACCACCTGACAGATCTCACCTAGTCATTATTGACTCAGAATCACAACCTGAAGCTATGCTTACCCTCAAACACCTTGATGGGAAACCTTTCCCACAAAAACTGATGGACAAAATTTCTCAAAAATTTGCATGTTTAATGCACGCATCCTCAGAAACAAGTTTTCAGTTCTAGAAACCCTTGCAACATCTGAGGAGCTTCACATTATTGTTGTATCGTAATCTTGGATAAACACAGAAAATAGAGACGTTTTGACAGAACATAATTTGCCAAATTATTCAAGGTTAAGTTGCAAATGACAAAATAATAAAAGGTGGAGGTGTTTTGATCCAGTGAAAGCCAGTCTTAACTCAACAGTCTTGCAAACCAAAAAAAATAGATAGCGTAGATGTTATATTTTTAAAACTAAAAAGACATTTAAAGAAAATCATTATCAGACTCACCTATAGACCACCAACTCAAAATATTCTGCTCTTGCCTGGCAGGATGTAAGGAATGAAACACTGCGGAGGGCCTGGAGGAAGCTGTATGGTGAGTCAATGTTTGCAGAAAATGTATCCCATGAAGAAGAGTTGACAGGGTTTAACATCTGCCAGAACAAAGAGAGTAGTGTACAACAAATCCTCAACATGATGTCAACCATTCCAGAAAATCATCCAAAGAAGATGACAGAAGACAATGTAACTGAATGGCTTCAACAAGACCCTGATCTCCCTGGGGTGCAAGAGTTGACCGACGCTCACATCATCGTGTGTGTCCTGAATCCACAGAAAGAAGACCAGGACCAGGAAGGACACGTAGAGATCAAGGAGCAATGTGTGAGCTGGTGTGAGGCACTGAATGGCCTTGAACTGTTGGTTAAATTTACAGAAAAGAGCCACTATTATAATGTGGCCGAGGTAATGGACACCCATATTATGCTCAACAATGCCAACAAGAAGCGCCATAGTGCTATCAAGCAAGCAGACATAAAGGATGTGTTTGCAAAGGCCTCCAAGAAAGTCAACCCAACACAGATGGACATCACTGAAGAAATCACCATTGAAGATGACAACCTAGCACACAGCGGGAACCCGAGCCACAAGCAGGTCCTTCGTTCATTCCAACTGAATATGAAGCAGAGCATATGGCAGATGACCCTCTACCTGCCATGCCTGATTCACACTCGGACTAACACACTTGGTAAATTTGCAGTTTCAACCAATATTCCCTATCTCTACCCAAACCCCCCAAACCCCTGAAGCAAGCTTGGGGGCTGTGGGGAATCGGTTTTTATTTGGGGGGAGGCATATATAAGTCTTTGAAAATCTAGGGAAATTTCCCTAAAAATTTCCTAAATGTAGCAAACACGACAAACCTATTCTAACCGCCCTGGTAGGACACTATTCAGACATAACCAGAAACCTGGTTCAATATCCTAACCTAACCTTCATAACTGCAATAATACTTCATAATAATGACAATAATATAACAAAACATTCACCAATATGGACTAAAAAATCTAAGGAAATTTCCCTAGAAGTCAAAGAAATTTCCTATTATTAATTATTAATTTTCGACAGTGTAATATGGGGCTAGAAATGCTCCTAACAATGTCATCTAGACACTGAGATAGTTTATAGTTACGTGTGGTGTATTGGTTGAAACTGCAATAATACCACACACTATCACTCTTAATTTTAAGGCAATAGGCCAAGTGATTAGTGTACAAATTAAGTTAATGGCCCAAGTGATTAATTAGTGTACAGTATTAAGTGGAAAAACTACTGTGCAGATTAAGTTAGTCCTAAATGATCAATATTAGTTTGAACAAATACTGTATTAATGTCTAATGTACTGTGAAAGACTCTAAGAAAAAGTTTGAGCCCTTGGATTACTACAGTACCGTACCTTTGGATACTGTACTGCACCTACACTGTACCTGCAACTGTACTACACTTCTAAAGTAAATAAAAACACAATCACAATACTGTATTTTAAGTTTTTAAATTGAATATGATTTTATTCAGGCTTTTAAGGCATGTTTAGTGTATTAGTTGTTGTTCTATTGTTGTCATTACTCTTTGGTAGGCCGTAGCGGGTGACAAGACAGGCAGTTCAAATAATATGTAGGGGTGACAACACTTTCGGACCACCCTTTACATCGTCACCAAAGTGCTCTAGAGAATTCAGAGTTGTATTTTTACATTACCTGATGCATTCTGAGGTTTTCTTAATAACAATTCTGTCGCCAATTCTTAGTGTGTGAGTGTAATTCCTCCCACGCTAACAAATAGAGGAACACGGCAAAGCCAGATTGGTAGAGCAGGAGTAGAGGTGTAAAGGTCCAAAAAGCGTGGCTGGTAGCGAATAAAAAACTTAATTTTGACAAGGCAGCCCGAGATAAAAGCTTTCGTCAGCTGACGCTGATAAGGCGACAACTGACGAGGCCAAGTGGAAAATAAATACCTCCACGGCAGGCCGGAGCAACATTTATACCAAAATACCAAAATATATATATATATATATATATATATATATATATATGTTGTGCTCAATAGGGATAATTGCACATTAACGTTAATGGGCAGTGTATTTCTTACTGGGCAAGCCAGGTTGCTCATTAACATTAATGGAAATTTTGTTGCCCATTAACCTAACCTAACCTAACCTAACCTGACCTAACCTCTAAATTTCGCCATTAACGTTACTGGTTGCCCACTAGCGTTAATGGGTAAGTTATTACAAGTGGGCAGTCCCGTCTGCCCATTACGATTAATGGGCAAAATAGCCTTGCCCATTAACGTTAATGTGCAATTATCCCTATTGAGCACAACATATATATATATATATATATATATATATATATATATATATATATATATATGAAAAGTGTGTTATTTATATCCAAGTGCATTCTGGTGCACATGTAAAATTTTACCGTTGTAAAGAAATACCGTATTTTTTTGTGTAATTCAGCGGCACAAGTGTTTGGTGTGATCTGAACAAGTATCTGAGGTTGAATTTGCAGTGCATTATAAAGGTAACGAGATATCGAATGGGTCGTGTTACGAATCTTTACCCATATTTATATCGTCCGAGCAGTAGTAATGCATATTTACCCTAAAATATAACCCTGAATTCTGTAGAGCGTTCTGGTGAAGATGTAAAATAATAGCCGTAAATGCAGTTAGTAAAACCTTCCCACAATTCATCAAGTAATGGAGATAAATAACAAGTATCTAGAGCATTGAAGTGAAGAAAGCTAGTACCCACTTGTCTATGTGACAGTACAATGCATTACCTTGTTTAAAGTTGATTGTGAGCGGCTATCTGCTCTGCCAGTGTGTACAATGTGATACTATTGGTGCCACAACACTAAAATATGGCGCCACGTGTTCCTCTTCTTCTTCTTCTTCTTCTTCTTCTTGTGGTCTAAAACAGCGGCCAGCCTGGTCTTGGTCTTGATGAGACAGGAGGTTTGCGAGGAAACGTAAGCCTCAACTTCTTATCTGCACCTCCTGTCAACGATATAAGAAACACTAAACACAAAAAACAATACTCTACATACTAAAGTTAATTCTTACTCCAATCCAAGCACATTTTGTGGAGGAATTGTTTCACCTTGTCAGTGACTCGTACACTCGTATCCTGACACAGTCCCAGCACACATACATACACACATACATACATACACACATACATATACACATACTAAAGTTAATTCTTACTCCAATCCAGGCACATTTTGTGGAGGAATTTTTTCACCTTGTCAGTGACTCGTACACTCGTATCCTGACACAATCCCAGCACACATACATACATACATACATACATACATACATACATACATACATATACACATACTAAAGTTAATTCTTACTCCAATCCAAGCACATTTTGTGGAGGAATTGTTTCACCTTGTCAGTGACTCGTACACTCGTATCCTGACACAATCTCAGCACAACACCATCCATTCACTGGCAGTCCTCTCACCAGTCACTTAATTCACATCCCATGACAGTCACAACTATAATACACGCACCATTTCCATCCTATCGCTGTCATACTTCTCACATTCAAGTATGACATGCTCCACAGTTTCATCTCTCCCGTGTCACACATCGATCTGGCACACTTTGCTGCTGGACTCTCATCAGCTAGAGTTCCTTGCATTCACATTCACATCCACACACTGTGCCCTTAGATGGCTCAGAACAGAAGATCACCACCCAGGTTTCCATCGTAACAACTTTCATACTTGGGAGTCTCTTCCTAACGATATATCACTCCAATGTTCTCTTACGTTCCATTTCATTCCTCCACTTGCTCACTCCTGTTTGTTTGACTTGTCTCTTAATCTCGACCCTCCACTTCCTCCTATCCCACTCTAGTCCTCCTCTGTCTCTCTAGTCATCATTCTCCATTCCAAGGGTTGATGCATCCACCTCACAAACATACCACACCTGTCTACCATCTTCAAACATTTCTTAGCCCATCTAATGTTAATCATATTTCATATATAAACTTTTCTTGCCAGCTAGTCTCACCTTATATCTCATTATAGTTGCTAGCGACCAAAACCAACTTTACTCCCTGCCTGATGGCCTTGTCGGAGGTCAAAATAACACCTCTCCCCCTTCCTCTCTCCACGGCAAAGCGTCTCATCTCTCGTGTTTGCCGCTCTGCCTGGGACAACACTCTCCATGATGCCCTCCACATCACATCCATGCTACAATACCGCACACACTCCTCTCCACAGCCGTGGCCAAGGAAACAATCCCGCGTCCTAGATGTCGCAACCACCCGCGGCCCGCCTCCACCTCGGCCACACAACACAACACTCACGGCTCACCTGCGTCTGTCCCCTCACCCACCCACACTGCCCCTGCTGCAGGAACATTCACAACACTATCACCTGCACCGCCTGCGTCTGTCCCCTCACCCACCCACACTGCCCCTGCTGCAGGAACATTCACAACACTATCACCTGCACCGCCTGCGTCTGTCCCCTCACCCACCCACACTGCCCCTGCTGCAGGAACATTCACAACACTATCACCTGCACCGCCTGCGTCTGTCCCCTCACCCACCCACACTGCCCCTGCTGCAGGAACATTCACAACACTATCACCTGCACCGCCTGCGTCTGTCCCCTCACCCACCCACACTGCCCCTGCTGCAGGAACATTCACAACATTATCACCTGCACCGCCTGCGTCTGTCCCCTCACCCACCCACACTGCCCCTGCTGCAGGAACATTCACAACACTATCACCTGCACCGCCTGCGTCTGTCCCCTCACCCACCCACACTGCCCCTGCTGCAGGAACATTCACAACACTATCACCTGCACCGCCTGCGTCTGTCCCCTCACCCACCCACACTGCCCCTGCTGCAGGAACATTCACAACACTATCACCTGCACCGCCTGCGTCTGTCCCCTCACCCACCCACACTGCCCCTGCTGCAGGAACATTCACAACACTATCACCTGCACCGCCTGCGTCTGTCCCCTCACCCACCCACACTGCCCCTGCTGCAGGAACATTCACAACACTATCACCTGCACCGCCTGCGTCTGTCCCCTCACCCACCCACACTGCCCCTGCTGCAGGAACATTCACAACACTATCACCTGCACCGCCTGCGTCTGTCCCCTCACCCACCCACACTGCCCCTGCTGCAGGAACATTCACAACACTATCACCTGCACCGCCTGCGTCTGTCCCCTCACCCACCCACACTGCCCCTGCTGCAGGAACATTCACAACACTATCGAACACTTGTCATCCGTCTCACCAGTGCTGCCTTGAACAAGACGGGTCACCTAACACGCCTGTGACACCCTCACAGGACTTCACGTGGGCTCATAGGATCAACTGAATCGTTGCAGCCCTAAACAACACCAAGAAGAACCAAGTGTAGGCTGTTTTAGGCCTAGTTTTGGTGTTGCAGCGCTGGTGTGGTGATACAAGGTGAGGACAAGTGTGGTGTTGGCTGTGAGGGGGGGGAGGGTAGGCCTAAATAATGTGATGCAAGGTGAGGACAAGTGTGGTGTTGGCTGTGAGGGGGGGAGGGTAGGCCTAAATAATGTGATGCAAGGTGAGGACAAGTGTGGTGTTGGCTGTGAGGGGGACAGGGTAGGCCTAAATAATGTGATACAAGGTGAGGACAAGTGTTGTGTTGGCTGTGAGGGGGGGCAGGGTAGGCCTAAATAATGTGATGCAAGGTGAGGACAAGTGTGGTGTTGGCTGTGAGGGGGACAGGGTAGGCCTAAATAATGTGATACAAGGTGAGGACAAGTGTGGTGTTGGCTGTGAGGGGGGAGGGTAGGCCTAAATAATGTGATGCAAGGTGAGGACAAGAGTGGTGTTGGCTGTGAGGGGGGGAGGGTAGGCCTAAATAATTGTTGTTACTGAAAGAGGCGGATCTAGAATTGGATGGGATCCTGGGCTTTTGGGAAAACATTCTGTGCTTAAGCCCCAGTAGCCACCGCCTAAATCCGCCACTGGTTACTGAGATAACGAGGTTTAGTGGGGTAAATATTTACGTCTTCACAATAATGCACCTGGATATAAATTAAACAGTGGTAAAAATTAGTTTCTTGGACCACTCTATATTTTTGGTAAATCTGCATAACTACTGCTCGAACGATATCAATATAAATATGAAGTCCTACATACTATACATAGTGTACTCAACACATTTGTGAAGGTTTCAGGCGGTGCTCACCATTATTTACCTCGCAAAGAATCTTTGAATTTGTGTTAGGTTACGTGGTAAAGATTCGTAAGACGACCCATTTAATATCTCGTTACCTTTATAATGCACTGCAAATTCAACCTCAGATACCTGTTCAGATCACCTCAAACAGTTATGCCGCTGAATTACAAAAAAAAATATACAATTTTTTTTTCTTTAGGTTACGTTAAGTTAAGTTAGGTTTAGTTAGGTTAGTTTTGGTTAGGCTTATTTAACTGCAGCTCTGGGAAGGTTATGCTAAGAAAACAATTTTTTTCGGTAAACTTTTACATCTTCACCAGAATGGCGTGTGGCTACGAAAGAAAATGGCGTCTGCACCTCGCACAACACCCTACTTTTAGTCATAGAAAACATTTGATAGCTTCTAAATCAACATAACATAACTAAATCTAACCAAACCTAACTAAACGTAACGAAACCCAACATAACCTAGAAAAAAAAAATCTAATTACGGTTAAGTTGGGTTATATAAGCTTTTTAGAGTTTATCACCAAAAAGTTAGGCATTTCACCTTAGATTTTTTTTCCGGATAGCCATATTGTGCCCATATTAGCTTATAATGACGAGCACCGCCTGAAACCTTCACAGATGTGTTGAGTACACTAAGTATAGTATGTCATATTTATATCAATATCGTCCGAGCAGTAGTTATGCAGATTTACCATATTTTGGACAAAACTATTTTTTTCTGATAGATTTTGATGTATTTTGAATTAATTTGATGTTTGTTTGTCATGCCATGCAGCCACTTTTATTTTGCGTGGTTTTGTTCATGGTCAATGTAAGTCTTTGGTGGTCAGGGGGTTAATTTCCTGTAAATTCCTCATGGTCTTCTCACCTCCCCAAAAACCCAAGGTACAAAAATGGATGCTTGTAGCCAAGTTGAAGTTCGGATTTACTGTACAGCCTAGTGTATCAGCCTTTAGTTATGCAGCTACATGTATGGTGATATCTGCATCACTTGTTTCAGGTGATTGTTGGGTGCTGAGCTGAGTGGTGACAGCAGGTGTGACCACTGCTTCTGACGGGACTCCTTGGTGCATCCCACTCCTGCTTCCTTCATCCTCAAGTACAGTGTTGAGTGTATCCTTGGGGAACCCTGCTCACTCCAGCTTCCCTGAGGGTTCCTGCAAGACCAGCTGGCCTCCCCCACAACAGGTGTGCTGCCAGAAGTAGTGTTGCATAGGCAGCTGCAAGGCCAGGCAGCAACATGAGTAGTAGCCAGAACACACAGGAGCAGTCTGCCTCAGGTGTGGGCGGGTTCAGGTGTGACAGGAAGAATGACCTTACTGAAGGCATCTCCATCCACAAAGCAAAGAAAACGTTTGAGTGTATACAATGTGGCAAGACATTTACTCAGAGGGGTATCCTCACCACACACACCCTTACACACACTGGTGTTAAGAATCATGAATGTCTGGAGTGTGGAAAAAGATTCACACAAAAGTCTCACCTCACCAGACACACCCTTACACACACTGGTGTTAAGAATCATGGATGTCTGGAGTGTGGAAAAAGATTCACAGAAAAGTCTGACCTCACCAAACACACCCTTACACACACTGGTGTTAAGAATCATGAATGTCTGGAGTGTGGAAAAAGATTCACAGAAAAGTCTCACCTCACCAAACACACCCTTACACACACTGGTGTTAAGAATCATGAATGTCTGGAGTGTGGAAAAAGATTCACACAAAAGTCTACCCTCACCAGACACACCCTTACACACACTGGTGTTAAGAATCATGAATGTCTGGAGTGTGGAAAAAGATTCACAGAAAAGTCTAACCTCACCACACACAACCGTAGACACACTGGTGTTAAGAATCATGAATGCCTGGAGTGTGGAAAAAGATTCACACTAAAGTCTCACCTCACCACACACACCCTTACACACACTGGTGTTAAGAATCATGAATGTCTGGAGTGTGGAAAAAGATTCACACTAAAGTCTCACCTCACCAGACACACCCTTACACACACTGGTGTTAAGAATCATGAATGCCCAGAATGTGGAAAAAGATTTAGTACAAGGTCTGATCTTAATAAACATGAGTTCAGACACTCTGGCCTGAGAGAATTCAAGTGTGATGTTTGTGGGAAACACTTCAAGACAAGGAGTGATATTGCTAGCCACATGCGTATCCACTTCTGAGGTGGTGTGTTGTGTGGACAAGTGTGGTCCAGCTGCTGCCTGTGGGAGTGTAGGTGTTGGTGTGTCCTGTGTGGGAGTGTGTGGTGGTGGTGGTTGTGGGCAGTGTGTTGCTTCCTTCCCACCAGCCCTGTCCTTGTGCTGTGTGAGGGTGTAATGGCCCCAGCTGTGGTTTTGTTGGCAGTGCAGCTGACCCCTTCAATAAATGGCTCTGGATTGTTAATGCTTCTTTTTGTGTATCTTTACAATTTTATGAAGAATGTGTTTGTGTTTGTGTAATTCACCATTCACCATAGTGTTGAGGATCACGTACTGGCCTTGTGATCGGCAGCCGTCACACTTAGCATGGGTGGCTGGAAACAATGTTGGATGTTATCTGTGTTATGGACTATCCTGGCACCAGTACAGCCGTGGTTACTTGGTGTTCTATACAAACGTGTCTGGTGAAGGGACTGCAGACAATGCCACCTCCAGTCAACAGGTCACACAAGTGGTGATTTAGACTGGTGATGCGAGGTGCAGGTTTGACAGGATTTCTTGATGTGTGCTGTCGGGGAAGGGTATGGCGGTGCACAGCGTCAACATGGAAGGATAGAACCAAAACACACACGTTCTACCAAATATATCATTATTTTGTTCCAAATATTCAGAGAGACGGAGAGAGACTAGCCAATGAGCAAGTATAGAGCCATCAGCATCCCGCCAATCACAGCTGTTTTGCTATTAGTGTTCATGACTGTATTCCTTTCACCTGAATAGAGGAGAGATGTTGAGTGTTAATTATTGCTAGTGATGAAAGGATAAAGTAGTAGTTGTAGTAGTAGTAGTAGGTAGTGGTGATAGTAACTGTAGAAGTGGTAGTAAAAGTAGTAGTAGTAGTAATAGTAACTTGTAGTAGTAGTAGTAAAAATTGTGTTGAAGTTAGAACCGAGAATAGTAACTAAGTTGTTGCCAGATTTTGAAAGATTGAACTTATTGATTTTGAAAGATTGAACTTATAAGGAAAGATTAAATAAATGCAACGGACAACACTTGAAGATACAAGAGAAGGAGGAGACTTAATAACATATCAATTGATAAACAACCTAAAGGAACACAAAACAAAATGTAATATTTAAAGAAAAGGAGAAGTTTGATATTTAACCAGTCAGTCAGTCAATCAGTCAATCAGTCAGTCAGTCAGTCAGTCAGTCAATCAGTCAGTCAGTCAGTCAGTTAGCAGTCAGTCAACAACCACATTTAAACAGTCATTCAACACCATACATTTAACCAGTCAGTCAGCAAGTCACATTTACCGTCGGGTGTTGCATCAGCAATAGGTTGAGATATAGTGGAGGTAGTAATATTATTATTAGTAGTGGTAGTAGTAGTAGTAGTAGTAATAGTAGTTGTAGTAGTGGTAGTAGTAATAGTGGTTGTAGTAGTGGTAGTAGTAGTAGTAGTAGTAGTAGTAGTAGTAGTAGTGGTAGTAGTAGTAGTAGTAGTAGTAGTATAGTAGTAGTAGTAGTATAGTAGTAGTAGTAGTAGTAGTAGTAGTAGTAGTAGTAGTAGTAGTAGTAGTAGTGGTAGTAGTAGTAGTGGTAGTAGTGGTAGTAGTAGTAGTATAGTAGTAGTAGTAGTATAGTAGTAATAGTAGTAGTAGTAGTAGTAGTAGTATAGTAGTAATAGTAGTAGTAGTAGTAGTAGTAGTAATAGTAGTGATAGTAGTAGTAGTAGTGAACAAAACCGATATAAATGAATCGTGGGCAAAATTCTATAGCATCTTAAATGGAGGCAGGATTATTACACAAAAACTGCTAACAATAAACATTTATTTTCATAAAACAAAAACTATAAGATAGAATATGAAAGAATAAGACGCGAAAGGTAAAAAATAAATCTTGAAATACACTCCTACCTCAGTTTTAAGGACTTCCTTTTCACGGATATCGGAAGCAACGGATAAAATCAGCAGCAGCCGACTCACTTTGTTTACATGAAGGTAATCACATGTGTAGCTTAATGTTGCATGGATTTTCCCCTTCTAGTGGCGCTGTCACTGTGTTGAAGTGGTTTTATATTAATCAATTTCTATAAACATGTCATCTGGAGGAAGAAGTAGAAAAGCAAAAGAGCTGCCAAGCTCATCATACAATGACGGTCTACTAACAACACCTCTTCACCATCCATAGTAAGTCTGATTTTAAATTTAAAATGTTAAATTAATGTATTATAGTGTATATTTACAATGCACAGGTATTTTATACAGTCAGATTGGATAGTGTGCTTCATTATATATACACTACTATACTATTCCTCTTTCTTTCCTAATGTAATTGTTGATATTAGCCACTACAGACTTAGTGTTGGTAACTATGGACAATCGGCATTATCTGAGCGATGTTTCCCCGGCAGCGGAGTAGTAGTGGGCTGCGGGCAGTGGCCACTGGCTAATGAAAGCAAAGATGGTGAAAACTATTCTGATGTTGAGAGAGATTCCTGTATTCGTATGTACAGTACTATACTATGCTATGCTATGCTATGCTATATTTACACAGCAGTGGATGAACCAAAACAACATGCGGCAGGCTAGTGGGACGAGGCGGGCTAACTTTGGCGGGATATTCATGGTGTTGTCTAGTCTTCCCACAATAACACACGCCTACTGCCTCCAACACACACACTCACACTCTTCCTTCTCTTCTTCTTGTTCTGTCTCTTCACCAGCTTGTCCACCACACCACCACACAACAAACACACTCAAAAGTGTATCTTCATGTGTTTGCGAATATCCTTCTTTGTCTTGAAACATTTCTTACAAACATCACACTTGAACTTCCTCACACCAGTGTGTCTAAAGATGTGTTCATTGAAGTTAGAACTGGTAGAGAATCTTTTCCCACATTCATTACATTCATAATTTTTAACACCACCGTGTGTCAGGGTGTGGCTGCTGAGGGTAGACTTATGGGTAAATGTTTTCCCACACTCTTTACATTCATAATTTTTAACACCACTGTGTGTCAGGGTGTGGCTGGTGAGGCCAGTCTTATGGA
Organism: Metacarcinus magister; assembly: GCA_029783475.1. Classification (NCBI taxonomy): domain Eukaryota; kingdom Metazoa; phylum Arthropoda; class Malacostraca; order Decapoda; family Cancridae; genus Metacarcinus; species Metacarcinus magister. The sequence goes on from JAPQNM010000032.1 coordinate 141,830, forward strand.
TGAATGTTTTCCCACATTCTTTACATTCATAATTTTTAACACCACTGTGTGTCAGGGTGTGGCTGGTGAGGCCAGTCTTATGGATGAATGTTTTCCCACATTCTTTACATTCATAATTTTTAACACCACTGTGTGTCAGGGTGTGTTGGGTGAGGGTAGACTTTTGGGTAAATGTTTTCCCACATTCTTTACATTCATAATTTTTAACACCACTGTGTGTCAGGGTGTGTTGGGTGAGGGTAGACTTTGGGTAAATGTTTTCCCACATTCTTTACATTCATAATTTTTAACACCACTGTGTGTCAGGGTGTGTTTGGTGAGGTTACACTTTAGGGTAAATGTTTTCCCACAGTCTTTACATTCATAGTTTTTAACACCACTGTGTGTCAGGGTGTGTGTGGTGAGGGTAGACTTTTGGGTAAATGTTTTCCCACATTCTTTACATTCATAGTTTTTAACACCACTGTGTGTCAGGGTGTGTCTCTCAAGCTTACTCTTGCATTTAAAAGTTTTATCACACTGCTGACACTCAAACTTGTTCTCTCCTTTGTGGACGGAGCTGCCTGCCTCAAGGTGATTCTTGCCATCACACCTGCGCCTCCCCACACCTGAGGCAGACTGATCCTGCTGCTCCCGGCCACTCATGCTGCTGCCCAGCCTCACAGCCTCCACTGCAGCACTACTCCCGGCAGCACACGCCACAGCAGGTACTCCAGGAATCCTCGGGGAAGCCGCAGCGAGCCCGGTCAGTGCCGAACAGGGCAGCCGGCTTGGACTCTGGCCTCGGCACCTGCAACAATGGTGACGGTCAGTCAGTCTAGGGGTGCTTGCCCCCCAGTTAAGAGGTTGTTACGTGAGTTCAGTTTAGTTTAAGTTAGGTTGGGGGTCCAGGGACTCTATTTCCCCAGATCAGTTTAGTTTAGGTTAGGGTTGTGTCTTTGGGGGAATCTGGTTTCATTATATAAGATTTTTATATTTTTCAAAAATCAAATAAAAAGTTTTTCACTTTAGAAGTTTTTGGATTGCCATATATGGCCTACACAGTGAAAGTCCGGAGGCTGACGGTTCGGAAATTTTAAGCCAAAATTTTATGCGCGGAAATTCCTGAGCCGGACGATCCAAAAGTACAACTGACGCCCTGTTTGGGAGGTCCCGGATGAAGCAGAGATAAACATTGCACCACTTAGTGTTGTGTTCAGTATTCAGGCATTATTTTGTCTTTTTATTCAACCAATAGTCCTTATTGAGAAAAATAATTAAATAGACAATGTTATTGCAAGTGGTTAGAATAAATACACACGGGGGTAACTAGGAACATTAGAGGAAGGAGTACTGAGTTGAGACTATAGTAACTAAAGCACTAACCACCAACACAAAACCTTCACAGGTTTTTTCACAAATCACCAAAAATCTTGACCATGTCTCAAACCATGTCAGAACGGAAATGCCAAAAATCTCCCAATTTCTGCAAAACTTCTCGAGAAAGAGATGGTAAAGATATGAAAATGATGACAGGAATGAATTTTAGCATAATTGAAATAACAAAATTACAATTAATTAATCAAATATTTATAACATTTAAAATTATTCAAGTTAATCATTTTATATTAAATCTTAGATAAATTAACATCACTATCAGCCATTTTAAACAAAAATAAAAATAGAGACAAATATGACGCATATTATCAAGTGAGACAAAACAATTGTGAATAAACAAGTGAAAATTACAGGTAATATTTACAATTTAACTGTTTCAGGTTACAATTATTTACAGCCCATATTCAGCCCATTTACCCACTCATCACCCACTTCTACCCACCACTCACCACGGCTCCTACCCATCACTCACCACGGCTCCTACCCACCACTCACCACGGCTCCTACCCACCACTCACCACGGCTCCTACCCACCACTCACCACGGCTCCTACCCACCACTCACCACGGCTCCTACCCACCACTCACCACGGCTCCTACCCACATTTTTGTCACTTATCTGCCTGCTAATCCAACCCATGGACCAGGGAGTCTGTCAGAAGTTGAAGGAGAGTTACAAGAAATCCTTCGCCCACAAACTGGTGAACTCTGATGATAGTGTGAAGGATTTCCAAGGAACTTCAGTATCAAAGATGCCATATTCGATTCTGCTCTTGCCTGGCAGGATGTAAGGAATGAAACACTGCGGAGGGCCTGGAGGAAGCTGTATGGTGAGTCAATGTTTGCAGAAAATGTATCCGATGAAGAAGAGTTGACAGGGTTTAACATCTGCCAGAACAAAGAGAGTAGTGTACAACAAATCCTCAACATGATGTCAACCATTCCAGAAAATCATCCAAAGAAGATGACAGAACACAATGTAACTGAATGGCTTCAACAAGACCCTGATCTCCCTGGGGTGCAAGAGTTGACCGACGCTCACATCATCGTGTGTGTCCTGAATCCACAGAAAGAAGACCAGGACCAGGAAGGACACGTAGAGATCAAGGAGCAATGTGTGAGCTGGTGTGAGGCACTGAATGGCCTTGAACTGTTGGTTAAATTTACAGAATGGACACAGATGGACATCACTGAAGAAATCACCATTGAAGATGACAACCTAGCACACAGCGGGAACCCGAGCCACAAGCAGGTCCTTCGTTCATTCCAACTGAATATGAAGCAGAGCATATGGCAGATGACCCTCTACCTGCCATGCCTGATTCACACTCGGACTAACACACTTGGTAAATTTGCAGTTTCAACCAATATTCCCTACCTCTACCCAAACCCCCCAAACCCCTGAAGCAAGCTTGGGGGCTGTGGGGAATCGGTTTTTATTTGGGGGGAGGCATATATAAGTCTTTGAAAATCTAGGGAAATTTCCCTAAAAATTTCCTAAATGTAGCAAACACGACAAACCTATTCTAACCGGGGGGGCTACGCCCCCCTGGACCCCGCCGCTAGGACACTATTCAGACATAACCAGAAACCTGGTTCAATATCCTAACCTAACCTTCATAACTGCAATAATACTTCATAATAATGACAATAATATAACAAAACATTCACCAATATGGACTAAAAAATCTAAGGAAATTTCCCTAGAAGTCAAAGAAATTTCCTATTATTAATTATTAATTTTCGACAGTGTAATATGGGGCTAGAAATGCTCCTAACAATGTCATCTAGACCCTGAGATAGTTTATAGTTACGTGTGGTGTATTGGTTGAAACTGCAATAATACCACACACTATCACTCTTAATTTTAAGACAATAGGCCAAGTGATTAGTGTACAAATTAAGTTAATGGCCCAAGTGATTAATTAGTGTACAGTATTAAGTGGAAAAAATACTGTGCAGATTAAGTTAGTCCTAAATGATCAATATTAGTTTGAACAAATACTGTATTAATGTCTAATGTACTGTGAAAGACTCTAAGAAAAAGTTTGAGCCCTTGGATTACTACAGTACCGTACCTTTGGATACTGTACTGCACCTACACTGTACCTGCAACTGTACTACACTTCTAAAGTAAATAAAAACACAATCACAATACTGTATTTTAAGTTTTTAAATTGAATATGATTTTATTCAGGCTTTTAAGGCATGTTTAGTGTATTAGTTGTTGTTCTATTGTTGTCATTACTCTTTGGTAGGCCGTAGCGGGTGACAAGACAGGCAGTTCAAATAATATGTAGGGGTGACAACACTTTTGGACCACCCTTTACATCGTCACCAAAGTGCTCTAGAGAATTCAGAGTTGTATTTTTACATTACCTGATGCATTCTGAGGTTTTCTTAATAACAATTCTGTCGCCAATTCTTAGTGTGTGAGTGTAATTCCTCCCACGCTAACAAATAGAAGAACACGGCAAAGCCAGATTGATAGAGCAGGAGTAGAGGTGTAAAGGTCCAAAAAGCGTGGCTGGTAGCGAATAAAAAAACTTAATTTTGACAAGGCAGCCCGAGATAAAAGCTTTCGTCAGCTGACGCTGATAAGGCGACAACTGACGAGGCCAAGTGGAAAATAAATACCTCCACGGCAGACCGGAGCAACATTTATACCAAAATACCAAAAAAATATATATATATATATATATATATATATATATATATATATATATATATATATATATATATATATATATGTTGTGCTCAATAGGGATAATTGCACATTAACGTTAATGGGCAGTGTATTTCTTACTGGGCAAGCCAAGTTGCTCATTAACATTAATGGAAATTTTGTTGCAGTTGCTCATCAACATTAATGGACATTTTGTTGCCCATTAACCTAACCTAACCTAACCTGATCTAACCTCTAAATTTCGCCATTAAGGTTACTGGTTGCCCACTAGCGTTAATGGGTAAGTTATTACAAGTGGGCAGTCTTACCTGGTTGACTTACCTGGTTGGCTCCCTTGCATTATGAAGTATAGCACTAGGTAAGCAGAAGGCTGTAAGAAATAGTTAGAGAGGGGAGCCCAGAGCTGCTGGTGTGCCAGACCAAGTGATATACGATCTACAATACTGTATTAAATAGTAATGGCTGGATTGTGTTCACCATTTGCAGCATTTAAAAGACGTTCAAGTACAATTAATCGTTGAATTCGAATAATAAGTTACCTAAAGCATTATGAAGTAGCCGTTTGAATGGGATCACTGCGTCAGCTTCAGTGACCTGGGCAGGCAAAGAATTCCAGAGAAGGATGCGTCTCTGGGAGAAAAATCTGTGTCTTGATTCCAAGTTGTGGTGAGTTGGGAAGAGTTTGTAGGCGTGACCTCGCGTGGCCACTGATGGGGCAAGTACAAACAGAGTCTCGGGCTGTATGGCTGATTTTCTATGTAGAATTTTCCAATATTTGATCAGATCTGCTCGAAGAAGCCTTCCTTTTACAGAGTATAGGTTCAGCTGGGTCAGTCTTTCTGAATAACTCATGTCATGGAGGCCCTGAATGCGTTTAGTCCATCTCCTCTGTACAGACTCAAGCAGTTTGTTGTCGCCCGCATATCCAGTGAACCACAGACACGAAGAAAACTCCACAAGAGGTCTGATGTGGGTTTTATAAAGACTGACCATGAATGATGGAGAGCGACACACAGTGGCCTTTAACAAACTATTAGCCAAGGCTGCAGCCTTGGAAACAATGTTATGAATGTGTTGGTGAAATTTCAGTGAGTTATCAACTGTTATTCCCAGGTCAGAGAAAGCTTGGACAAACCTAATTGGTGCATCATGTAAGTAATAGTTAGAGTGTGGACCCATAAGGTTCCAGTCAAATGATCCTCTCTGAAATCTTAATACTGCACATTTGTTTACATTCATTTTTAGTCCCCAGGATTCAGCAGTTGACACAATCACATCAATATCTCTTTGACCTTCTGTAAGACCCCTAAGAGCCTCACTTACAGTGGAGTGTCTTATTTGGACATATAGTTTTAAATCATCGGCAAAAAGTTTGAAATTGCAAGACACATCAGAGGTAACATGATTTACATATAAAAGAAACAGCAGTGGCCCCAAAACGGAGCCTTGGGGCACACCACTGGTTACAGCGTATGAGTCACTAAACATCCCAGCAACACTCACTCTAAAGTGTCTGTCACTGAGGAAAGACCATATCCAGTCTAGAAGTGGCGGCCTAATACCTATCATTCTTAGTTTTTCAATCAGGATTACATGATTCACAACATCAAAAGCTTTACTAAAGTCAAAAAATATCACATCAACAAAATATCCTCCATTATTCCACTTAGTGACAGATTCGTAAGTGATGATCAACTGATCCTCAACTGAATGACCAGCTCGAAAACCAAATTGATGGGGAGAAATAGTAGCATTGTTCTCAAAGTAGGTGACAATTTGCTTGTGAACGACACGTTCCATTAACTTGCAACACACCCGTCTGCCCATTACGATTAATGGGCAAAATAGCCTTGCCCATAAACGTTAATGTGCAATTATCCCTATTGAGCACAACATATATATATATATATATATATATATATATATATATATATATATATATATATATATGAAAAGTGTGTTATTTATATCCAAGTGAATTCTGGTGCACATGTAAAATTTTACCGTTGTAAAGAAATACCGTATTTTTTTGTGTAATTCAGCGGCACAAGTGTTTGGTGTGATCTGAACAAGTATCTGAGGTTGAATTTGCAGTGCATTATAAAGGTAACGAGATATCGAATGGGTCGTGTTACGAATCTTTACCCATATTTATATCGTCCGAGCAGTAGTAATGCATATTTACCCTAAAATATAACCCTGAATTCTGTAGAGCGTTCTGGTGAAGATGTAAAATAATAGCCGTAAATGCAGTTAGTAAAACCTTCCCACAATTGATCAAGTAATGGAGATAAATAACAAGTATCTAGAGCATTGAAGTGAAGAAAGCTAGTACCCACTTGTCTATGTGACAGTACAATGCATTACCTTGTTTAAAGTTGATTGTGAGCGGCTATCTGCTCTGCCAGTGTGTACAATGTGATACTATTGGTGCCACAACACTAAAATATGGCGCCACGTGTTCCTCTTCTTCTTCTTCTTCTTCTTCTTCTTGTGGTCTAAAACAGCGGCCAGCCTGGTCTTGGTCTTGATGAGACAGGAGGTTTGCGAGGAAACGTAAGCCTCACCTTCTTATCTGCACCTCCTGTCAACGATATAAGAAACACTAAACACAAAAAACAATACTCTACATACTAAAGTTAATTCTTACTCCAATCCAAGCACATTTTGTGGAGGAATTGTTTCACCTTGTCAGTGACTCGTACACTCGTATCCTGACACAGTTCCAGCACACATACATACACACACATACATACATACATACATACATACATATACACATACTAAAGTAATTCTACTCCAATCCAAGCACATTTTGTGGAGGAATTTTTTCACCTTGTCAGTGACTCGTACACTCGTATCCTGACACAGTCCCAGCACACATACATACACACATACATACATACATACATACATACATATACACATATTAAAGTTAATTCTTACTCCAATCCAGGCACATTTTGTGGAGGAATTTTTTCACCTTGTCAGTGACTCGTACACTCGTATCCTGACACAATCCCAGCACACATACATACATACATACATACATACATACATATACACATACTAAAGTTAATTCTTACTCCAATCCAAGCACATTTTGTGGAGGAATTGTTTCACCTTGTCAGTGACTCGTACACTCGTATCCTGACACAATCTCAGCACAACACCATCCATTCACTGGCAGTCCTCTCACCAGTCACTTAATTCACATCCCATGACAGTCACAACTATAATACACGCACCATTTCCATCCTATCGCTGTCATACTTCTCACATTCAAGTATGACATGCTCCACAGTTTCATCTCTCCCGTGTCACACATCGATCTGGCACACTTTACTGCTGGACTCTCATCAGCTAGAGTTCCTTGCATTCACATTCACATCCACACACTGTGCCCTTAGATGGCTCAGAACAGAAGATCACCACCCAGGTTTCCATCGTAACAACTTTCATACTTGGGAGTCTCTTCCTAACGATATATCACTCCAATGTTCTCTTACGTTCCATTTCATTCCTCCACTTGCTCACTCCTGTTTGTTTGACTTGTCTCTTAATCTCGACCCTCCACTTCCTCCTATCCCACTCTAGTCCTCCTCTGTCTCTCTAGTCATCATTCTCCATTCCAAGGGTTGATGCATCCACCTCACAAACATACCACACCTGTCTACCATCTTCAAACATTTCTTAGCCCATCTAATGTTAATCATATTTCATATATAAACTTTTCTTGCCAGCTAGTCTCACCTTATATCTCATTATAGTTGCTAGCGACCAAAACCAACTTTACTCCCTGCCTGATGGCCTTGTCGGAGGTCAAAATAACACCTCTCCCCCTTCCTCTCTCCACGGCAAAGCGTCTCATCTCTCGTGTTTGCCGCTCTGCCTGGGACAACACTCTCCATGATGCCCTCCACATCACATCCATGCTACAATACCGCACACACTCCTCTCCACAGCCGTGGCCAAGGAAACAATCCCGCGTCCTAGATGTCGCAACCACCCGCGGCCCGCCTCCACCTCGGCCACACAACACAACACTCACGGCTCACCTGCGTCTGTCCCCTCACCCACCCACACTGCCCCTGCTGCAGGAACATTCACAACACTATCACCTGCACCGCCTGCGTCTGTCCCCTCACCCACCCACACTGCCCCTGCTGCAGGAACATTCACAACACTATCACCTGCACCGCCTGCGTCTGTCCCCTCACCCACCCACACTGCCCCTGCTGCAGGAACATTCACAACACTATCACCTGCACCGCCTGCGTCTGTCCCCTCACCCACCCACACTGCCCCTGCTGCAGGAACATTCACAACACTATCACCTGCACCGCCTGCGTCTGTCCCCTCACCCACCCACACTGCCCCTGCTGCAGGAACATTCACAACACTATCGAACACTTGTCATCCGTCTCACCAGTGCTGCCTTGAACAAGACGGGTCACCTAACACGCCTGTGACACCCTCACAGGACTTCACGTGGGCTCATAGGATCAACTGAATCGTTGCAGCCCTAAACAACACCAAGAAGAACCAAGTGTAGGCTGTTTTAGGCCTAGTTTTGGTGTTGCAGCGCTGGTGTGGTGATACAAGGTGAGGACAAGTGTGGTGTTGGCTGTGAGGGGGGGCAGGGTAGGCCTAAATAATGTGATGCAAGGTGAGGACAAGTGTGGTGTTGGCTGTGAGGGGGGGAGGGTAGGCCTAAATAATGTGATACAAGGTGAGGACAAGTGTGGTGTTGGCTGTGAGGGGGGCAGGGTAGGCCTAAATAATGTGATGCAAGGTGAGGACAAGTGTGGTGTTGGCTGTGAGGGGGGCAGGGTAGGCCTAAATAATGTGATGCAAGGTGAGGACAAGTGTGGTGTTGGCTGTGAGGGGGGGAGGGTAGGCCTAAATAATGTGATGCAAGGTGAGGACAAGTGTGGTGTTGGCTGTGAGGGGGGGAGGGTAGGCCTAAATAATGTGATGCAAGGTGAGGACAAGAGTGGTGTTGGCTGTGAGGGGGGAGGGTAGGCCTAAATAATTGTTGTTACTGACAGAGGCGGATCTAGAATTGGATGGGATCCTGGGGTTTTGGGAAAACATTCTGTGCTTAAGCCCCAGTAGCCACCGCCTAAATCCGCCACTGGTTACTGAGATAACGAGGTTTAGTGGGGTAAATATTTACGTCTTCACAATAATGCACCTGGATATAAATTAAACAGTGGTAAAAATTTGTTTCTTGGACCACTCTATATTTTTGGTAAATCTGCATAACTACTGCTCGAACGATATCAATATAAATATGAAGTCCTACATACTATACATAGTGTACTCAACACATTTGTGAAGGTTTCAGGCGGTGCTCACCATTATTTACCTCGCAAAGAATCTTTGAATTTGTGTTAGGTTACGTGGTAAAGATTCGTAAGACGACCCATTTAATATCTCGTTACCTTTATAATGCACTGCAAATTCAACCTCAGATACCTGTTCAGATCACCTCAAACAGTTATGCCGCTGAATTACAAAAAAAATATACAATTTTTTTTTCTTTAGGTTACGTTAGGTTAAGTTAAGTTTAGTTAGGTTAATTTTGGTTAGGCTTATTTAACTGCAGCTCTGGGAAGGTTATGCTAAGAAAACAATTTTTTTCGGTAAATTTTTACATCTTTACCAGAATGGCGTGTGGCTACGAAAGAAAATGGCGTCTGCACCTCGCACAACGCCCTACTTTTAGTCATAGAAAACATTTGATAGCTTCTAAATCAACATAACATAACTAAATCTAACCAAACCTAACTAAACGTAACGAAACCCAACATAACCTAGAAAAAAAAAATCTAATTACGGTTAAGTTGGGTTATATAAGCTTTTTAGAGTTTATCACCAAAAAGTTAGGCATTTCACCTTAGATTTTTTTTCCGGATAGCCATATTGTGCCCATATTAGCTTATAATGACGAGCACCGCCTGAAACCTTCACAGATGTGTTGAGTACACTAAGTATAGTATGTCATATTTATATCAATATCGTCCGAGCAGTAGTTATGCAGATTTACCATATTTTGGACATAACTATTTTTTTCTGATAGATTTTGATGTATTTTGAATTAATTTGATGTTTGTTTGTCATGCCATGCAGCCACTTTTTTTTGCGTGGTTTTGTTCATGGTCAATGTAAGTCTTTGGTGGTCAGGGGGTTAATTTCCTGTAAATTCCTCATGGTCTTCTCACCTCCCCAAAAACCCAAGGTACAAAAATGGATGCTTGTAGCCAAGTTGAAGTTCGAATTTACTGTACAGCCTAGTGTATCAGCCTTTAGTTATGCAGCTACATGTATGGTGATATCTGCATCACTTGTTTCAGGTGATTGTTGGGTGCTGAGCTGAGTGGTGACAGCAGGTGTGACCACTGCTTCTGACGGGACTCCTTGGTGCATCCCACTCCTGCTTCCTTCATCCTCAAGTACAGTGTTGAGTGTATCCTTGGGGAACCTTGCTCACTCCAGCTTCTCTGAGGGTTCCTGCAAGACCAGCTGGCCTCCCCCACAACAGGTGTGCTGCATAGGCAGCTGCAAGGCCAGGCAGCAACATGAGTAGTAGCCAGAACACACAGGAGCAGTCTGCCTCAGGTGTGGGCGGGTTCAGGTGTGACAGGAAGAATGACCTTACTGAAGGCATCTCCATCCACAAAGCAAAGAAAACGTTTGAGTGTATACAATGTGGCAAGACATTTACTCAGAGGGGTATCCTCACCAAACACACCCTTACACACATTGGTGTTAAGAATCATGAATGCCTGGAGTGTGGAAAAAGATTCACACTAAAGTCTAACCTCACCAAACACACCCTTACACACACTGGTGTTAAGAATCATGAATGCCTGGAGTGTGGAAAAAGATTCACACATAAGTTTCACCTCACCAAACACACCCTTACACACACTGGTGTTAAGAATCATGAATGCCTGGAGTGTGGAAAAAGATTCACACACAAGTCTTCCCTCACCACACACACCCTTACACACACTGGTGTTAAGAATCATGAATGTCTGGAGTGTGGAAAAAGATTCACAGAAAAGTCTAACCTCACCACACACAACCTTAGACACACTGGTGTTAAGAATCATGAATGTCTGGAGTGTGGAAAAAGATTCACACTAAAGTCTCACCTCACCAGACACACCCTTACACACACTGGTGTTAAGAATCATGAATGTCTGGAGTGTGGAAAAAGATTCACACTAAAGTCTCACCTCACCGTACACACCCTTACACACACTGGTGTTAAGAATCATGAATGCCCAGAATGTGGAAAAAGATTTAGTACAAGGTCTGATCTTAATAAACATGAGTTCAGACACTCTGGCCTGAGAGAATTCAAGTGTGATGTTTGTGGGAAACACTTCAAGACAAAGAAGGATATTGCTAGCCACATGCGTGTCCACTTCTGAGGTGGTGTGTTGTGTGGACAAGTGTGGTCCAGCTGCTGCCTGTGGGAGTGTAGGTGTTGGTGTGTCCTGTGTGGGAGTGTGTGGTGGTGGTGGTGGTGGTGGTTGTGGGCAGTGTGTTGCTTCCTGCCCACCAGCCCTGTCCTTGTGCTGTGTGAGGGTGTAATGGCCCCAGCTGTGGTTTTGTTGGCAGTGCAGCTGACCCCTTCAATAAATGGCTCTGGATTGTTAATGCTTCTTTTTGTGTATCCTTACAATTTTATGAAGAATGTGTTTGTGTTTGTGTAATTCACCATTCACCATACTGTTGAGGATCACGTACTAGCCTTGTGATCGGCAGCCGTCACACTTAGCATGGGTGGCTGGAAACAATGTTGGATGTTATCTGTGTTATGGACTATCCTGGCACCAGTACAGCCGTGGTTACTTGGTGTTCTATACAAACGTGTCTGGTGAAGGGACTGCAGACAATGCCACCTCCAGTCAACAGGTCACACAAGTGGTGATTTAGACTGGTGATGCGAGGTGCAGGTTTGACAGGATTTCTTGATGTGTGCTGTCGGGGAAGGGTATGGCGGTGCACAGCGTCAACATGGAAGGATAGAACCAAAACACACACGTTCTACCAAATATATCATTATTTTGTTCCAAATATTCAGAGAGACGGAGAGAGACTAGCCAATGAGCAAGTATAGAGCCATCAGCATCCCGCCAATCACAGCTGTTTTGCTATTAGTGTTCATGACTGTATTCCTTTCACCTGAATAGAGGAGAGATGTTGAGTGTTAATTATTGCTAGTGATGAAAGGATAAAGTAGTAGTTGTAGTAGTAGTAGTAGGTAGTGGTGATAGTAACTGTAGAAGTGGTAGTAAAAGTAGTAGTAGTAGTAATAGTAACTTGTAGTAGTAATAGTAGTAGTAAAAATTGTGTTGAAGTTAGAACCGAGAATAGTAATAAAGTTGTTGCCAGATTTTGAAAGATTGAACTTATTGATTTTGAAAGATTGAACTTATAAGGAAAGATTAAATAAATGCAACGGACAACACTTGAAGATACAAGAGAAGGAGGAGACTTAATAACATATCAATTGATAAACAACCTAAAGGAACACAAAACAAAATGTAATATTTAAAGAAAAGGAGAAGTTTGATATTTAACCAGTCAGTTAGTCAGTCAGTCAATCAGTCAATCAGTTCAGTCAGTCAGTCAGTCAATCAGTTCAGTCAGTCAGTCAGTCAGTCAATCAGTTCAGTCAGTCAGTCAGTTAGTCAGTCAGTCAACAACCATACATTTAAACAGTCATTCAACAACCATACATTTAACCAGTCAGTCAGCAAGTCACATTTATCGTCGGGTGTTGCATCAGCAATAGGTTGAGATATAGTGGAGGTAGTAATATTATTATTATTAGTAGTGGTAGTAGTAGTAGTAGTAGTAATAGTAGTTGTAGTAGTGGTAGTAGTAATAGTGGTTGTAGTAGTGGTAGTAGTAGTAGTAGTGGTAGTAGTAGTAGTGGTAGTAGTGGTAGTAGTAGTAGTATAGTAGTAGTAGTAGTATAGTAGTAGTAGTAGTAGTAGTAGTAGTAGTAGTAGTAGTAGTAGTGGTAGTAGTAGTAGTGGTAGTAGTGGTAGTAGTAGTAGTATAGTAGTAGTAGTAGTATAGTAGTAATAGTAGTAGTAGTAGTAGTAGTAGTATAGTAGTAATAGTAGTAGTAGTAGTAGTAGTAGTAATAGTAGTGATAGTAGTAGTAGTAGTGAACAAAACCGATATAAATGAATCGTGGGCAAAATTCTATAGCATCTTAAATGGAGGCAGGATTATTACATAAAAACTGCTAACAATAAACATTTATTTTCATAAAACAAAAACTATAAGATAGAATATGAAAGAATAAGACGCGAAAGGTAAAAAATAAATCTTGAAATACACTCCTACCTCAGTTTTAAGGACTTCCTTTTCACGGATATCGGAAGCAACGGATAAAATCAGCAGCAGCCGACTCACTTTGTTTACATGAAGGTAATCACATGTGTAGCTTAATGTTGCATGGATTTTCCCCTTCTAGTGGCGCTGTCACTGTGTTGAAGTGGTTTTATATTAATCAATTTCTATAAACATGTCATCTGGAGGAAGAAGTAGAAAAGCAAAAGAGCTGCCAAGCTCATCATACAATGACGGTCTACTAACAACACCTCTTCACCATCCATAGTAAGTCTGATTTTAAATTTAAAATGTTAAATTAATGTATTATAGTGTATATTTACAATGCACAGGTATTTTATACAGTCAGATTGGATAGTGTGCTTCATTATATATACACTACTATACTATTCCTCTTTCTTTCCTAATGTAATTGTTGATATTAGCCACTACAGACTTAGTGTTGGTAACTATGGACAATCGGCATTATCTGAGCGATGTTTCCCCGGCAGCGGAGTAGTAGTGGGCTGCGGGCAGTGGCCACTGGCTAATGAAAGCAAAGATGGTGAAAACTATTCTGATGTTGAGAGAGATTCCTGTATTCGTATGTACAGTACTATACTATACTATGCTATGCTATGCTATATTTACACAGCAGTGGATGAACCAAAACAACATGCGGCAGGCTAGTGGGACGAGGCGGGCTAACTTTGGCGGGATATTCATGGTGTTATCTAGTCTTCCCATAATAACACACGCCTACTGCCTCCAACACACACACTCACACTCTTCCTTCTCTTCTTGTTCTGTCTCTTCACCAGCTTGTCCACCACACACCCACACAACAAACACACTCAAAAGTGTATCTTCATGTGTTTGCGAATATCCTTCTTTGTCTTGAAACATTTCTTACAAACATCACACTTGAACTTCCTCACACCAGTGTGTCTAAAGATGTGTTCATTGAAGTTAGAACTGGTAGAGAATCTTTTCCCACATTCATTATATTCATAATTTTTAACACCACCGTGTGTCAGGGTGTGGCTGCTGAGGGTAGACTTATGGGTAAATGTTTTCCCACACTCTTTACATTCATAATTTTTAACACCACTGTGTGTCAGGGTGTGGCTGGTGAGGCCAGTCTTATGGATGAATGTTTTCCCACATTCTTTACATTCATAATTTTTAACACCACTGTGTGTCAGGGTGTGTTTGGTGAGGTTACACTTTAGGGTAAATGTTTTCCCACATTCTTTACATTCATAGTTTTTAACACCACTGTGTGTCAGGGTGTGTGTGGTGAGGGTAGACTTTTGGGTAAATGTTTTCTCACATTCTTTACATTCATAGTTTTTAACACCACTGTGTGTCAGGGTGTGTCTCTCAAGCTTACTCTTGTTTTTAAAAGTTTTATCACACTGCTGACACTCAAACTTGTTCTCTCCTTTGTGGACGGAGCTGCCTGCCTCAAGGTGATTCTTGCCATCACACCTGCGCCTCCCCACACCTGAGGCAGACTGATCCTGCTGCTCCCGGCCACTCATGCTGCTGCCCAGCCTCACAGCCTCCACTGCAGCACTACTCCCGGCAGCACACGCCACAGCAGGTACTCCAGGAATCCTCGGGGAAGCCCCAGCGAGCCCGGTCAGTGCCGAACAGGGCAGCCAGCTTGGACTCTGGCCTCGGCACCTGCAACAATGGTGACGGTCAGTCAGTCTAGGGGTGCTTGCCCCCCAGTTAAGAGGTTGTTACGTGAGTTCAGTTTAGTTTAAGTTAGGTTGGGGGTCCAGGGACTCTATTCCCCCGGGTCAGTTTAGTTTAGGTTAGGGTTGTGTCTTTGGGGGAATCTGGTTTGGTTATATAAGATTTTTATATTTTTCAAAAATCAAATAAAAAGTTTTTCACTTTAGAAGTTTTTGGATTGCCATATATGGCCTACACAGTGAAAGTCCGATAATCCGGAGGCTGACGGTTCGGAAATTTTGGGCCAAAATTTTATGCGCGGAAATTCCTGAGCCGGACGATCCAAAAGTACAACTGACGCCCTGTTTGGGAGGTCCCGGATGAAGCGGAGATAAACATTGCACCACTTAGTGTTGTGTTCAGTATTCAGGCATTATTTTGTCTTTTTATTCAACCAATAGTCCTTATTGAGAAAAATAATTAAATAGACAATGTTATTGCAAGTGGTTAGAATAAATACACACGGGGGTAACTAGGAACATTAGAGGAAGGAGTACTGAGTTGAGACTATAGTAACTAAAGCACTAACCACCAACACAAAACCTTCACAGGTTTTTTCACAAATCACCAAAAATCTTGACCATGTCTCAAACCATGTCAGAACGGAAATGCCAAAAATCTCCCAATTTCTGCAAAACTTCTCGAGAAAGAGATGGTAAAGATATGAAAATGATGACAGGAATGAATTTAGCATAATTGAAATAACAAAATTACAATTAATTAATCAAATATTTATAACATTTAAAATTATTCAAGTTAATCATTTTATATTAAATCTTAGATAAATTAACATCACTATCAGCCATTTTAAACAAAAATAAAAATAGAGACAAATATGACGCATATTATCAAGTGAGACAAAACAATTGTGAATAAACAAGTGAAAATTACAGGTAATATTTACAATTTAACTGTTTCAGGTTACAATTATTTACAGCCCATATTCAGCCCATTTACCCACTCATCACCCACTCCTACCCACCACTCACCACGGCTCCTACCCACCACTCACCACGGCTCCTACCCACCACTCACCACGGCTCCTACCCACCACCCACCACGGCTCCTACCCACCACCCACCACGGCTCCTACCCACCACTCACCACGGCTCCTACCCACCACTCACCACTCACCACGGCTCCTACCCACCACTCACCACGGCTCCTACCCACCACTCACCACGGCATCTACCCACCACTCACCACGGCTCCTACCCACCACCCACCACGGCTCCTACCCACCACTCACCACGGCTCCTACCCACCACTCACCACGGCTCCTACCCACCACTCACCACGGCTCCTACCCACATTTTTGTCACTTATCTGCTTGCTAATCCAACCCATGGACCAGGGAGTCTGTCAGAAGTTGAAGGAGAGTTACAAGAAATCCTTCTCCTACAAACTGGTGAACTCTGATGACAGTGTGAAGGATTTCCAAGGAACTTCAGTATCAAAGATGCCATATTCGATTCTGCTCTTGCCTGGCAGGATGTAAGGAATGAAACACTGCGGAGGGCCTGGAGGAAGCTGTATGGTGAGTCAATGTTTGCAGAAAATGTATCCCATGAAGAAGAGTTGACAGGGTTTAACATCTGCCAGAACAAAGAGAGTAGTGTACAACAAATCCTCAACATGATGTCAACCATTCCAGAAAATCATCCAAAGAAGATGACAGAACACAATGTAACTGAATGGCTTCAACAAGACCCTGATCTCCCTGGGGTGCAAGAGTTGACCGACGCTCACATCATCGTGTGTGTCCTGAATCCACAGAAAGAAGACCAGGACCAGGAAGGACACGTAGAGATCAAGGAGCAATGTGTGAGCTGGTGTGAGGCACTGAATGGCCTTGAACTGTTGGTTAAATTTACAGAAAAGAGCCACTATTATAATGTGGCCGAGGTAATGGACACCCATATTATGCTCAACAATGCCAACAAGAAGCGCCATAGTGCTATCAAGCAAGCAGACATAAAGGATGTGTTTGCAAAGGCCTCCAAGAAAGTCAACCCAACACAGATGGACATCACTGAAGAAATCACCATTGAAGATGACAACCTAGCACACAGCGGGAACCCGAGCCACAAGCAGGTCCTTCGTTCATTCCAACTGAATATGAAGCAGAGCATATGGCAGATGACCCTCTACCTGCCATGCCTGATTCACACTCGGACTAACACACTTGGTAAATTTGCAGTTTCAACCAATATTCCCTACCTCTACCCAAACCCCCCAAACCCCTGAAGCAAGCTTGGGGGCTGTGGGGAATCGGTTTTTTTTTGGGGGGGAGGCATATATAAGTCTTTGAAAATCTAGGGAAATTTCCCTAAAAATTTCCTAAATGTAGCAAACACGACAAACCTATTCTAACCGGGGGGGCTGCGCCCCCCTGGACCCCGCCGCTAGGACACTATTCAGACATAACCAGAAACCTGGTTCAATATCCTAACCTAACCTTCATAACTGCAATAATACTTCATAATAATGACAATAATATAACAAAACATTCACCAATATGGACTAAAAAATCTAAGGAAATTTCCCTAGAAGTCAAAGAAATTTCCTATTATTAATTATTAATTTTCGACAGTGTAATATGGGGCTAGAAATGCTCCTAACAATGTCATCTAGACCCTGAGATAGTTTATAGTTACGTGTGGTGTATTGGTTGAAACTGCAATAATACCACACACTATCACTCTTAATTTTAAGGCAATAGGCCAAGTGATTAGTGTACAAATTAAGTTAATGGCCCAAGTGATTAATTAGTGTACAGTATTAAGTGGAAAAACTACTGTGCAGATTAAGTTAGTCCCAAATGATCAATATTAGTTTGAACAAATACTGTATTAATGTCTAATGTACTGTGAAAGACTCTAAGAAAAAGTTTGAGCCCTTGGATTACTACAGTACCGTACCTTTGGATACTGTACTGCACCTACACTGTACCTGCAACTGTACTACACTTCTAAAGTAAATAAAAACACAATCACAATACTGTATTTTAAGTTTTTAAATTGAATATGATTTTATTCAGGCTTTTAAGGCATGTTTAGTGTATTAGTTGTTGTTCTATTGTTGTCATTACTCTTTGGTAGGCCGTAGCGGGTGACAAGACAGGCAGTTCAAATAATATGTAGGGGTGACAACACTTTCGGACCACCCTTTACATCGTCACCAAAGTGCTCTAGAGAATTCAGAGTTGTATTTTTACATTACCTGATGCATTCTGAGGTTTTCTTAATAACAATTCTGTCGCCAATTCTTAGTGTGTGAGTGTAATTCCTCCCACGCTAACAAATAGAGGAACACGGCAAAGCCAGATTGGTAGAGCAGGAGTAGAGGTGTAAAGGTCCAAAAAGCGTGGCTGGTAGCGAATAAAAAACTTAATTTTTACAAGGCAGCCCGAGATAAAAGCTTTCGTCAGCTGACGCTGATAAGGCGACAACTGACGAGGCCAAGTGGAAAATAAATACCTCCACGGCAGGCCGGAGCAACATTTATACCAAAATACCAAAAGATATATATATATATATATATATATATATATATATATATATATATATATATATTGTTACGGCACACCCCCCTTTTTCACTTCCCTCCAAGGCAGGGTGTCGCCAAACACGTTACCTCTCCTTTACCTGAGGTAACGCCCTCCTGGGACTCGTGTAGCGGGGGTTGGCGAGACGGGAAAAGGGGTTTTTAAAACAAATCACACACAGACAACAACACTTCTCCTTTCCTGTATATTTACAAACAGCACGCTTACAGGGTACAGCACAACAGTACAGCCTCAGGGCACAGAGTTCCCCACAAGAGGCTCACCCAGAATACACAGCCTCCACACAGCCATGCACTCCCTTAGCGAGGGCAGGCCCTAAGGAAGCCAGGGCGCCATTTCTCCGGCCACCCTGTCCACTTCCCTCCAAGGTCCTGCCTCTCACGCTCCCAGGATGCCCACAACAACCTCCACACAGCCAGTCAGCCACCCCCTTAGTGAGGGCAGGGACCTAAGGAAGCCAGGGTGCCATTTCTCCGGCCACCCTGTCCGCTTCCCTCCAAGGTCCTGCCCTCCACTCGTCCAGGAGTCAGCCTTGCACCGCTGTGTCCCTCTGTCTGTTGTCTCTCACTCACTTCTGGCCTCCTTCTCTAGCCAACAACCAGCCACATCTCCCAAACACACCCACCACGACTGCGTATCGCTGAAAAAACAGATACGTAGGTCACCTTATCTTGACACATGTCAACTCTCACACTCCTCTACATCCCCAGGGAGGCCTGAGTGACCCACCGCTCCCTGCCTCCACACTACTACACTTACAATAACTCTATTTACACAACACTATTTACATGCTAAATGCGTCGCCGCAACAATATATATATGAAAAGTGTGTTATTTATATCCAGGTGCATTCTGGTGAAGATGTAAAATGTTACCCTTCCTAATAACCAAGAATTACGTCATTTATTTAACTTTGATCCCAAGTTAATATAAAAACAGTATCTTTGTCCCAGTAAACACACATTTACCAAGCTTCGTTTTCTTCCCTCAGTGACTGGTGAGAAATGTTTCCTAATAACCAAGAATTACGTCATTTATTTAACTTTAAGAAAGCCTAACACACTCTCTCTCAACACCACACTTTCCCTCACCTTTGAGCACAACACCAGCGCAGCCACCATCAAGCTAGGCCTAAAAACAGTCTATAAATCGTAACAAAAAGCACACACACACTCTGCTTGTCTTCTTTTTCTTCTTGATTTTGATGTCACAAATGACTTAAAGTTTCCCTCAAGTCAGGCCTTTGTATCGGCAGCTCCTGTGAGGGGGATAGGAAAAAAAAAAAAAGGAAAGTACACAGAGAAAAAAATAAAATAAAAGATGCATACTCTAATTACACGCCCTAGTTTCTTGTGACTTCTTTATCTTGGTCTTGGTCTTGATGAGACAGGAGGTTTGCGAGGAAACGTAAGCCTCTTTCTTTCATCTTGTCAGTGTCTCGTACACTCGTATCCTGACACAATCCCAGCACACATACATACATACATACATACATACATACATATACACATACTAAAGTTAATTCTTACTCCAATCCAAGCACATTTTGTGGAGGAATTGTTTCACCTTGTCAGTGACTCGTACACTCGTATCCTGACACAATCTCAGCACAACACCATCCATTCACTGGCAGTCCTCTCACCAGTCACTTAATTCACATCCCATGACAGTCACAACTATAATACACGCACCATTTCCATCCTATCGCTGTCATACTTCTCACATTCAAGTATGACATGCTCCACAGTTTCATCTCTCCCGTGTCACACATCGATCTGGCACACTTTGCTGCTGGACTCTCATCAGCTAGAGTTCCTTGCATTCACATTCACATCCACACACTGTGCCCTTAGATGGCTCAGAACAGAAGATCACCACCCAGGTTTCCATCGTAACAACTTTCATACTTGGGAGTCTCTTCCTAACGATATATCACTCCAATGTTCTCTTACGTTCCATTTCATTCCTCCACTTGCTCACTCCTGTTTGTTTGACTTGTCTCTTAATCTCGACCCTCCACTTCCTCCTATCCCACTCTAGTCCTCCTCTGTCTCTCTAGTCATCATTCTCCATTCCAAGGGTTGATGCATCCACCTCACAAACATACCACACCTGTCTACCATCTTCAAACATTTCTTAGCCCATCTAATGTTAATCATATTTCATATATAAACTTTTCTTGCCAGCTAGTCTCACCTTATATCTCATTATAGTTGCTAGCGACCAAAACCAACTTTACTCCCTGCCTGATGGCCTTGTCGGAGGTCAAAATAACACCTCTCCCCCTTCCTCTCTCCACGGCAAAGCGTCTCATCTCTCGTGTTTGCCGCTCTGCCTGGGACAACACTCTCCATGATGCCCTCCACATCACATCCATGCTACAATACCGCACACACTCCTCTCCACAGCCGTGGCCAAGGAAACAATCCCGCGTCCTAGATGTCGCAACCACCCGCGGCCCGCCTCCACCTCGGCCACACAACACAACACTCACGGCTCACCTGCGTCTGTCCCCTCACCCACCCACACTGCCCCTGCTGCAGGAACATTCACAACACTATCACCTGCACCGCCTGCGTCTGTCCCCTCACCCACCCACACTGCCCCTGCTGCAGGAACATTCACAACACTATCACCTGCACCGCCTGCGTCTGTCCCCTCACCCACCCACACTGCCCCTGCTGCAGGAACATTCACAACACTATCACCTGCACCGCCTGCGTCTGTCCCCTCACCCACCCACACTGCCCCTGCTGCAGGAACATTCACAACACTATCACCTGCACCGCCTGCGTCTGTCCCCTCACCCACCCACACTGCCCCTGCTGCAGGAACATTCACAACACTATCACCTGCACCGCCTGCGTCTGTCCCCTCACCCACCCACACTGCCCCTGCTGCAGGAACATTCACAACACTATCACCTGCACCGCCTGCGTCTGTCCCCTCACCCACCCACACTGCCCCTGCTGCAGGAACATTCACAACACTATCACCTGCACCGCCTGCGTCTGTCCCCTCACCCACCCACACTGCCCCTGCTGCAGGAACATTCACAACACTATCACCTGCACCGCCTGCGTCTGTCCCCTCACCCACCCACACTGCCCCTGCTGCAGGAACATTCACAACACTATCACCTGCACCGCCTGCGTCTGTCCCCTCACCCACCCACACTGCCCCTGCTGCAGGAACATTCACAACACTATCACCTGCACCGCCTGCGTCTGTCCCCTCACCCACCCACACTGCCCCTGCTGCAGGAACATTCACAACACTATCACCTGCACCGCCTGCGTCTGTCCCCTCACCCACCCACACTGCCCCTGCTGCAGGAACATTCACAACACTATCACCTGCACCGCCTGCGTCTGTCCCCTCACCCACCCACACTGCCCCTGCTGCAGGAACATTCACAACACTATCACCTGCACCGCCTGCGTCTGTCCCCTCACCCACCCACACTGCCCCTGCTGCAGGAACATTCACAACACTATCACCTGCACCGCCTGCGTCTGTCCCCTCACCCACCCACACTGCCCCTGCTGCAGGAACATTCACAACACTATCACCTGCACCGCCTGCGTCTGTCCCCTCACCCACCCACACTGCCCCTGCTGCAGGAACATTCACAACACTATCACCTGCACCGCCTGCGTCTGTCCCCTCACCCACCCACACTGCCCCTGCTGCAGGAACATTCACAACACTATCACCTGCACCGCCTGCGTCTGTCCCCTCACCCACCCACACTGCCCCTGCTGCAGGAACATTCACAACACTATCACCTGCACCGCCTGCGTCTGTCCCCTCACCCACCCACACTGCCCCTGCTGCAGGAACATTCACAACACTATCACCTGCACCGCCTGCGTCTGTCCCCTCACCCACCCACACTGTCCCTGCTGCAGGAACATTCACAACACTATCACCTGCACCGCCTGCGTGTGTCCCCTCACCCACCCACACTGTCCCTGCTGCAGGAACATTCACAACACTATCACCTGCACCGCCTGCGTGTGTCCCCTCACCCACCCACACTGTCCCTGCTGCAGGAACATTCACAACACTATCGAACACTTGTCATCCGTCTCACCAGTGCTGCCTTCAAGAAGACGAGTCACCTAACACGCCTGTGACACCCTCACAGGACTTCACCTGGGCTCATAGGATCAACTGAATCGTCGCAGCCCTAAACAACACCAAGAACCAAGTGTAGGCTGTTTTAGGCCTAGTTTTGGTGTTGCAGCGCTGGTGTGGTGATACAAGGTGAGGACAAGTGTGGTGTTGGCTGTGAGGGGGGCAGGGTAGGTCTAAATAATGTGATGCAATGTGAGGACAAGTGTGGTGTTAGCTGTGAGGGTAGGCCTAAATAATGTGATGCAAGGTGAGGACAAGTGTGGTGTTGGCTGTGAGGGGGGGAGGGTAGGCCTAAATAATGTGATGCAAGGTGAGGACAAGAGTGGTGTTGGCTGTGAGGGGGGAGGGTAGGCCTAAATAATTGTTGTTACTGACAGAGGCGGATCTAGAATTGGATGGGATCCTGGGCTTTTGGGAAAACATTCTGTGCTTAAGCCCCAGTAGCCACCGCCTAAATCCGCCACTGGTTACTGAGATAACGAGGTTTAGTGGGGTAAATATTTACGTCTTCACAATAATGCACCTGGATATAAATTAAACAGTGGTAAAAATTAGTTTCTTGGACCACTCTATATTTTTGGTAAATCTGCATAACTACTGCTCGAACGATATCAATATAAATATGAAGTCCTACATACTATACATAGTGTACTCAACACATTTGTGAAGGTTTCAGGCGGTGCTCACCATTATTTACCTCGCAAAGAATCTTTGAATTTGTGTTAGGTTACGTGGTAAAGATTCGTAAGACGACCCATTTAATATCTCGTTACCTTTATAATGCACTGCAAATTCAACCTCAGATACCTGTTCAGATCACCTCAAACAGTTATGCCGCTGAATTACAAAAAAAAATATACAATTTTTTTTTCTTTAGGTTACGTTAGGTTAGTTTTGGTTAGGCTTATTTAACTGCAGCTCTGGGAAGGTTATGCTAAGAAAACAATTTTTTTCGGTAAATTTTTACATCTTTACCAGAATGGCGTGTGGCTACGAAAGAAAATGGCGACTGCACCTCGCACAACACCCTACTTTTAGTCATAGAAAACATTTGATAGCTTCTAAATCAACATAACATAACTAAATCTAACCAAACCTAACTAAACGTAACGAAACCCAACATAACCTAGAAAAAAAAAATCTAATTACGGTTAAGTTGGGTTATATAAGCTTTTTAGAGTTTATCACCAAAAAGTTAGGCATTTCACCTTAGATTTTTTTTCCGGATAGCCATATTGTGCCCATATTAGCTTATAATGACGAGCACCGCCTGAAACCTTCACAGATGTGTTGAGTATACTAAGTATAGTATGTCATATTTATATCAATATCGTCCGAGCAGTAGTTATGCAGATTTACCATATTTTGGACAAAACTATTTTTTTCTGATAGACTTTGATGTATTTTGAATTAATTTGATGTTTGTTTGTCATGCCATGCAGCCACTTTTTTTTGCGTGGTTTTGTTCATGGTCAATGTAAGTCTTTGGTGGTCAGGGGGTTAATTTCCTGTAAATTCCTCATGGTCTTCTCACCTCCCCAAAAACCCAAGGTACAAAAATGGATGCTTGTAGCCAAGTTGAAGTTCGGATTTACTGTACAGCCTAGTGTATCAGCCTTTAGTTATGCAGCTACATGTATGGTGATATCTGCATCACTTGTTTCAGGTGATTGTTGGGTGCTGAGCTGAGTGGTGACAGCAGGTGTGACCACTGCTTCTGACGGGACTCCTTGGTGCATCCCACTCCTGCTTCCTTCATCCTCAAGTACAGTGTTGAGTGTATCCTTGGGGAACCCTGCTCACTCCAGCTTCCCTGAGGGTTCCTGCAAGACCAGCTGGCCTCCCCCACAACAGGTGTGCTGCCAGAAGTAGTGTTGCCTAGGCAGCTGCAAGGCCAGGCAGCAACATGAGTAGTAGCCAGAACACACAGGACCAGTCTGCCTCAGGTGTGGGCAGGTTCAGGTGTGACAGGAAGAATGACCTTACTGAAGGCATCTCCATCCACAAAGGAAAGAAAACGTTTGAGTGTATAGAATGTGGCAAGACATTTACTCAGAGGGGTATCCTCACCAAACACACCCTTACACACACTGGTGTTAAGAATCATGAATGTCTGGAGTGTGGAAAAAGATTCACACTAAAGTGTTACCTCACCAAACACACCCTTACACACACTGGTGTTAAGAATCATGAATGTCTGGAGTGTGGAAAAAGATTCACACACAAGTCTTACCTCACCAAACACACCCTTACACACACTGGTGTTAAGAATCATGAATGCCTGGAATGTGGAAAAAGATTCACACACAAGTCTCACCTCACCGCACACACCCTTACACACACTGGTGTTAAGAATCATAATTGTCTGGAGTGTGGAAAAAGTTTCACAAAAAAGTTTAACCTCACCACACACACCCCTACACACACTGGTGTTAAGAATCATGAATGCCCAGAATGTGGAAAAAGATTCAGTACAAGGTCTGGACTTAATGAGCATGAGTTCAGACACTCTGGCCTGAGAGAATTCAAGTGTGATGTTTGTGGGAAACACTTCAAGACAAGGAGTGATATTGCTAGGCACATGCGTATCCACTTCTGAGGTGGTGTGTTGTGTGGACAAGTGTGGTCCAGCTGCTGCCTGTGGGAGTGTAGGTGTTGGTGTGTCCTGTGTGGGAGTGTGTGGTGGTGGTGGTGGTGGTGGTGGTTGTGGGCAGTGTGTTGCTTCCTGCCCACCAGCCCTGTCCTTGTGCTGTGTGAGGGTGTAATGGCCCCAGCTGTGGTTTTGTTGGCAGTGCAGCTGACCCCTTCAATAAATGGCTCTGGATTGTTAATGCTTCTTTTTGTGTATCTTTACAATTTTATGAAGAATGTGTTTGTGTTTGTGTAATTCACCATTCACCATAGTGTTGAGGATCACGTACTGGCCTTGTGATCGGCAGCCATTACACTTCCTGAAAGAGCTCAGAGCTCATAGCGACTGACCATTCACCTTGGTCTTGAGGATCAAAGTCTCACCTCAGACTGAGATAACTGACACTGGAATAACAACCACTCAGCCATAGTGTGACACTACAAGAAGTTCGATATTACAGTCATTGTCATCAGTTGATTGTGATCACGCTGGTGACCTGACCTTTGACCTTTGACCAGACACTCACCAGCCTTACCACCACCATTCCATTGGTGTTGGTGGCTGTGACCAGCAGGCAAATGCACTCTGTTGAGGTAAGTGTAGGTAGGAAGTGCCTTGAATAGGTTGTGAATATTATATATATGGGTTGGAATTGACGTGTGGGCATTATTTATTGCAGTGTATAAGAATTAGGGTGTGTCTATGTCAGGGTTGCACGTGTAGGAAGACAACAAACTCCTGTGCCAATATAAGGTAGAGTAGGTGGCAGGCTTATTACCTTATTACGGCACCTTCACACTCACTTAGCACAATGCATCACAACTTAGCTAATATATCAAAATTAAAGGTTCAGTTTTATATCTTCACCAGAATGCACTTGCATATAAATAACACACTTTTCGTATAGATTTTGATCACTTTTGAATGATTTTGACATTCATTTCCGTCGCAAATGCATATACTATCGACCCTCGATTTAACGGACTTCGTATTTAACGGACTCTGTCTTCTAGCGGACAATTAACCCAGATCCGGACTAAAATCCGTTAATGTAAAAGAAAGTCCGGTAGGTGGCAGGCGAGTCGAGAGCATTATCCGCCAAATGCCACATCAGTCCCTATCTTCCGCCTCACCATTCGGTCGGCTCAGTGGTTATTCAGTGTTTTAGTGCTTATTTCACCTTAATAATGCCTCCCAAAGTTGTGAAACGTAAGCGAGTGAACCTGTATGGTACACAGAAGACGAGGAGAAGATACAGGTGAAGAAGATAAAGCTGTCCACCCTGCGAACCTACCTACATTGATGCCTTGATAGACTATAGAGCTCCTGCAGTGACATCACGACTTTGAGCCAGGATGTAAATAGCCACCATCTTTGTGGGCAAGTCACTGTCATAGTGAATAGTTATTTTCATTACAGTCGTGTATATAGACACTGTCATAGTGAATAGTTATTTTCATTACAGTCGTGTATATAGACACTGTCATAGTGAATAGTTATTTGCATTATGGTCGTGTATATAGACACTTCTGATTTGTGACGGGAACAACTTTCAAATTAATTCAAATCACATCAAAATCTACCATAAAAAAATAGGGTTAATATTGAAATCAAGTTAGCATTAGGTTAGCCACGTTGATAACATTTAGCTCCGAGTGTGCAGGGGAGGGAAGTGAATGATGCCTCTTTGTATGGAGTTGACATTTCTTAAGTTTCTTTTTTCTGATGGAGTGAATATTTTCTTGAGGTGAATATGTAAAAATGTTTGTTCGTGCACAGTATTTGTTTTTGTCTTATTTCCTTAGATTTCT
Source organism: Metacarcinus magister (assembly GCA_029783475.1). NCBI lineage: Eukaryota > Metazoa > Arthropoda > Malacostraca > Decapoda > Cancridae > Metacarcinus > Metacarcinus magister. The sequence goes on from JAPQNM010000032.1 coordinate 169,149, forward strand.
GGTGGTGGTAGAATCTCCCCGAAACTAGATTAAAGCAGTTGAGGACGTGCTTCTTGAATCAGTTCTGTTAACAACAAACCAACTGGCCTTTACATCAGGCATACTGTACCTTGTATATCAAGAACTAGGAACTATTTCTATCAACCTTTATGCCCGGCACACAGTGCAGGGAGAGCAGGGTAGGAGAGTACAGGGTTTTGTATCTTGTTATTTCATGAGAGTCTCCACATGGAGATACAGAGCAACACAAAGCACACTTGTAATTTGTGCATTAATAAACTTTCAATGGACTATATACATAAGTAGTTGTATGAAAATATGTTTATTTTCATAAAAGCAAATTTAAAAAGTGTAACAATGCATCTGAAATTGCAATATATCAAACCACAAAAAAAATAAATAAATAAATAAAAAAAATGCAGGGAGGGAGTAGACAAGGTGAAGGTAGAAGGCACAGTGTACAAAGATGCATTGCAACAGGCTCAGGTGATGAACAAGAGCTTTTAGACTGTATTTACAAGAGAAAGTTAATCTAGAATTAATAATAATATAGCAACGGAATATTTAATGGAAAACCTAAAAGTAGACGTAAAAGAAGTAAAACAATGATGGAAAGCCAAGCTGTGAGCAAATTGATAACATCATTGATTCAACCAAAGTTAGAATATGCGGCAGTGATTTGGTTACCACATAAAAAGAAACAAAGAAGCTTGAGAGAATACTTAAGATGGTGCCATAATTGGAAGACCTAACATATGAGGAAAGAAATGCACTTAACAACATTGAAAGAAAGAAGAGAAAGAGGCGACATAATCACAATATATAAATTGATGAACAACCTGGAGGAAACAGATAGAAAAGACCTAATATTGAGAAGAAAAGGAGAGGCTAGAAATTTGAAGGAATTTGCTTGAACGATACAAAAAAGTACAGTTTTCCCCAAGGAAGTATAGATATTTGAAATGTACTGAAGGAAGAGGTGATAATGGCAAAGAATGTACATCAACTGAAGGAAAAACTGTACAAATATAGATATGGAGACAGGACCACACGAGTGTAGCTCAGGCCCTGTATACTACAACTAGGTAAATACACACACACACCACACACACACACACACACACACACACAACATGGTCAAAAGACACAAAAGTAAACATGACTTATATATGCCTGTTCAAACACCCTAAGCAGTCCTGGCAGTAAAAATCAAGATGTTTTAATTTGAATAGAGTGCAAACCTTGGCAAGAAGTAAGAGTTATAAGTAAGAACAAAAACAAATCACAACAGTAAGAAGTAAGAGAAAAAAAAGTCAGAAGTAAGAGGATGAGAAGAAAAAAAGATGAACAGTAACAAGTTAGAGAAAAGAATAATAAGAAGAGGAAACCAAAAGAAGAGTAAAAAATGAGAAAAAAGGAAGAACAGTAAGAAAAGAAAACGAAGAACAGTAAAAAGTGCAAAAGAACAATAAGTAGTGTAAAAAAAAAAATTGAAAGAAGTAGAACAAAACGAAGATAGAAGTAGAAGACTAACCACCACCATCACCACCACCATCATTAGTGTATTGCATGCATAGAATTTGGCGTAAGGACCCAGTGTGCGCCTCGCCCTGGGTATCCTTGTGACAGGTTAGGCTCAGGAACCCTTCGTAGTGAGTCTTGGTTGTGTCTGCCATCCTGGGAGTAGTGTAGGAAGTGTGCACGTCCATTCCGGTGATGTATTAGTGCAGCCTCTCCGTCAGCCAGACCCAACACTTGCACGCTGGCCCCGTTCTGATGAACAAATGAACAACGTTAACCCTGTTGGTTTTATTCTTGTTATTGTAATGATTACTGAATTATCATGAGCACTAGTATTGATATTGGTTTTCTCCTCCTCCTTTAGTGCGCCACCCACCTGGTAGTCGAAGCAGAGTGTGTGGTCGTGGTGGTGGTGGCGGCAGGGGAAGGAGAGGTGTGCAGCATCAGACACCACGGCACTCCTCACCAGGTAACGCTCTGCCCTCAACGACACTTGCACATCATCGAACCTGTCACCATACCAAGGTAACTACCACACCCACACTTACTAACACCACCAGCAATACTATTAGCCTACTTATACTGCTGCTGCTACTACTACTACTACTACTACTACTACTACTGCTGCAGCACAAGACAGTGGTATGTAAATACATCAGAATGATAATAAGAATCATGATCAGCGTAAATTGTCACATACAGACATGCGTAGTATAGATATTTAGATGCATACGCACACGAGCTTACCTGAAGAACGTGGGGGAAAAGGTGTGATTAACTAAGAGTAGGCGCCAGGTGAGGAGGTCAAGACTCAGGGTCAGGTGAGGAGGGTCAGCCAGTCTGATCTGGAACCATTGTCTCTCTTCCATTGACTGTGTGGAAGAGAGGAAAACAAAATTAATGTTGAATACTATATATGTTTTTCTTCGCTGTCAGATCAATTATTATCAATGATTTTACTACTACTACTACTACTACTACTACTACTACTACTACTACTACTACTACTACTACTACTACTACTACTACTACTATAACACCACTACACGGGGTGGCTCTGTGGTATAGTGTTTAGCTCGTAACTTAATGGTTAGGTTAGGTTAGGTTAGGTTAGGTTAGGTAGGTTAGATTAGTTTGCAAATTGGATCCTGGTTCACGGCAGCTTCTTTAGTTTTTTTTCCTCTATATCATAAACCGTTGGCGCCAGTAGGCTTTTATGGAGGCAAAGATGGACTTGCCTCTTGCCTGTTATTGGTGTAGGTTTTTAGATTTATATTTTTAGAGAGGGTTACCACGCTGGTTAACCGTAGCACAATTATAATGGTGTAGAGCTATCTGGCGTGGAGTGTTATGTAATCCCTTTATTACTAGAATACCACTACACTTCTTCAGTCTCATACAGCAAAGGCAAACTAGAATGTTCACACTAAAGGTAGTACACACACACACTCACCAGGAAGGGGGGTGGTAGGCTGTGACGGATGAGGGCCTGATCGAGGGCAGGGTGTCGGCCTGGACGGTAGAAGGCTAGCAGGTTGAGGTTGGAAGGCGCAGGCACCAACACTCGCCTGTACCACCCTGCCGGGGCACGCTGTCACTACCACTACTATTACTATTACTATTACCTTACTTATGATGTCACAGATATTCATGTTAATACTGGTACTTTTACTGCTACTATTACTACTACTACTACTTATATTGAATGTCCTGTCAGACCATAATGATCAAGGTCCAAGTGAAATTCTCTCTCTCTCTCTCTCTCACCTATACAAGTGTAGAGCCTGTCGTTTCATCGCCCTCACGTGTCTGTCAAAGCCGTCCAGCACAAACTTGATTGGCACCGTCTGCTTCACAAACTCTGGATACCTTTCAAACAGCGTCACCAGAGCCTCCCGTATCTAAAACAGTGAGAAAACATTCAACACAACTAAGAACTACAATGTGTGAGCCGTTGTGAAGAACATAAGAACATAAGAAATGAGGAGACTGCAAGAGGCCAGTTAATGACCTACACGAGGCAGCTCCTTGCCCCCCACCCTTGGAATAATCCAATATTTAGCCATCCCACCTGTCATCCCTATCCATACTCTGATCCAACCGTCTTTTAAAGCTATCTATTGACTCACCACTTACTACGTGTCTACCCAGCCTATTCCAATCACTCACCACTCTGTTAGTGAACCAATATCTACCTAGGTCTGTCCTGAATCTAAGTTTTTCTACCTTGTACCCATTCCCACGTGTCCTATCCTGACTACTAAATTCTAAAACCTGATCAATGTTACCCTTATTAATTCCTTTTACCCATTTGAAAACCTCAATCATATCCCCTCTTGCCCTCCTTCTCTCTAGGGAGTGGAGATTAAGACATTTTAACCTATCTTTGTAGGGTAAATTTCTCAGCCCCTGTATCATCTTGATCATTCTTCTCTGGACTGCCTCCAAGGAGCCTATATCTTTCCTATAATAAGGGGACCAAAACTGAGCTGCATAATCTAAGTGGGGTCTTACTAGCGCTAAATACAACCTCAGAATGACCTCAGAACTCCTATTTGTCACGCGGGCAGACCCACGTGCACATACTGAAACTACTGATGGTGGTAATGATCAAATTAATGTTTCAAACCAACCTGCTTCAAGTGCCGGTGTCTCAGAGGTTCTTGAGCGCTGAACAAGTCTAGCAGTGTGAACACCCTTCGTGCCTGCTCTTCGCTGCTCACGTTGGCCAGGTGTGCGTCCAGGTAGCTGTTCACCTGGGGCAGGAATTCCAGGTCTACGAGCAGGTAGTTAAGGTGTGGTTTGATGTGAGTGCGATTTAGCAGTGAGGGCGAGGTGCTGATGTGTGCTAAGAAGCGTTCATTGTAGGCGTGCCACTCAGAGAACTCATCAGGAACGCCCATCTGCCGGCCAACACAAGCTCAATTAAGGTGGATTTGCAGTAATAGGTTAAAGTACTGTAGACATTTTTGAGGGTAAATTAGTTTTGTGTGTGTGTGTGTGTGTGTGTGTGTGTGTGTTTCGACTGATTTTGGTATTCATTTGTGTGTGAAATAATTGTTAATGACTTCCTCCACTACACCAACTTGGGCACCTGTGGGAACCGTGTTTTTTTAATGTGCAGGAATATCAGAACAAGATTTATGCAATAGAAATTAAATCCAAAATCAATCGAAACATTAAAAAAAAATACCAGAAAAAACTATATATGATTTTTTCTCCGTATAAACTTTTTTTTTCCATCTTATATGTTGTTATCATCCAATTTCTTTATCATATATTTTTTTCTGAATTTATCGGAGTATCTTCCTCATTATCTTCCTTTCTTTCCTTGTTTATTTTTTATTCCATATTTTTTTTTTAAAGTCTAATCTTTGTTATCAATTCTTATTTATCTCGAGACTTTCTTTCGATATGCACCATCGTTTTGCACTTGACAAGCCTTGCTCAAACCTGCCTTCATCTCTGCCGCCACTATCAAGTGTTCTGAGGAGATGCTTGCCAACAGTACAACACAAACAGCTATAGTATGAGTCTCGTGGTGAAGGTTCAAGACTCAAGGCTAGTCACCACACACCGTACACATGCTGAACTCACAGTCAATGCATTACAACAACTTCTAATCAAAACTTTCATTGCTGTAATTTCAACCCTAAGTAGTCTAATTAAAGGATATAGCAATGCACTGTTCCTGTTGGCTGATGTTAATAGGTACTGTCTTAGAGGACAAGAGCGGCTGGGAACATTGAAACTATAGACACCACAAACATAACTGATCTCATGCAACCTGACCAGCTTTCATTTAAGTGGAGTGTTCTAGTGTTATGTTGATGTGTTGTTGATATACGAAGTGATGTTAGAAGTGTAACCTAACACCCATCTTGGCAAGGCAGACTAAGCTTCTTTTTTAAGGGGAAACTATGTAGTAATGACGGCAAGTGTGTAATAGATTGGTGAAGCTTGTGTCTCGGGGGAAGTTGATCATTATATCTCTCTCTCTCTCTCTCTCTCTCTCTCACTTGAACATTTATTTAAACGGTAATGATAAGGTAATGGAAATAATAATAATAATGATAATGACAATGATGATGATGTTAATAATAATAATAATAATAATAACAGTAACAATAATGATAATAATAATACGGGGTTTTTTTTCTTTCTTCGACTGTCATTACTTACTTTCTTGTCATGTCTCGTGCGTTTTCATTTGTTTTAATGCGATGTTCTTGTCTGAAATAAAGTAGTAGTAGTAGTAGAGTAGTAGTAGGAGTAGGAGTAGAGTAGGAGTAGGAGTAGGAGTAGTGGAGTAGTAGTAGTATAGTAGTAGTAGTAGAGTAGGAGTAGGAGTAGGGTAGGAGTAGTAGTAGTAGCATAGTAGTAGTAGTAGTAGTAGTAGTAGTAGTAGTATCTCAGAGTATCTAATTCTCAAAGTTTCACTCACAAACACATTCTATCTAATTGTTCATAATATCAACATTTTCATGATTATAAGTAACTGTAAACTATTGATGCCACACACACACACACACACACACACACACACACACACACACATACACACACACACACACACACACACACACTACAATTGCAGGTATATATGACAAATTCAACGTTAATAGTTTAGTTACTTGTACGTCCTCAACATGATAATAGTAGCAGTGATAATATTTCTTAATGATGCTAGAAGTGTGATATCGTTTACCTTTTGGTGTGCACCGTCTCCATCATCACCATCACCACCACCATCACCACCAACACTATCTTCAAAGCCACCATCGGAACGCAAGTCTGGAAAGGATGATGGTGATCTGTATTAATATGTATGTATGTATGTATGGTGTCTTGTAGCAAAGGTACACACACACACACACACACACACACACACACACACACACACACACACACACACACACACACACACATAGGGAGTAATAACAGTATACCTATATAACTATTACGTATTAATTCATACATACATACATACATACATACATACATACATACATACATACATACATACATACGTACGTCCTTATCAAAGTTGGTCACCAAACTGTTAATCCGTTAATCGTTAATTAACGAAGTTAACATTTTCGTTAACGATTTAACTTTTCAGTTAACTTTGGAAATCATTATCAGACTAATCAACTTCCGTTACATTTAACTTCCGTTAACTCAAGTCAGATAACACAAAAAATTCATAAAAAATCAGCTTTTTTTAGGCTTTACAAAAAAGTTAAAACTATAAAATCTGCCTTTTTGATTAACTGATTGACGGTTAACGAAGTTAACTTTGATTAACGGCGCCCACCACTGCTACTTATATATACTGATCAAAATGTTTCACTCCCACCACCACCACCACACATACACACACACACACACACCTTGACACAGTGTTCTAATGAAATAAAATGAATCGAAGGACAATATAAAGTATATCTAGCATTATCTTAAGTACTTATCTCCCTCCCTCCCTCTCTCCCTCCCTTCTCCCTTCCTCTCCCTTCCCCTTCTCTCCCGCTGATAAAAAATACACTTTGGAGTAAAATGTTTCCTAGAATTTTGTGATATATCGAGTTGTTGTTGTTGTTGTTGTTGTTGGTGTTGGTGGTGGTGGTGGTGGTGGTGGTGGTGATGGTGATGGTGATGGTGATGGTGTGGTGATGGTGATGGTGGTGATGGTGGTGGTGGGTGGTGGTGGTGGTGGTGATGGTGATGGTGATGGTGATGGTGGTGGTGGTGGTGGTAAAAAAATATATTAATATTTGTTGTTTCTGTAGTAGTAGTAGTAGTAGTAGTAGCAGTAAAAGTTGTTGTCGTAGCAGCGGTAGTAATTGTTATTGTACTCTTAGTATTACCTATGTAGACTAACAAATGCAAAATTACCCCTGTACTTACACACACACACACACACACACACACACACACACACACACACACACACACCTTACCTCACAACGCAAGGACACCTGTACTTAATCAAATATAAAAAAAAGTTCAGAAACTCATCACTTTGGCATTACAGAATTAAGCTTATCAATGCCTCTTATCTGTCACACAACATTATCATTAACACACATTTTTTCTCTCTGTGTCTCTCTATTTTGATAATAACACACACACGTCACTCTTGTCTTTTTTGTTTCATAAGTTTCTGAACGTCACTGAGTCGTCTTTATAACACCACTACCTTGTTTCATATCGTTTATGTTTTATCTCACTCGTATTACATTTTCATCATCGTACTGCATAGTGTCTGTATTTACATTGTTAATTTTACGCCACGTTCAGGATGCAAATAAACAGAAAGGAAAGAAGGAAACGCGATATCCTGTCTCTACACTTTCCCGAGGAGCATAACATTAACTCCTTTTCATCATAATATGGACAGAGGTGCCAGTGTGGTGCCGTGAGCAATGGTCCATGCTTCACCCTCATGTCCAGGCTGTCAAACTCCCAGAAGACAGTTCCAGCGAGGAAGAACGTCTTGTAACCCAGTGTGAAGGCCGCTGACACATTCTGGGAACGCCTCGCCAGACTGCAATGTCCCGCGGGTAATCAAGATCCGCAGTCCCATCCCGGCCAAGCCTCCAGTACTGATCACTGCTAAACACATACACACGCCCATTGTGCCCCCATACCATAGCGGCGTTTAGATGTGTAGTATTGATATTAAGTTCACGCAAGTGTCCGTTTCTTGTAACCTGAAGCCTGTGTCCCAGACGGTAGAAGGACTGACCGTGGAATAAGGTGAGATATCCGTCTCTGTCTACGTAAACAGCGTCGACTTGCGTTAGTGGCGGAAACCTTAATTCTATTTTTCCCGGGTACTCGTAGAGGTACGGCACGCCATATCGGTTAGCTCGCCAGTAGTGGAGTCCCTTGAAGAAGAACAGCTCGCCTCTGAACTCTGTGGCTGCGTCGAAGGAAGTAAAGCAGATATCCGGGCCGGCTGTAGCGTCTGGCCTCTTACGTGCTGGACACTTGCCCAGCGGGGGTGGCGTGTGTGGGGGGCGGACAGGTGGCCTTGTAGGGCTAACAGGTGGTCGTGTGGGGCTGACAGGTGGCCGTGTAGGGCGAACAGGTGGCCGTGTGGGGCTAACAGGTGGTCGTGTGGGGCGGACAGGTGGCCGTGTAGGGCGAACAGGTGGTCGTGTGGGGCGGACAGGTGGCCTTGTAGGGCGGACAGGTGGCCTTGTAGGGCGGACAGGTGGCCTTGTAGGGCGGACAGGTGGCCTTGTAGGGCGACAGGTGGCCTTGTAGGGCGGACAGGTGGTCGTGTGGGTATGGGTGGGCGTGTGGGTATGGGCGTGTTCTTGTCTGTGTCTGGTATGCCGTAGAGGACCTGGATAGCGAGCTTGTCGTCATCAGGAAGTATGAAGTTGTCGGGGAAGTCCTGGTAGAAGGGCGCCATAAGGGCCTTGCCTGCGTCAGAGTGGCGGAGACCTGCACGTGGAGGGAGGGAGAGGGGCAAGGTTAAGCCTCGTACACACACTTTTTGACCAACAGAGAAATGAGAACAGTAATAAAAGATCAGAAGTGAGAATGGTGCAGTGTGAAAAGTGGAGTTCCTCAAGGATCAGTATTGGCACCAATGATGTTCTTGGTCTATGTAAATGATATGACAGAGGGAGTGAATAGTTATATGAGTCTATTTGCAGATGATGACTAATTACTAAGAAAAATAGAAAGTAAAGAGAACTGTGAACATTTACACACACACACACACACACCATAACGTAGCACTACCTTCTCGCTGCATTCTCTAGTTTGTTGTTATAATGCCCACGCGAAACAGTAACTATGCATGTAATTCAGTCTTTAGACAACACAATATATGTAAAAATTATGTATAATTACTTTTGTGCAACGACCTATGTATGTCTTTTATTTTGTTTAATCAAAATAGTTTATTAATACAAGGATATGTCCTTTTTTTTTTTTACTCATCTAAGTTTACCCACGATTATTATTGATTCTGTAATTATCCTTCGTTATATCTGTTCCTCGCGTTCATGGAATGGAATCAAAACAGCTTCCCACACACAAATATTCACCTTATTATATAGAGTGAAATAAAGTTATTTCTAAGTTTAACACCTCGGACAAGACTTAATCCTCAACACAACTTATCTCCAAGCTCGGCCCTTCTGATAAACCATACTAAATATAATATCATCCGGTAAGCAGAGCGGTGTTGGAAAGTCCGTGACCGGATGTCCACGTAGGAACCCAAGCCGACACGCCTCTGACGGTCTGGTTAAGTAGGTACTCGATAAAAGAATCCAAAATCCAGAGTGAAATAAGCGAACAGTAAATACTGAAAATTCGCAAACTTCAGTGTCGCTAAAGTAGAATCTTAGAATGAAAAAGAACATTACAATACGATTCATAATGCAGAATGTACCTTCAACTTCAACGAGGTAATAAGAAACGATAATAGCAATAATACTACAAATAAGAGAATGAAAGATCCATTACTATACATACCCAAAGAGTGTCCAAGCTCATGAGCGGCTGTGATCAACAAACTGTTCTTGCCTTGTTGCCTCAGGTGATGAGTTACAAAGGTGTCACCGTCATCGAAATGCATGTCACCTCCTCTACCACGGCCAGGGTAGAACGCGTGGGCTAACGTCATTCCTTGTCCATCAAAGTCATACCCATCTCCATGAGGCCCTAGTTCAAAATCCACGTATATATCCACATCGGTAGACTCTTTGTTCACTTCTATGAATCTGAGTGTGGATGCTTTCTCCCACACTTGCATGGCAGCGGTTATTTGTTGGCGTATTGTCCCGGAGTCAATGACGTGAGAGTGTATACTTGGTTTTCGAAGTGTCCATTTCAGTTCAGTTTTCTCCCATTTCTTGCCGTGTAGTGTGTATCTCCGGTATCTGGGGTGACTTGTGTTATTATTACTGTTAGTTTCATTACCTTCCTCCTCCTCCTCTCCTCCTCCTCTTCCTCGTCGGGTGTGTTGCAGAAACGTATCCTTTCTCCAACCTTCTGCCCTCCCTTAACCGTAGATGAAGGTCCGGAAAACAGAGTCGTGTTGATATTTACCACATTATCGTCATTTAATTGTACTACATCCTCTTCCTTTTCTTCGTGGGTTGAGTGTGTTTTCTCTGTTTCCTCCTTGAATCCATTTGTCACCAGCACTGTAGGCAACGGAGGAGTAGGAGAAGGTCGTGATTCATTCAGACGAGCTGGGCAAAACGACGAGGGAGAAATATCACAGACTAACCTTGGTATTTTGACTTCCGTGCCTCCCTCTTGCCTCTCGATGCCTCCTTCTTTCCTCTCGTTAGAATCTTCAACAGCAGAGGTCACTAAATAGACGAAAAGTAGGAGGAAAACCATCTTGCAATACATCGTTTATATTAACTAATAATGATAATGATGATGATGATGATGATGTTGTGGAATGTAGTGTTTGTGTGTGTTTCTCGCACTCTCTTTCTTACTTCTGTCCCTCGTTTCTGTTTATCAAGAATGGAAGGGGAAAGCCACATGAGAGAGAGAGAGAGAGAGAGAGAGAGAGAGAGAGAGAGAGAGAGAGAGAGAGAGAGAGAGAGAGAGAGAGAGAGAGAGAGAGAGAGAGAGAGAGAGAGCTCATTCAATAAAACACTAAAAACCTCTTCTATTTACTACTACTACTACTACTACTACTACTACTACTACTACTACTACTACTACTACTACTACTACTACTTCTTTTTCTATTATTGCTGCTGCTGCTGCAATCACTATCACCAGAAAAATAATAGTAATGATGAAATAGTAATAGTAAATTGACAACACAAACATCACCAGAAGTTAACAAATAGAAGACAGGATGTTACGTAAGCCTTAGAGAAAAATAAGAGAGAGAGAGAGAGAGAGAGAGAGAGAGAGAGAGAGAGAGAGAGAGAGAGAGAGAGAGAGAGAGAGAGAGAGAGAGAGAGAGAGAGAGCACTCCCTATAATTTAAAACTGAATAGTGAAATCAAAGCCTAATAGAAAAGATGAACTCACAGCCTCCTCCACCCTAACTCTTATTAAACTAGATGACGATGTGAATGAGCGGCTGTGTGATTACCTAGTTGTATTTATCTATTAGTTGTGTTTACTAATTGTGTTCACCTAGTTATAGTATGCAGACTGTGGCTGTTTTTATGGAAGTGATTGCATGGAATGAGAGTGAAATAGACAAGTTGGAAGTAGGGCAGAATAGAGTAGCAAGAATGGCACTGAATGCAAGGTATGCAGCTGTAGAAGCTTTGAGAGGTGACATGGGATGGAGTACGTTTAGGGAGAGACATAAAGAGGCAACCTTGAGATATAAAGTTAGGCTGGAACGAATGGAGAATACAAGAATTGCACGGAAGGTGTATTTGTGGAATGTAAGGAGCAGTAAGTGGGAGAAGAAATGTATGAATATGGTAGACAGGAGTGGCATGCTGGTTAGGTGGGTGCATAGATTTTCTGAAGAGAGAGAATGGGTGTATGAATTGAAGGTGATGAACAGAAGTAGGGAAGGCTTAGAGTGGGATGTGAGAAAGTGGAAAAGTGAGATAGACAAAACAGTGAAAGGTGTGGGACTGAGTAAGACTTTGGAATGGTACAGAGAGAAAGAAGCCGCAATGTATGTAAAGTGGTATGATGGAAGCTTGGGTGGTGATGTTCTCTTCCGAGCTAGCAAAGGGCACAGTGTATGGATGTGAATGCAAGGAACTACAGATGGTCAGAGTCCCGCAGCAAAGTGTGCCAGATGTGTGATATGGGAGAGGATGAGACGGTAGAGCATGTGGTACTGGAATGTGAAAAGTATGACCGGGACAGAATGGAAATGATGCGTGTGATTCTAACATAAATGGGACGTGAAATGAATGAAGTGATTGAAAGAACTGGAAGGGAATGGATGGCGTTGTTGCTAGGACTGTGTAGGGAGGTGAGTACAAGGATGATTGACGCGGTGAAAGAGTTTCTGGTAACTTCAAGTCACCTGTGGCATCAAGATCAAGATCCAAAGCACGCCATAACGCCAACTTCTTCCTCCTGACCTCAACAACAAGTCCTTCCCAGCAGCAGCAGCAGCAGCAGCGGCGGCTTCCTAGCGTCCCACAGTGAAGGTGAAGGAAGGTGAAGACAGCCCGCCCCGTCCAGACAGAGTAACAGGTACACCTGGGAGGCTGTGCTGAGGCGTTGTGTGATTAGGTAAGGTTTAGTTAGGTTAGTTAAGGTATAGTTTAGGGTGTGGGGTGGCTCTGTGGTTAGAGTGCTTGCCTCGTCACCTAAAGGTTGAGAGTTCGATCCCAGCTCACGGCACCTTCTTGGCGCTCTCTCTTTAACCCTAACACAGCTATAGGGTCTAGAGATGCTGAGTTCGGGGGATTATTTTAAAATAATAAGGTTTAGTTAGGTTAAGTGTTAAATCTGCATAACTACTGCTGCTACGGTGTCGATATAAATATGAAGTGGTACATACTATACATAGTGTACTCAACACATCTGTGAAGGTTTCAGGCGGTGCTCACCATTGTAACTAAATATAGGACATACAGGACAATCTAGGGTGAGAAACATAACTTCTGGGGGTTAATATTCGGTGCGTTAACCACTCGATATCTGGTTACCTGCATAATGCAAATTTAACCTCAGATACTTGTTCAGATCACCTCAAATAGTTATGCCGCTGAATTACAGAAAAAATACGATTTTTTTTTAGGTTACGTTAGGTTTAGTTAGGGTTGGTTAAGGAAACAAATATTTACCCTTCTGGATAATAAAATATTAAAAGTTTATACAACCGAACCTAGCATAACATAACCTAACCTAACCTTAACCTAGCATAACATAACATAACCTAACCTTAACCTAGCATAACATAACATAACCTTAACCTAGCATGACCTAACATAACTTAACCTAGCATGACCTAGCATAACTTAACCTTAACCTAGCATAACCGAACCTAACCTAACCTAACATAAATTAACCTAGCATAACATAACCTTAACCTAACATAACATAACCTTATCCTAGCATGACATAACATAATATAAGCTAACCTACCCTAACTAACATACTAACCTAACCTAACTAACATAAATGAACATAACCTTAACCTAGCATGACATAAACGAACCTAACATAGCATAACCTTAACCTAGCATAACATAACCGAACCTAATATAACCTGTAATCAAATATAGGATATATAGGGCAACCAAGGAAAGAAAAAAAAAAGGTAAAATTTTACATCTTCACCAGAATGCACCTGGATACAAATAACACACTTTTCGTATAGATTTTGATCCATTTTGAATAATTTTGACATTGATTTCCATTGCGTTTGCATATATAATAAGATATTCTCATGACACCTAACAAGTCTGGGAACCTGTGGGAATGCGGTATTCTTGGGTGAGGAAGACAAAATACAATGATTTACACTAAGAACAAGGTGCCATAATCACTAACATAACCTAGTATAACCTAACAATGACCTTGTGAATGCACTCAAGGTCACAAAAACTGGCGTGGGGCTACAAAAGAAAATGGCTTCTGCACGTTAGGTTAGGAAAAAATAAGTGCCATAGGAAAGTGAACCAAACAACAACAACAACATGGCGGGGCTTGGACGGACACACTTTCCACTATCGGAGGTCAAGATTGTTGTGTTATGTTATGGTTATTCATTTGCATAACAAATGATGCCTCAAAACACTCAAATGAACTAAAAAATATACACCAAATGGAAGAAAAAAAATCACTAAAACGTAAGAATGGCAAGGAAGGAAATATTTACTGTTATTTTCTAGTATAATGATTATCAGATGTGAGACAATGTGTTCCAGGCAAACTTTGTGTTCACGTGCTCAGGCTAAGTAAAGCAACATCAATTATGAAGTTATGAATTATGAGTTGTGATTAAAGTTGTTTTCTCTCTCTCTCTCTCTCTCTCTCTCTCTCTCTCTCCCCCCTTGTAATACTCTCCTGTTCTCCTCTCCAGAAGGTGTTTTGGTGTTTCATCTGTCTGTCACACGCATCGTCTCCTTGGTTCTCTTCCTTCACGTGCTTTGCCGTGCCATTATTTCCTTGCCTTGCCGTTTGCCTTTTAGCTTAACATAGCGCAGTATGACCTCTAATGTCTGGCGCTTACTTTATTGGCATTAATTCGGTGACGCTTCCTCATCCAAAATGATGCCAGGCTCCTAGAATAAGGTAACATCACTTAGTGACACCAAACAATCAGGCAGAGAGTTCCACACAGAGACATATTTCACGCTCAACTATCTTTTCATACACTTTCTTTTTTCCCTATTGAAATGAATTAATTCAAAAGTGTACTGGCTAAGGGAAAACAAAAATACGTAGAAAAAAAATCCCACTTGTCGCCAGACCCTGGAAAGAGGACAGTAGGAGAAATAGAGGCAACGGGTGGAGGCCCAGTTAACATTAGAGGTGTCTTGACATTCCTCTTTTGAAAGAGTTTACCAGTGTAAGGGATGAAAGAGTGAAGATACTGGTTAACTCTTGCATTAGGAAGATGGACAGAATAGGGATGAGAAGTAGAAGAAAGTCTTGTGCAGCGAGGCCGCAGGAGGGGGGGAGGCATGCAGTTAGCAAGTTCAAAAGAGCAGTCAGCATGAAAATAGCGGTAGAAGATAGATAAAGATGCAACATTGCATTGGTGACTTAAAGAATCAAGACAGTCAGTTAGAGGAGAAGAGTTGATGAGACGAAAAGCTTTAGACTCCACCCTGTTTAATAATGCTGTATGAGTTGAGCCCCCCCAGACATGAGAGCCATATTCCATACATGAGCGGATAAGGCCCCTGTACAGAGCAAGCAGCTGAAAGGGAGAGAAAATTGGATGCAGACACCATAGGTACAACAATTGGTCCCAACTGTTTGAGGACAGAGCTGGTCATGTAGATGAGAAATGAAGAGATAGCCAGAAAGGTGGAGGGAGTGTAAGCCTTGCCAAGTGTGGCGTGAGTGAGGCAGGAAGCTGGGTGTTGGCCCTGCAGGCAG
>JAPQNM010000032.1:192302-197302 GCA_029783475.1 Metacarcinus magister
AGAGAGAGAGAGAGAGTAACCTCATTCTCTCTCTATTCAGTCATCGATTGTGTGTGAATTATTTATCAAAAACCAACCATGCGTACACACACGTACACACACGTACACACACGTACACACACACACACGTACACACACACACGACACACACACACACACACACACACACACAAGAAATCAGACAATTATAAATCAAGTAATATTGATTGTTTTCTCTCTCTCTCTCTCTCTCTCTCTCTCTCTCTCTCTCTCTCTCTCTCTCTCTCTCTCTCTCTCTCTCTCTCTCTCTCTCTACACACACACACACACACACACACAGACACTAATAAACCTACATGTCAGAATTCCACACGCACATGTACACATCAATACGCACATATGTTAACTTACATGCTTAGGCTACAAGAGTGTAAGCTCTCTCTCTCTCTCTCTCTCTCTCTCTCTCTCTCTCTCTCTCTCTCTCTCTCTCTCTCTCTCTCTCTCTCTCTCTCTCTCTCTCTCTTTCGTGAATATTTGACGCTGTTACTAAGAAAAGAAGAGGAGGAGGAGGAGGAGGAGGAGGAGGAGGAGGAGGAGGAGGAGGAGGAGGAGGAGGAGGAGGAGGAAGAAGAAGGAGAATACAAGAAGAGGGTTATTGGAGAGAAATCAAGAAATAATAATAATAATAATAATAATAATAATAATAATAATAATAATAAACAGAAGAAGAACAAATAGAAGAAGAAGAAGAAGAAGAAGAAGAAGAAGACCAACAAGTACATTTTTTCCTAATATCACGATACCAAAAGCAACTCTCTCTCTCTCTCTCTCTCTCTCTCTCTCTCTCTCTCTCTCTCTCTCTCTCTCTCTCTCTCTCTCTCTCTCTCTCTCTCTCTCTCTCTCTCTCAATCAATCTTCCTACCCCACCCTTGTCAGGTTAAGATAAATTATACTAACTCAAGGCTACCATCATCATCATCATCATTATTATTATCATTATTATCATTATTATCATCATTATTATTATTATTATCGTAGTAGTAGCACCACCACCACCACCACCACCACCACCAACAACAACAACAATAACAATAACAATAACAATAATAATAATAATAATAATAATGGTAGGTTGAGGCAATACAATGAATGTTTAATATCCATGAACAATTTCCTTTCCTTTCCCTTCCCTTCCCTTCCCTTCCTTCGTTGTGTAACAGTAGGAAGGAACTAGACAAGAGGAAGAAATACCAGTCCGTTCCTTCTATCCCAATTATACCGGTTTTTTTTTATTACGACACAAGGAAATATAGTTATTATTCTATTAGTAATTATTTTTTTTATGTTTGTACTCCTTCACCCTATTTTTTCATCTCATAACTGGCTTTCCTCTCCTCTTAGGACTGTTAATCTATCCTTCCATCCTACAACTAGCTTTCGTCTTCTCCTAGGACTCTTAATCTATCCTTCCATCCTACAACTAGCTTTCCTCTCCTCCTAGGACTCTTAATCTATCCTTCCATCCTACAACTGGCCTTCCTCTCCTCCTAGGACTCTTAATCTATCCTTCCATCCTACAACTGGCCTTCCTCTCCTCCTAGGACTCTTAATCTATCCTTCCATCCTACAACTGGCCTTCCTCTCCTCCTAGGACTCTTAATCTATCCTTCCATCCTACAACTGCCTTTCCTCTCCTCCTAGGACTGTTAATCTATCCTTCCATCCTACAACTGGCCTTCCTCTCCTCCTAGGACTGTTAATCTATCCTTCCATCCTACAACTGGCTTTCCTCTCCTCCTAGGACTCTTAATCTATCCTTCCATCCTACAACTAGCTTTCCTCTCCTCCTAGGACTCTTAATCTATCCTTCCATCCTACAACTGGTCTTCCTCTCCTCCTAGGACTCTTAATCTATCCTTCCATCCTACAACTAGCTTTCCTCTCCTCCTAGGACTCTTAATCTATCCTTCCATCCTACAACTGATCTTCCTCTCCTCCTAGGACTCTTAATCTATCCTTCCATCCTACGACTTGCCTTCCTCTCCTCCTAGGACTCTTAATCTATCCTTCCATCCTACAACTAGCTTTCCTCTCCTCCTAGGACTCTTAATCTATCCTTCCATCCTACAACTGGCCTTCCTCTCCTCTTAGGACTCTTAATCTATCCTTCCATCCTACAACTTGCCTTCCTCTCCTCCTAAAACACTCAATTTCACTCACATTAAGAGTCCTAGGAGGAGAGGAAGCCCAGTTGTAGGATGGAAGGATAGATTAAGAGTCCTAGGAGGAGAGGAAGACCAAAACAACCTTATTATATTAGTACATTATTACCAAAACAATCTTTTTCACCCATTCCACACTCCGCCTCACCACTTAATTTCTACAAGGTCTCACTTTTCTTACACACTTTCCTTGCTGTCACTCTTCCATCTTGTCACGCTACATGCTCACTCACTCACTCACTCACTCACTCACTCTTATAACTCATTTCCACACCACACACGCACTCTTCACTCCTGTGCTAACTCCATGTGCAAGTCTCTGATCTATTCCTCAATGTTATCAGGAGAATAATAGACTTTGAACCTCTCTTTACCTCCAAACACACACACACACACACACACACACACACGTAGATTCCTTCCTATAAGCCTTGTCAGTGATTTTATGTTAATCCTTCTCTCTTATTTCTCTTTGTGATTATTATTTATCATTCCTTCCACATTCCTGCGTCTTTATATAGCATAGCAAGGTGCAGTAGTGACCTTGAGAAGCCTGCCTGCCTGCCTGCCTCTCTCTCTCTCTCTCTCTCTCTCATTAGCAAGGCCGAATAAGCGACCTTTGAGCAATTTTTAGCCCTACACCCCTTCACTTCTCTTGTGTTTTCTATGCCTGAGAGCTTTCCTATTGTCCTTTGAGGGATGTGGCGTGTCCTTGGGGAATGTCCGGAGCCTTGCGTGGGTGTGTGTTCAATAGTAATGTCTCGTGGTAGGAATAGTGATGGTGTTTTATGAAGGATAACGATAAGTGTAGGTTCGTGGTCATGCTTGCGTCTTCGGTGATATAGTTGATTCGGTTCTTTCTATTTTTTTTTTCTTTCTTGTTCACTTTTTTGTTGTGGTTTGTTGATGTGTTGTTTATTTTTCTTCGTCTTTGTATTTGTTTTCTTCTTATTCTTCGCCTTTATCGTTGTTTTTTTTGTTATTCATTTTCCTTCATCTTTGTATTTTTTTCTTCTCATTCTTCATAGTTTTTTTGTGATTTATTTTCCTTCATCATTGCATATTGTTATTTTATTTTCCTTCATCGTTGTAATTTTCTTTTCTTTCTTATTCTCCGTTCGCTAGAGTGCATTCTTGTAGTTGCATCTTCGGTTAATGTCTCCGATTCGGCTCTCTTACAATTTTCTTCCTATTGAGCTTGTATTTTGTGGTTAAGTCGTATTATCTTCACCAATTCACCTCAAACTAGTATCTTCTGGTCACGTTACGTTGCATTATGTTTATATTTCAGCTTTTAATATAGCAAAGACGTAGTTATAGTCTTCAAATCTTCTTAATATAATTCTTAGCTATTTCATTATTATTATTACCTCAAAATCTTCTCTATATCATAATTCTTAGCGATTTCATTATCATTATTGCCTCTTCATCATAAATTTTAGCGGTATTATTATTATTACCATTATCAATATAGGTTTAACGATATATTAACGAAACGAAATATTAACCTAACCTAACCTAACCTAAATTATACCTTTAATCTACGTAGTTAAGCAAGCAAACTGGCATCCTCTTAAAGGTTAAAATAGCCAATATAATATCTTTTCTTTATTTTTCCCACGTTTTTTTGAAATATAAATGGTTGGTTGCCAGAATTCGCCAGATTTTGTCGCTGGAGGAAAAACAATTTGAAGTTCACGGAAGAAAATTAGTCAAATGTCAAGATTTTTTGGGTGTTGTAATGAGATGTTGCAGCAATATAAAGGTTATTTGGATTATTTTCATTACCGATAACCTACTGTAGTGACATTATGTAGACCCATTAATGATATAAATACTTAGAAGAAAGATAAGTTAAGTGTCTAGATATATCATTGTCTTATTCATTTTATATATGCATACGTGAGCCATAGTACTAATTAGTGGTTTGTAAAATGAGGAAAAAATCTTATGTTTTCGAATCCTGCCACTTCAAAAAATAAATAAATAAATAAATAAACAAAAAAATTCAACCTAACATACTGATTAATACACTAAATAATGAACAACTGTACCTATAATATAATAACCGCACCTGTCTAGATATCCGTTTATATGAGTGTCATCATCAGCAACACATTGATAGACTTAGTAATGAATATAAAGAGTTAAAATATCATTAATGGACGTGATTTGTATATAGATATCCGTTTAAATGAGTTAGATCAGCATAGTGTGAGACAGACAGACAGACAGACAGTAGTGTTTGTTCTGTCTTCGTGCAAATTATTATTACTATTGAGTTGTTAGTTAGTTAGTTAGTTAGTTTAGGTTAGGTTAGGTTAGGTTAGGTTAGGTTAATGCAAAATGAGCAAACACCAGATATCAGACGTCATATGGTGGTATGTTAATGTAAAATGTAAATATAACGTAATATTTTCCAACTAAGTGTGTCTTTATCTTCCTTGTTTAAGTATAGAAAATCCAATGATGAAGCACATTAGGAGTCAACACAAACACACATTGATATAAGGTGCACGTTTGGCTTCCTAAGATGATGACACACTCATTAAAACGACCTTGAGTGTCTACATGTGTGCACCTAAGTATTGCCTCATCACACACGCACACTAGGTTAATTTGCATGTTAAGTGGCGGTATATTTGGTACTTAAATATCATTCCCACTTCATTATTGTTAGTTAGTGAGTTAGTTAATGCAAAAAGGAGTAAACATCAGGTCATATAACTCTTTCCTTATTACGAAAAACCTGATATAAATGATTGTTAGCATATTATAATTACATTTAAGTTTAATTTC
>JAPQNM010000032.1:214802-219802 GCA_029783475.1 Metacarcinus magister
AGGATGTATATCAACAGTCGGATTAGGGGAGGAAGTGGAAGTGGAGGGGGATTGATGTGTCTGGGGGGATTTGGGGGAGGCTGCGGCTGAGGTGGAGGCTTCTGGGGGGGTGGAGGGGTGTGCGGATAGGTACCGGGTATGCCTCTCAACATACCCGCTACCCGCCGCCCCCCCACGCTGATCCGCAGAACCATAAGTCAATACTCGACTCGAAGATTCACTCACCAAGAATGATCCAAGCCAGCTGGATAACCGATTGACCTCTCCTATGAAAGCCGTGCCCCGCCCCCCCCCGGTAGGTCAGCAGGTGGATGGGTGGGGTCATTGTAGGTCACGGGAGTCGTAGAAGAGGTGGCTCACGTCCAAGGCTGCGGCGAGGTCAAGAACTAGGCCGTATAGGGTTGGGTGATCCAGTACCTCGGCTTCGGGTAAGGCTGGGTGTGTGCGCGGGTAGTACTGACGACCCTGAGGAAAGGCGTACATGTATGTGTGTGTGTTTTTTTTAGGGGATAGGTGTACATATGTGTGCGTTTGTGTGTGTGTGTGTGTGTGTGTGTGTGTGTGTGTGTGTGTGTGTGTAAGGGAGAGAGAGGTGGTGATATATAGAAAAAAATTTGTAAGATAGAAAGAATGAAAAGAAAAGAAAATGAAATAAAAGATGAAATTGTATGTATGTATGTATTGTCTTATTATACACACACACACACACGTACACACACACACACACACACACACACACACACGTACACACACACACACACACTTACCTTAAAGACGCGGTGAGCCCTTAATACAGTCGAACAGAAAATGTAGCGCAGGATCAGCAGCCGCAGGAAATCATCTCCAAAGAATTGAAGGAAGGAAGGATCTGCCGGGAGAGAGAGAGCGAGAGATTAGAGCGAGGAATAGAGCGAGAAAGAGTTATTAGATAGATGTTAGAAATGAAAGAGAGATAAGATACACACACACACACATACACACACCCACACACACACACACACTCACCTACACTCCTTCCGCGCACCACGATCCTTGAAGCTTCGGCTGAGAATCTGTCGACCAGCTCTTGGCATTTCTCCCACAGCGCCATCGGGATGTCACACAAGGAACTCACCAGACACAGCCCCATCAAGGGTGAGTGGAGGAACAGGGTGAACAGGTTACCCCGGTGATGCTGGTCTGTTCAGGGTGAGAGGAGGAAAATAGTGTGTAAATATTTCGTGTGAGGAAGGGAGTTATGACGACGACGACGACGATGAAATTTGTCAAAAGAAAGAAGGGTTGAAGAGAAGTATGCTTATGGGTGAAATAAGTGTGGAAAGTGTGAGAAAGTGTGAATAAAAGTGAATAAATGTGTGAAATAAGTGTAAAAATGGTTAAAAAAGTGTGAGGAAGTGTGAAAAAAAGTCAATAAGTGTAAAAAGTGTGAGAATGGTTAAATAAGTGTGAGAAAGTGTGAAAATAAGTCAATAAGTGTGAGAATAAGTGTGAGAAAGTGAAAAAATGAGTGAATAAGTTTGAAAAAAAGGTGTCAAAAGTGTAAAAATGGTTAAAAAAAAAAGTGTGAGAATGGTTAAATAAGTGAGGAAAAAGTATGACAAAACAGTGAATAAGTCTGAAAATTATGAAAAAAGTGTGAGAAAGTGTGAAAAAAAGTGAGAAAAGTATATAAAAGTGAGAAAATGACTGGAAAAAAAAAAAAAAAACCACACCCACAAAAATCTCTCACCCTGAAACTGCGCCGGTATATCCTGCGGCGACATCAACACAACGAGCGGCTGTCCAAAAAAATGTGGCATATTTCCGAAAACCGAAGAATTCTCAGAGTCGACAACAATGAAGAGAGGCTTGCGGGTGAAGGCATAAAGGTCACCCGGGTAGAAGCAATGCATATCCTTTAACTGCATCGATCTTTTTCCAGCTGTGGTAGTGCTGTGGTCCGTATCTCGCTTGCTGTTGGTCACCACGCCGCCGAAATCATATCCCGCTGTTTGGGAGGGTGATATATGTATGAGAAATCTAACCTAACCTAACCTGACCAGACCAGACCTAACCTAACCTAACTTGACCAGACCAGACCTAACCTAACCTAACCTGACCAGACCAGACCTAACCTGACCAGACCTAACCTAACCTAACCTAACTTGACCAGACCAGACCTAACCTAACCTAACCTGACCAGACCAGACCTAACCTGACCAGACCTAACCTAACCTAACCTGACCAGACCAGACCTAACCTAACCTAACCTAACCTGACCAGACCAGACCTAACCTAACCTAACCTGACCAGACCAGACCTAACCTAACCAGACCTAACCTAACCTAACCTAACCTGACCTGACCTAACCTAACCTAACTTAACCTAACCTAGCCTAACCTAACCTGACCTAACCTGACCTAACCTAACCTAACCTAACTAACTCTGAAATCATATCCAGCTGTTTAAGAATATTATATGTATGAGAAATGAAGTTATAGGTTCAAACTATGCTATTTAATCTCTTTTTTTTATCTATTCCTTATCTTCCTTCTTTCTCTCTTTTACACACACACACACACACACCTAAACACACACACCTAAACACACACACACACACACAAAATCTAATCTGTTTTAATCTATCCTTCCTTCCTTCACTCTTACCCACACACACACACACAAACACACACACACACACACACACACACACACACACCTAAACACACACACACACACAAAATCTAATCTGTTTTAATCTATCCTTCCTTCCTTCACTCTTACACCCACACACACACACACACACACACACACACACACACACACACACACACACACACAAACACAAACACACACAAACACAAACACACACACACACCCACACTTACGATCCTGTGGGTGTTTGGCGTTGCTATAAGCCCCATCCGCTGATATATACAACAGCATCGCACCGTTAGCCGGCAGCTCCTTGAACCCCGACGCTAAAAATACCATAAGCTGGGAGAAGGTCGGTTTGTAAAGCAAATATTTATGCGGATTTTCTCGTTTCAAAGTTCTCGGGCCTCCTACTCCTCCTCCTCCTCCTCCTCCACTCCCTCCCCCACTCCCACTCAGGGTAGTTGGGTTGGGTGGAGTGGTGGTGGTGGTGGTGGTAGCGGTTGAGTTGTTGTTGTTGGTGGTGGGGTTGGTGGTGGTGGTGGTGGTGGTGGTGTCGCCGTTCTGTGGGTGCGAGAGGTTAGGTTAGGTTAGGTTAGGTTACTCTCTCTCTCTCTCTCTCTCTCTCTCTCTCTCTCTCTCTCATACTCTTTCTCCAGCTATCTCTATCAATATATCTTTCTTTCTTTTACTCTCTCTTTCTTTCTCTATCAATATCTCACACACACCCACACACACACACACACACACACACACACACAAACACACACACACACCCACCCAAAAACACACCCACACAAAAATAAATAAATAAAAAAAACCCACACCCACACACACACACACACACACACACCCAAACACACCCACACAAAAATAAATAAATAAATAAAACCCACACCCCCACACGCCCACACACTTACAAAGGGTGTTTTGGCGGGGGCTGGTGAGGAGTCGTAGATCTGGGTTATGTCTTCTTGCGGTTCTCTCTCTAAGGTCTGAAGCATTCTGAACATGTCGATCGTAAGCTCACTGAACTTAACCTGGAGGGAGAGAACGACGAGGAGGATGAGGGAGGGAGGAAGGGAGGAAGCGAGAGAGAGAGAGAGGAAGAGAAGAAGGAAGAGAGAGGGAGAGAGTGAGAGGGAGAGAGAGAGAGAGAGAGGAAGAGAAGAAGAGAAGGGAGAGAGGACGAGACAGAGAGGAAGGAAGGAAGAGAGAAGAGAGGAAGGAAGAGAAGGGAGAGAGGACGAGAGAGAGAGGAAGAGAAGGAAGGAAGAGAGAGGGAGAGAGTGAGAGGGAGAGAGAGGAAGGAAGGAAGGGAGAAAGAGAGAGAGTGAGAGAGAGAGAGAGGAAGAGAGAAGGAAGGAAGGAACAGGAAGGAAGAGAAGGGAGACAGGGAGAGAGGAAGGAAGGAAGAGAGAAGGAAGGAAGGAAGAGAAGGAAGGGAGACAGGGAAAGAGAGAGGAAGAGAGGCAAGGTAAAAATGAGAAGGAGACAGAAGAAGAGAGAGGGAGAGAGAGGAAGGAAGAGGTAAGGGAGAGAACGAGGAGGAGGAGGAGGAGGAGGAGGAAGGTGAGTTTTGGGTGAGGAAGGAAAAGAGAGAGAGGAAGAGAGTAAGAGAGAAGGAAAAGAGAGAGAGAGAGAGAGAGAGGAAGAGAGGAGAGGAAAGGAAGGAAGGAGAAGAAGGAAGAGAGAGAGAGAGAGAGAAAGAAAATAAAAAAAAAGAGAGATAGCAAGAGAAGAACAATAAAATAAATAAATTAAAACATTACACATATACTCTCACTCTCTCTCTCTCTCTCTCTCTCTCTCTCTCTCTCTCTCTCACTCTCACCTGATCGTTACAGTTGCCAACTATTAATATCTCTTGCAAGGTGAGGCTCATAGCAGCAGTCTTTTCAACGGGGGGGGGTGTTGTGGCTGCTCAACCTGCAGGAGGAGGGGGGGGGAGGGGGAGGAGGAGGAGGAGGAGGAGGAGAGGAAGAGGTTTGGTTGAAGAATTATGATGAAGATAGAGAGTAGAGGAGGAGAAGAGGAGGAAGAGGAGGAAGAGGAGGAGGGAGAAAAGGAGGAGGAAGAAGAGGAGGAAGAGGAAGGAGGAGGTGTGGGTGAAGAAATATCATCATTATCATTTATTATTATTATTATCATCAAAACCTCAATAATCTATACATTCCTAACCATATACTTTCAATAAACCGTATACTATCATCATCATCATCATTATAAACACACACACACACACACGCACACACACACGTACAATAAAATAAAGATGGGTGGAGACATAGAATTCAAACACACACACACACACACACACACGTACCTATGCGAGAGTACAATGGTGTTAGAATCCATATCCAGGA
>JAPQNM010000032.1:224802-249802 GCA_029783475.1 Metacarcinus magister
TACCCTTATTAATTCCTTTTACCCATTTGAAAACCTCAATCCTATCCCCTCTTGCCCTCCTTCTCTCTAGGGAGTGGAGATTAAGACGTTTTAACCTATCTTTGTAGGGTAAATTTCTCAGCCCCTGAATCATCTTGGTCATTCTTCTCTGGACTGCCTCCAAGGAGCCTATATCTTTCCTATAATAAGGGGACCAAAACTGAGCTGCATAATCTAAGTGGGGTCTTACTAGCGCTAAATACAACCTCAGAATGACCTCAGAACTCCTATTTGTCACACACCTACTAATAAATTGGGTGTGGGTAAGGTAACACACACACACACACACACACATACACATACACGTTTGTCATTATATTCCAATCATTACCTAAACAGAGCGTAAATTAGGTAATGATGAAGGAATATATAGTGTTCTACTGGTGTGTGTGTGTGTGTGTGTTTGTGTGTGTTAAGGTGTTAGTGAAGGCAAGAACAGGAACACTGGAAGTAAAGGCCAGGAACAGCTTCTGTAGAGGGCAGCAGGAGACCATTGAACATTTCCTGGAGGGATAGAGGCAAAGTATATATACTATTGATACAGTAAATATACTTTGGATAGAGGAGCTGTAACATCAGAGAAGACGGGACCAACAAGGCGATACAAAGCGTAACAGGTCACAAGAAGAAGAACACTCGCGACTCTCCTGTGTCTGTCCAACAGTGTGTGTGTGTGTGTGTGTGTCTGTCTGTCCCCTCACCCACCCACACTGCCCCTGCTGCAGGAACATTCACAACACTATCACCTGCACCGCCTGCGTCTGTCCCCTCACCCACCCACACTGCCCCTGCTGCAGGAACATTCACAACACTATCACCTGCACCGCCTGCGTCTGTCCCCTCACCCACCCACACTGCCCCTGCTGCAGGAACATTCACAACACTATCACCTGCACCGCCTGCGTCTGTCCCCTCACCCACCCACACTGCCCCTGCTGCAGGAACATTCACAACACTATCACCTGCACCGCCTGCGTCTGTCCCCTCACCCACCCACACTGCCCCTGCTGCAGGAACATTCACAACACTATCGAACACTTGTCATCCGTCTCACCAGTGCTGCCTTGAACAAGACGGGTCACCTAACACGCCTGTGACACCCTCACAGGACTTCACGTGGGCTCATAGGATCAACTGAATCGTTGCAGCCCTAAACAACACCAAGAAGAACCAAGTGTAGGCTGTTTTAGGCCTAGTTTTGGTGTTGCAGCGCTGGTGTGGTGATACAAGGTGAGGACAAGT
The DNA here is from genome assembly GCA_029783475.1 of Metacarcinus magister. Taxonomy (NCBI): domain Eukaryota; kingdom Metazoa; phylum Arthropoda; class Malacostraca; order Decapoda; family Cancridae; genus Metacarcinus; species Metacarcinus magister. The sequence goes on from JAPQNM010000032.1 coordinate 226,084, forward strand.
GTGGTGTTGGCTGTGAGGGGGGGCAGGGTAGGCCTAAATAATGTGATGCAAGGTGAGGACAAGTGTGGTGTTGGCTGTGAGGGGGGGAGGGTAGGCCTAAATAATGTGATACAAGGTGAGGACAAGTGTGGTGTTGGCTGTGAGGGGGGGCAGGGTAGGCCTAAATAATGTGATGCAAGGTGAGGACAAGTGTGGTGTTGGCTGTGAGGGGGGGAGGGTAGGCCTAAATAATGTGATGCAAGGTAAGGACAAGTGTGGTGTTGGCTGTGAGGGGGGGAGGGTAGGCCTAAATAATGTGATGCAAGGTGAGGACAAGTGTGGTGTTGGCTGTGAGGGGGGGGAGGGTAGGCCTAAATAATGTGATGCAAGGTGAGGACAAGTGTGGTGTTGGCTGTGAGGGGGGCAGGGTAGGCCTAAATAATGTGATACAAGGTGAGGACAAGTGTGGTGTTGGCTGTGAGGGGGGCAGGGTAGGCCTAAATAATGTGATGCAAGGTGAGGACAAGAGTGGTGTTGGCTGTGAGGGGGGAGGGTAGGCCTAAATAATTGTTGTTACTGACAGAGGCGGATCTAGAATTGGATGGGATCCTGGGCTTTTGGGAAAACATTCTGTGCTTAAGCCCCAGTAGCCACCGCCTAAATCCGCCACTGGTTACTGAGATAACGAGGTTTAGTGGGGTAAATATTTACGTCTTCACAATAATGCACCTGGATATAAATTAAACAGTGGTAAAAATTTGTTTCTTGGACCACTCTATATTTTTGGTAAATCTGCATAACTACTGCTCGAACGATATCAATATAAATATGAAGTCCTACATACTATACATAGTGTACTCAACACATTTGTGAAGGTTTCAGGCGGTGCTCACCATTATTTACCTCGCAAAGAATCTTTGAATTTGTGTTAGGTTACGTGGTAAAGATTCGTAAGACGACCCATTTAATATCTCGTTACCTTTATAATGCACTGCAAATTCAACCTCAGATACCTGTTCAGATCACCTCAAACAGTTATGCCGCTGAATTACAAAAAAAATATACAATTTTTTTTTCTTTAGGTTACGTTAGGTTAAGTTAAGTTTAGTTAGGTTAGTTTTGGTTAGGCTTATTTAACTGCAGCTCTGGGAAGGTTATGCTAAGAAAACAATTTTTTTCAGTAAATTTTTACATCTTCACCAGAATGGCGTGTGGCTACGAAAGAAAATGGCGACTGCACCTCGCACAACACCCTACTTTTAGTCATAGAAAACATTTGATAGCTTCTAAATCAACATAACATAACTAAATCTAACCAAACCTAACTAAACGTAACGAAACCCAACATAACCTAGAAAAAAAAAATCTAATTACGGTTAAGTTGGGTTATATAAGCTTTTTAGAGTTTATCACCAAAAAGTTAGGCATTTCACCTTAGATTTTTTTTCCGGATAGCCATATTGTGCCCATATTAGCTTATAATGACGAGCACCGCCTGAAACCTTCACAGATGTGTTGAGTACACTAAGTATAGTATGTCATATTTATATCAATATCGTCCGAACAGTAGTTATGCAGATTTACCATATTTTGGACAAAACTATTTTTTTCTGATAGATTTTGATGTATTTTGAATTAATTTGATGTTTGTTTGTCATGCCATGCAGCCACTTTTTTTTTGCGTGGTTTTGTTCATGGTCAATGTAAGTCTTTGGTGGTCAGGGGGTTAATTTCCTGTAAATTCCTCATGGTCTTCTCACCTCCCCAAAAACCCAAGGTACAAAAATGGATGCTTGTAGCCAAGTTGAAGTTCGGATTTACTGTACAGCCTAGTGTATCAGCCTTTAGTTATGCAGCTACATGTATGGTGATATCTGCATCACTTGTTTCAGGTGATTGTTGGGTGCTTAGCTGAGTGGTGACAGCAGGTGTGACCACTGCTTCTGACGGGACTCCTTGGTGCATCCCACTCCTGCTTCCTTCATCCTCAAGTACAGTGTTGAGTGTATCCTTGGGGAACCCTGCTCACTCCAGCTTCCCTGAGGGTTCCTGCAAGACCAGCTGGCCTCCCCCACAACAGGTGTGCTGCCAGAAGTAGTGTTGCATAGGCAGCTGCAAGGCCAGGCAGCAACATGAGTAGTAGCCAGAACACACAGGAGCAGTCTGCCTCAGGTGTGGGCGGGTTCAGGTGTGACAGGAAGAATGACCTTACTGAAGGCATCTCCATCCACAAAGGAAAGAAAACGTTTGAGTGTATACAATGTGGCAAGACATTTACTCAGAGGGGTATCCTCACCAAACACACCCTTACACACACTGGTGTTAAGAATCATGAATGTCTGGAGTGTGGAAAAAGATTCACACAAAAGTCTCACCTCACCAGACACACCCTTACACACACTGGTGTTAAGAATCATGAATGTCTGGAGTGTGGAAAAAGATTCACACACAAGTCTCACCTCACCAGACACACCCTTACACACACTGGTGTTAAGAATCATGAATGTCTGGAGTGTGGAAAAAGATTCACAGAAAAGTCTCACCTCACCAAACACACCCTTACACACACTGGTGTTAAGAATCATGAATGTCTGGAGTGTGGAAAAAGATTCACACAAAAGTCTGACCTCTCCACACACACCCTTACACACACTGGTGTTAAGAATCATGAATGTCTGGAGTGTGGAAAAAGATTCACACTAAAGTTTCACCTCACCACACACACCCTTACACACACTGGTGTTAAGAATCATGAATGCCCAGAATGTGGAAAAAGATTTAGTACAAGGTTTGGACTTAATGATCATGAGTTCAGACACTCTGGCCTGAGAGAATTCAAGTGTGATGTTTGTGGGAAACACTTCAAGACAAGGAGTGATATTGCTAGGCACATGCGTATCCACTTCTGAGGTGGTGTGTTGTGTGGACAAGTGTGGTCCAGCTGCTGCCTGTGGGAGTGTAGGTGTTGGTGTGTCCTGTGTGGGAGTGTGTGGTGGTGGTTGTGGGCAGTGTGTTGCTTCCTTCCCACCAGCCCTGTCCTTGTGCTGTGTGAGGGTGTAATGGTCCCAGCTGTGGTTTTGTTGGCAGTGCAGCTGACCCCTTCAATAAATGGCTCTGGATTGTTAATGCTTCTTTTTGTGTATCTTTACAATTTTATGAAGAATGTGTTTGTGTTTGTGTAATTCACCATTCACCATAGTGTTGAGGATCACGTACTGGCCTTGTGATCGGCAGCCGTCACACTTAGCATGGGTGGCTGGAAACAATGTTGGATGTTATCTGTGTTATGGACTATCCTGGCACCAGTACAGCCGTGGTTACTTGGTGTTCTATACAAACGTGTCTGGTGAAGGGACTGCAGACAATGCCACCTCCAGTCAACAGGTCACACAAGTGGTGATTTAGACTGGTGATGCGAGGTGCAGGTTTGACAGGATTTCTTGATGTGTGCTGTCGGGGAAGGGTATGGCGGTGCACAGCGTCAACATGGAAGGATAGAACCAAAACACACACGTTCTACCAAATATATCATTATTTTGTTCCAAATATTCAGAGAGACGGAGAGAGACTAGCCAATGAGCAAGTATAGAGCCATCAGCATCCCGCCAATCACAGCTGTTTTGCTATTAGTGTTCATGACTGTATTCCTTTCACCTGAATAGAGGAGAGATGTTGAGTGTTAATTATTGCTAGTGATGAAAGGATAAAGTAGTAGTTGTAGTAGTAGTAGTAGGTAGTGGTGATAGTAACTGTAGAAGTGGTAGTAAAAGTAGTAATAGTAACTTGTAGTAGTAGTAGTAAAAATTGTGTTGAAGTTAGAACCGAGAATAGTAACTAAGTTGTTGCCAGATTTTGAAAGATTGAACTTATTGATTTTGAAAGATTGAACTTATAAGGAAAGATTAAATAAATGCAACGGACAACACTTGAAGATACAAGAGAAGGAGGAGACTTAATAACATATCAATTGATAAACAACCTAAAGGAACATAAAACAAAATGTAATATTTAAAGAAAAGGAGAAGTTTGATATTTAACCAGTCAGTCAGTCAGTCAGTCAACAACCATACATTTAAACAGTCAGTCAACAACCATACATTTAAACAGTCAGTCAACAACCATACATTTAACCAGTCAGTCAGCAAGTCAGTATAGTAGTAATAGTAGGTTTTTTTTTATTTATTTATTTATTTTTTTATTCTTCTTCTTCTTCTTCTTCCCACTACGGTAGGCTTCAGGGAGACCTTAGATGGTTGGCCTCCGCCCGTTAGTAGCGCGGGTTAGATTTTCTAAGTGACGCCTTGTTTCTTCTTATTGATAGGCTCATGCTGCCAGCTGAAGCTCCTCGCGCATATAACGTTGCAGTCCCGGCGAGGATGGTGTTATGGCAGCATGTGGGTGATCTTAGGCCACTCAGCGGTAGTAACGAAGAAAAGTGGCCAGCCCGTGCCGAGGCTCGAACGCGGGACCCTGAACTGGTATGCCCGACCGCTAGCCACTAGACCACTGTAGTAGTAGTAGTATAGTAGTGATAGTAGTAGTAGTGAACAAAACCGATATAAATGAATCGTGGGCAAAATTCTATAGCATCTTAAATGGAGGCAGGATTATTACACAAAAACTGCTAACAATAAACATTTATTTTCATAAAACAAAAACTATAAGATAGAATATGAAAGAATAAGACGCGAAAGGTAAAAAATAAATCTTGAAATACACTCCTACCTCAGTTTTAAGGACTTCCTTTTCACGGATATCGGAAGCAACGGATAAAATCAGCAGCAGCCGACTCACTTTGTTTACATGAAGGTAATCACATGTGTAGCTTAATGTTGCATGGATTTTCCCCTTCTAGTGGCGCTGTCACTGTGTTGAAGTGGTTTTATATTAATCAATTTCTATAAACATGTCATCTGGAGGAAGAAGTAGAAAAGCAAAAGAGCTGCCAAGCTCATCATACAATGACGGTCTACTAACAACACCTCTTCACCATCCATAGTAAGTCTGATTTTAAATTTAAAATGTTAAATTAATGTATTACAGTAGAATTTTGAATTTAACGCATTTGGATCTAATGAATTCGTATCTAACGACCCTTTTAAGCTCTACCCCAACTCCAATGTAACGATCCAAAATTCATATCTAACGGCAATTATTCCGGGCGCCCGGGATCAAATTTCAAACTTCCCGCGAATCATTGAATTTTTGCTGGCAACACTGGTCACTTTCGTCAGTCCCGCGCCGCCATCTTTCAACCATGTTCCATTGTGCTCGTCTCATTGTTCCCTTTTTTTTGGCCCTCCATCCACTCTAACGAGTGAGTGGCGGTGTGTTAGGCCTCTCATGATGTCTGGCCTAGCCTCAGGTAGTGGAGAGGGGAGTGGTGAGAAAGGAAACCTTGAAGAACCAGTGAAGATGTCTACTCGTGTTGGAAAGAAATTTTCCCCATAAGTTTATGTATCTAACGAATTCATATGTAACGCGGTTTTTTTGGCACCAATTATTCGTTAGATTGGAAATTCTACTGTATAGTGTATATTTACAATGTACAGATATTTTATAGACAGACAGATTGGATAGTGTGCTTCATTATATATACACTACTATACTATTCCTCTTTCTTTCCTAATGTAATTGTTGATATTAGCCACTACAGACTTAGTGTTGGTAACTATGGACAATTGGCATTATCTGAGCGATGTTTCCCCGGCAGCGGAGTAGTAGTGGGCTGCGGGCAGTGGCCACTGGCTAATGAAAGCAAAGATGGTGAAAACTATTCTGATGTTGAGAGAGATTCCTGTATTCGTATGTACAGTACTATACTATGCTATGCTATGCTATGCTATATTTACACAGCAGTGGATGAACTAAAACAACATGCGGCAGGCTAGTGGGACGAGGCGGGCTAACTTTGGCGGGATATTCACGGTGTTATCTAGTCTTCCCATAATAACACACGCCTACTGCCTCCAACACACACACTCACACTATTCCTTCTCTTCTTCTTGTTCTGTCTCTTCACCAGCTTGTCCACCACACGACCACACAACACACACTCAAAAGTGTATCTTCATGTGTTTGCGAATATCCTTCTTTGTCTTGAAACATTTCTTACAAACATCACACTTGAACTTCCTCACGCCAGTGTGTCTAAAGACGTGTTCATTGAAGTTAGAACTGGTAGAGAATCTTTTCCCACATTCATTGTCATGCCGGGGGCGGGTATTTTTATAAGATTGTTTATTATTTCTTCTTATGCTGTTATGATTACCATTTATTACCACCTCCCGGTCATGCTCTGGGGTTTATATATGATGTTATTAAGCGGGTCGGTATTTCGCTGCCACCACCTACTATGAGGGAAGTAGGAACCCTTTCGAAAGTTGGCCACTGGTCAATGTTGTTGTAATTTTGGTAGTAATCAACCTTAGCCACAAGGAGTCACTCTGGTTACCACTGGGGGAGACATATGTCACGAATGAAATAACTTCTAATTTTCTTTGTATAATTATTATTCACCAACGAGAAAGAAAGAAAAAGAAAGAAAGAAAGAAAGAAACTAACTTTTCACATCCTTTTCCACAAGTTGACATACAGTGTAATTATTCAGTTATTGGGTACAAAAGACCTCAATAAGGACTGGTGGTCACTCCACAGGTTTTCACTTTGATTAATACACAAAACAAATTCAATCACAAATTTTTCCTAGTTTTAACACTGTCCAACTTAATCTTCACTTTCCAGACTTATTTCTTAAACAAAACATATGATCCAAAATACGACAAACATCTAATGGGGAAACCAATGTGAGTGTGTGTGTGTGTAAATATGTGTTGGTGTGGCACTGGGTGGGAACCTGATCGGGGGGTGGAAGAGACGCGGACTGAGTTAAACAATACACTCCCAACACACTCAAAGGGGATAATACTTGAACAATATAACAAATATTAAGGTGAAAGGGATATATAATGACCAATGAAACATATTTAAGGGAGGAAAGAGGGGACCATGCGGTCTCAGATGCAGCCCCATAATAAAAATGGAAGAATTGCTATTATTAATTAATAATCAGCCTTAAAAGGGCTTTAAATGACTTTACATATTCAAAGGGAAGATTATTGAATATATGAGAACACTGAATGATTAAGGATTAAGGAAATATTAAGAGATGTTTAGGTAACACTCAATACACCGACCTGTTCGTAGGGGAAGAAGGACGCCGACTCGGCTTAAAACAATGCATGCCCGCGGAAGCAGGATAGCGTCTATAAGGGTGACTCATTAAGAATTTTTTCCTTACATTTGATTTCTATAATTACAGATCATTGAGATATGAGATTATTACTAAATTATACAGAATTAATTTTGGTGTAGAAAAAGTGTTACTACTTAAGCTAATGAATTTGATTTAAAATAATACATGAGAAAAACTGGTCACTTGGTAACTCAGCTGGGATGTGGCGCGAAAAACTCTAGGTTTGAATAAACTTGCTTATATAATGCATCGTTTTTTCTTAATAGCGACTTGTGAAAGGAAATCTAGTTAAGTCAATTACTTTAAGATATAGAGGTTGATTTTAATTGGAAATGAATGTTATTAAAGCTAATATAAGAAAATAATTTTCTTTTCAGAGAAAACTGATTTAAAGAATGGGAGGGGGTGGGGGGGGTACTGTACAAGACATAAGGATGTCGGTCATTACAATTACATTCATAATTTTTAACACCACCGTGAGTGCTGAGGTTAGACTTATGGGTAAATGTTTTCCCACATTCATTATATTCATAGTTTTTAACACCACTGTGTGTCAGGGTGTGTCTCTCAAGCTTACTCTTGCATTTAAAAGTTTTATCACACTGCTGACACTCAAACTTGTTCTCTCCTTTGTGGACGGAGCTGCCTGCCTCAAGGTGATTCTTGCCATCACACCTGCGCCTCCCCACACCTGAGGCAGACTGATCCTGCTACTCCCGGCCACTCATGCTGCTGCCCGGCCTCACAGCCTCCACTGCAGCACTACTCCCGGCAGCACACGCCACAGCAGGTACTCCAGGAATCCTCCGGGAAGCCCCAGCGAGCCCGGTCAGTGCCGAACAGGGCAGCCGGCTTTGACTCTGGCCTCGGCACCTGCAACAATGGTGACGGTCAGTCAGTCTAGGGGTGCTTGCCCCCCAGTTAAGAGGTTGTTACGTGAGTTCAGTTTAGTTTAAATTAGGTTGGGGGTTCAGGGACTCTATTCCCCCGGGTCAGTTTAGTTTAGGTTAGGGTTGTGTCTTTGGGGGAATCTGGTTTCATTATATAAGATTTTTATATTTTTCAAAAATCAAATAAAAAGTTTTTCCTGAGCCGGACGATCCAAAAGTACAACTGACGCCCTGTTTGGGAGGTCCCGGATGAAGCGGAGATAAACATTGCACCACTTAGTGTTGTGTTCAGTATTCAGGCATTATTTTGTCTTTTTATTCAACCAATAGTCCTTATTGAGAAAAATAATTAAATAGACAATGTTATTGCAAGTGGTTAGAATAAATACACACGGGGGTAACTAGGAACATTAGAGGAAGGAGTACTGAGTTGAGACTATAGTAACTAAAGCACTAACCACCAACACAAAACCTTCACAGGTTTTTTCACAAATCACCAAAAATCTTGACCATGTCTCAAACCATGTCAGAACGGAAATGCCAAAAATCTCCCAATTTCTCCCAATTTCTGCAAAACTTCTCGAGAAAGAGATGGTAAAGATATGAAAATGATGACAGGAATGAATTTAGCATAATTGAAATAACAAAATTACAATTAATTAATCAAATATTTATAACATTTAAAATTATTCAAGTTAATCATTTTATATTAAATCTTAGATAAATTAACATCACTATCAGCCATTTTAAACAAAAATAAAAATAGAGACAAATATGACGCATATTATCAAGTGAGACAAAACAATTGTGAATAAACAAGTGAAAATTACAGGTAATATTTACAATTTAACTGTTTCAGGTTACAATTATTTACAGCCCATATTCAGCCCATTTACCCACTCATAACCCACTCCTACCCACCACTCACCACGGCTCCTACCCACCACTCACCACGGCTCCTACCCACCACTCACCACGGCTCCTACCCACCACTCACCACGGCTCCTACCCACCACCCACCACTCACCACAGCTCCTACCCACCACTCACCACGGCTCCTACCCACCACCCACCACTCACCACGGCTCCTACCCACCACCCAACACTCACCACGGCTCCTACCCACCACTCACCACGGCTCCCACCCACCACTCACCACGGCTCCTACCCACCACCCACCACTCACCACGGCTCCTACCCACCACTCACCACTCACCACGGCTCCTACCCACCACTCACCACTCACCACGGCTCCTACCCACCACTCACCACGGCTCCTACCCACATTTTTGTCAATTATCTGCCTGCTAATCCAACCCATGGACCAGGGAGTCTGTCAGAAGTTGAAGGAGAGTTACAAGAAATCCTTCGCCCACAAACTGGTGAACTCTGATGATAGTGTGAAGGATTTCCAAGGAACTTCAGTATCAAAGATGCCATATTCGATTCTGCTCTTGCCTGGCAGGATGTAAGGAATGAAACACTGCGGAGGGCCTGGAGGAAGCTGTATGGTGAGTCAATGTTTGCAGAAAATGTATCCCATGAAGAAGAGTTGACAGGGTTTAACATCTGCCAGAACAAAGAGAGTAGTGTACAACAAATCCTCAACATGATGTCAACCATTCCAGAAAATCATCCAAAGAAGATGACAGAACACAATGTAACTGAATGGCTTCAACAAGACCCTGATCTCCCTGGGGTGCAAGAGTTGACTGACACTCACATCATCGTGTGTGTCCTGAATCCACAGAAAGAAGACCAGGACCAGGAAGGACACGTAGAGATCAAGGAGCAATGTGTGAGCTGGTGTGAGGCACTGAATGGCCTTGAACTGTTGGTTAAATTTACAGAAAAGAGCCACTATTATAATGTGGCCGAGGTAATGGACACCCATATTATGCTCAACAATGCCAACAAGAAGCGCCATAGTGCTATCAAGCAAGCAGACATAAAGGATGTGTTTGCAAAGGCCTCCAAGAAAGTCAACCCAACACAGATGGACATCACTGAAGAAATCACCATTGAAGATGACAACCCAGCACACAGCGGGAACCCGAGCCACAAGCAGGTCCTTCGTTCATTCCAACTGAATATTAAGCAGAGCATATGGCAGATGACCCTCTACCTGCCATGCCTGATTCACACTCGGACTAACACACTTGGTAAATTTGCAGTTTCAACCAATATTCCCTATCTCTACCCAAACCCCCCAAACCCCTGAAGCAAGCTTGGGGGCTGTGGGGAATCGGTTTTTATTTGGGGGGAGGCATATATAAGTCTTTGAAAATCTAGGGAAATTTCCCTAAAAATTTCTTAAATGTAGCAAACACGACAAACCTATTCTAACCGGCCCTGGTAGGACACTATTCAGACATAACCAGAAACCTGGTTCAATATCCTAACCTAACCTTCATAACTGCAATAATACTTCATAATAATGACAATAATATAACAAAACATTCACCAATATGGACTAAAAAAATCTAAGGAAATTTCCCTAGAAGTCAAAGAAATTTCCTATTATTAATTATTAATTTTCGACAGTGTAATATGGGGCTAGAAATGCTCCTAACAATGTCATCTAGACCCTGAAATAGTTTATAGTTACGTGTGGTGTATTGGTTGAAACTGCAATAATACCACACACTATCACTCTTAATTTTAAGGCAATAGGCCAAGTGATTAGTGTACAAATTAAGTTAATGGCCCAAGTGATTACTTAGTGTACAGTATTAAGTGGAAAAAATACTGTGCAGATTAAGTTAGTCCCAAATGATCAATATTAGTTTGAACAAATACTGTATTAATGTCTAATGTACTGTGAAAGACTCTAAGAAAAAGTTTGAGCCCTTGGATTACTACAGTACCGTACCTTTGGATACTGTACTGCACCTACACTGTACCTGCAACTGTACTACACTTCTAAAGTAAATAAAAACACAATCACAATACTGTATTTTAAGTTTTTAAATTGAATATGATTTTATTCAGGCTTTTAAGGCATGTTTAGTGTATTAGTTGTTGTTCTATTGTTGTCATTACTCTTTGGTAGGCCGTAGCGGGTGACAAGACAGGCAGTTCAAATAATATGTAGGGGTGACAACACTTTCGGACCACCCTTTACATCGTCACCAAAGTGCTCTAGAGAATTCAGAGTTGTATTTTTACATTACCTGATGCATTCTGAGGTTTTCTTAATAACAATTCTGTCGCCAATTCTTAGTGTGTGAGTGTAATTCCTCCCACGCTAACAAATAGAGGAACACGGCAAAGCCAGATTGGTAGAGCAGGAGTAGAGGTGTAAAGGTCCAAAAAGCGTGGCTGGTAGCGAATAAAAAACTTAATTTTGACAAGGCAGCCCGAGATAAAAGCTTTCGTCAGCTGACGCTGATAAGGCGACAACTGACGAGGCCAAGTGGAAAATAAATACCTCCACGGCAGGCCGGAGCAACATTTATACCAAAATACCAAAAGATATATATATATATATATATATATGTTGTGCTCAATAGGGATAATTGCACATTAACGTTAATGGGCAGTGTATTTCTTACTGGGCAAGCCAAGTTGCTCATTAACATTAATGGAAATTTTGTTGCAGTTGCTCATCAACATTAATGGACATTTTGTTGCCCATTAACCTAACCTAACCTAACCTAACCTGACCTAACCTCTAAATTTCGCCATTAACGTTACTGGTTGCCCACTAGCGTTAATGGGTAAGTTATTACAAGTGGGCAGTCCCGTCTGCCCATTACGATTAATGGGCAAAATAGCCTTGCCCATTAACGTTAATGTGCAATTATCCCTATTGAGCACAACATATATATATATATATATATATATATATATATATATATATATATATATATATATATGAAAAGTGTGTTATTTATATCCAAGTGCATTCTGGTGCACATGTAAAATTTTACCGTTGTAAAGAAATACCGTATTTTTTTGTGTAATTCAGCGGCACAAGTGTTTGGTGTGATCTGAACAAGTATCTGAGGTTGAATTTGCAGTGCATTATAAAGGTAACGAGATATCGAATGGGTCGTGTTACGAATCTTTACCCATATTTATATCGTCCGAGCAGTAGTAATGCATATTTACCCTAAAATATAACCCTGAATTCTGTAGAGCGTTCTGGTGAAGATGTAAAATAATAGCCGTAAATGCAGTTAGTAAAACCTTCCCACAATTGATCAAGTAATGGAGATAAATAACAAGTATCTAGAGCATTGAAGTGAAGAAAGCTAGTACCCACTTGTCTATGTGACAGTACAATGCATTACCTTGTTTAAAGTTGATTGTGAGCGGCTATCTGCTCTGCCAGTGTGTACAATGTGATACTATTGGTGCCACAACACTAAAATATGGCGCCACGTGTTCCTCTTCTTCTTCTTCTTCTTCTTCTTCTTCTTGTGGTCTAAAACAGCGGCCAGCCTGGTCTTGGTCTTGATGAGACAGGAGGTTTGCGAGGAAACGTAAGCCTCACCTTCTTATGTGTGCTCCCGCCCCACTAAAAAAGTTTTATTTTTGGGGTTAATCAGGTGAAATTTACTGAGTTATAACTTTTGTTATAATTATAATGTTTTACTAACTTCTATCTTATTTAGTGTATGATTTCTGCTGAAACGTATGATTCCGCCTCCACACCGATCAGAATAATTTTCGTTGTAGTACACAGGATACTTTACTATACTGAACATCTGTGAAGGTTGCTTGTTGGCTATAGGAATGAGAATTAGAAGATAGGTGGAGGCTTTGTTCTTCAGATTTACCTAGTGGAATAGGTACTAGTTTTGCCCAATTAAGAAATGTTACTTGAAACTATATTTTCAAGTTGCCTTTCTCATAGATTTTCACGTAATTCACCCCTAAAGTTATGGTAGGTTTTGTTAGGAAAAAAAGTTTATTATTATCAGTGTGCTCCCGCCACACAAAAAAGTTATATTTATGGGGTTTAATCAGATCAAATTTAATGAGTTATAACTCTTGTTATAATTATAATGTATTAATTTGTTAGGTTAGGTTAGATTAGGTGAGGTTTACTTCACCAAACCTGAAACCACGCTTTCCCAAGGGGTCTCCAAGCCTGTTGGCAATAGGCATATAAAAATTAGAAGATAGGAGGTGGAGTCATTATTCTTCAGATATACCTATTGTGATACTAAAGTGTTGCCCAATAAAGAAATTATTTTGGGGTTAAGTTAAACAGGAACTACCTAGTGCAGGCCTCAGGGCCTTTTGTAGCTTCCTTAATTTCTTATGTTCTTATGTTCTTATCTGCACCTCCTGTCAACGATATAAGAAACACTAAACACAAAAAACAATACTCTACATACTAAAGTTAATTCTTACTCCAATCCAAGCACATTTTGTGGAGGAATTGTTTCACCTTGTCAGTGACTCGTACACTCGTATCCTGACACAGTCCCAGCACACATACATACATACACACATACATACATACATACATACATACATATACACATACTAAAGTTAATTCTTACTCCAATCCAAGCACATTTTGTGGAGGAATTGTTTCACCTTGTCAGTGACTCGTACACTCGTATCCTGACACAGTCCCAGCACACATACATACACACATACATACATACATACATACATACATATACACATACTAAAGTTAATTCTTACTCCAATCCAAGCACATTTTGTGGAGGAATTGTTTCACCTTGTCAGTGACTCGTACACTCGTATCCTGACACAATCTCAGCACAACACCATCCATTCACTGGCAGTCCTCTCACCAGTCACTTAATTCACATCCCATGACAGTCACAACTATAATACACGCACCATTTCCATCCTATCGCTGTCATACTTCTCACATTCAAGTATGACATGCTCCACAGTTTCATCTCTCCCGTGTCACACATCGATCTGGCACACTTTGCTGCTGGACTCTCATCAGCTAGAGTTCCTTGCATTCACATTCACATCCACACACTGTGCCCTTAGATGGCTCAGAACAGAAGATCACCACCCAGGTTTCCATCGTAACAACTTTCATACTTGGGAGTCTCTTCCTAACGATATATCACTCCAATGTTCTCTTACGTTCCATTTCATTCCTCCACTTGCTCACTCCTGTTTGTTTGACTTGTCTCTTAATCTCGACCCTCCACTTCCTCCTATCCCACTCTAGTCCTCCTCTGTCTCTCTAGTCATCATTCTCCATTCCAAGGGTTGATGCATCCACCTCACAAACATACCACACCTGTCTACCATCTTCAAACATTTCTTAGCCCATCTAATGTTAATCATATTTCATATATAAACTTTTCTTGCCAGCTAGTCTCACCTTATATCTCATTATAGTTGCTAGCGACCAAAACCAACTTTACTCCCTGCCTGATGGCCTTGTCGGAGGTCAAAATAACACCTCTCCCCCTTCCTCTCTCCACGGCAAAGCGTCTCATCTCTCGTGTTTGCCGCTCTGCCTGGGACAACACTCTCCATGATGCCCTCCACATCACATCCATGCTACAATACCGCACACACTCCTCTCCACAGCCGTGGCCAAGGAAACAATCCCGCGTCCTAGATGTCGCAACCACCCGCGGCCCGCCTCCACCTCGGCCACACAACACAACACTCACGGCTCACCTGCGTCTGTCCCCTCACCCACCCACACTGCCCCTGCTGCAGGAACATTCACAACACTATCACCTGCACCGCCTGCGTCTGTCCCCTCACCCACCCACACTGCCCCTGCTGCAGGAACATTCACAACACTATCACCTGCACCGCCTGCGTCTGTCCCCTCACCCACCCACACTGCCCCTGCTGCAGGAACATTCACAACACTATCACCTGCACCGCCTGCGTCTGTCCCCTCACCCACCCACACTGCCCCTGCTGCAGGAACATTCACAACACTATCACCTGCACCGCCTGCGTCTGTCCCCTCACCCACCCACACTGCCCCTGCTGCAGGAACATTCACAACACTATCACCTGCACCGCCTGCGTCTGTCCCCTCACCCACCCACACTGCCCCTGCTGCAGGAACATTCACAACACTATCACCTGCACCGCCTGCGTCTGTCCCCTCACCCACCCACACTGCCCCTGCTGCAGGAACATTCACAACACTATCACCTGCACCGCCTGCGTCTGTCCCCTCACCCACCCACACTGCCCCTGCTGCAGGAACATTCACAACACTATCACCTGCACCGCCTGCGTCTGTCCCCTCACCCACCCACACTGCCCCTGCTGCAGGAACATTCACAACACTATCACCTGCACCGCCTGCGTCTGTCCCCTCACCCACCCACACTGTCCCCTGCTGCAGGAACATTCACAACACTATCACCTGCACCGCCTGCGTCTGTCCCCTCACCCACCCACACTGCCCCTGCTGCAGGAACATTCACAACACTATCACCTGCACCGCCTGCGTCTGTCCCCTCACCCACCCACACTGTCCCCTGCTGCAGGAACATTCACAACACTATCACCTGCACCGCCTGCGTCTGTCCCCTCACCCACCCACACTGCCCCTGCTGCAGGAACATTCACAACACTATCGAACACTTGTCATCCGTCTCACCAGTGCTGCCTTGAACAAGACGGGTCACCTAACACGCCTGTGACACCCTCACAGGACTTCACGTGGGCTCATAGGATCAACTGAATCGTTGCAGCCCTAAACAACACCAAGAAGAACCAAGTGTAGGCTGTTTTAGGCCTAGTTTTGGTGTTGCAGCGCTGGTGTGGTGATACAAGGTGAGGACAAGTGTGGTGTTGGCTGTGAGGGGGGCAGGGTAGGTCTAAATAATGTGATGCAAGGTGAGGACAAGTGTGGTGTTGGCTGTGAGGGGGGGAGGGTAGGCCTAAATAATGTGATGCAAGGTGAGCACAAGTGTGGTGTTGGCTGTGAGGGGGTCAGGGTAAGCCTAAATAATGTGATACAAGGCGGGACAAGTGTGGTGTTGGCTGTGAGGGTAGGCCTAAATAATACTCACAGAACACTCCTGGAAGAGGCTATAAGTGTGTGACTCCAGCTGTGGATCACTAACACTGTATTCTGTGGTCGAGTGTTCATTATACTCACAGAACACTCCTGGAAGAGGCTATAAGCGTGGGTATAAATTGCAGTTTAAGCCAATATACTTATTCATGTTTATCTTTTCCCCTATAGCCAACAAGCTTGGGGACAATTTGGAAAAACGTGGTTTTAGGGCGGGGGAAGCAAATATAGGCCATATATGGCAATACAAACAATTTTAAGGTGAAAAACTTTATTTTGAGTTTTGAAAAATATAAAAATCTTGTATAACCAAACCAGATCCCCCCAACAACACAACCCTAACCTAAACTAAACTGGCCCGGGGGGCAATAGAGCCCCCCTGGACACCCCAACCTAACCAAACCTAAACTGAACTCACGTAACAATATATTAACTGTGACCAGACCCCCAGACTGACTGACCGTCACCATTGTTGCAGGTGCCGAGGCCAGAGTCCAAGCCGGCTGCCCTGCTCGGCACTGACCGGGCTCGCTGCGGCTTCCCCGAAGGTTCCTACAGGACCGGCCGTGGTGTGTGCTGCCGGGAGTAGTGCTGCAGTGGAGGCTGTGAGGCCGGGCAGCAGCATGAGTGGCCGGGAGCAGCAGGATCAGTCTGCCTCAGGTGTGGGGAGGCGCAGGTGTGATGGCAAGAATCACCTTGAGGCAGGCAGCTCCGTCCACAAAGGACAGAACAAGCTTGAGTGTCAGCAGTGTGATATAACTTTTAAATACAAGAGTCAGCTTAAGATACACACCCTGACACACAGTGGTGTTAAAAACAATGAATGTAAAGAATGTGGGAAAACATTTACCCAAAAGTCTACCCTCACCAGACACACCCTGACACACAGTGGTGTTAAAAACAATGAATGTAAAGAATGTGGGAAAACATTTACCTGAAAGTCTAACCTCACCCAACACACCCTGACACACAGTGGTGTTAAAAATCATGAATGTAAAGAATGTGGGAAAACATTTACCCTAAAGTCTCACCTCACCCAACACACCCTGACACACAGTGGTGTTAAAAATCATGAATGTAAAGAATGTGGGAAAACATTTACCCATAAGTCTACCCTCACCCAACACACCCTGACACACAGTGGTGTTAAAAATTATGAATGTAAAGAATGTGGGAAAACATTTACCCAAAAGTCTGCCCTCACCCAACACACCCTGACACACAGTGGTGTTAAAAACTATGAATGTAAAGAATGTGGGAAAACATTTACCCATAAGTCTGCCCTCACCCAACACACCCTGACACACAGTGGTGTTAAAAACTATGAATGTAAAGACTGTGGGAAAACATTTACCCAAAAGTCTGCCCTCACCACACACACCCTGACACACAGTGGTGTTAAAAATTATGAATGTAAAGAATGTGGGAAAACATTTACCCGTAAGTCTCACCTCACCCAACACACCCTGACACACAGTGGTGTTAAAAACTATGAATGTAAAGAATGTGGGAAAACATTTACCCAAAAGTCTGCCCTCACCACACACACCCTGACACACAGTGGTGTTAAAAATTATGAATGTAAAGAATGTGGGAAAAGATTTACCCATAAGTTTACCCTCACCAGACACACTCTGACACACAGTGGTGTTAAAAATTATGAATGTAAAGAATGTGGGAAAAGATTCTCTACCAGTTCTAACTTAAATGTACACATGTTTAGACACACTGGCTTGAGGGAGTTCAAGTGTGATGTTTGTAAGAAATGTTTCAAGATAAAGAAGGATATTCTCACACACATGAAGATACACTTTTGAGTGTGTTGTGTGGACAAGTGTGGAGGTGATGTGGTGGACAAGCTGGCGAAGAGACCGAAGAAGAGAAGGAAGTGTGTGTGCGTGTGTGTGCTTCTTGTTACGATTTATAGGCTGTTTTTAGGCCTAGCTTGTGGTGGCTGCGCTGGTGTTGTGCTCAAAGGTGAGGGAAAGTGTGGTTTTCTGATTTTGATCAATAATGCTTATATAAGGCACCAGTTGTGGAGCTTATCACACATATATATGGAGTTTGGGGAGGGGAGTGAATCCAGTATAATTGTTAATGTAAGGGTGTTGTGGTGATGTGTGTGCATGTGAATTCGTTTAGTGAATGAGTATTGTTTTGCAGTCTATAATATGTTGAGGAAGCCTATTCCAGTCGTGTATGGTGCGTGTGAAGCAGGAGTGTTTGTATGCGTGTGTGTTAGTGTAGAAAGACTCGGATAGGATTCTGATCGGAGTCACTGGTAACTTCTGGCTCCCTTGGATTTCAAATTAATAGCTCCAAGATCAAGGCAAAAAAAAAACCGAGTGACAACCCAGCTGAAAACTCCTTATATAAGACGTTTTCAATTTGGATCACAGTTCACTTTTGTATTCATTATCTTACTTTTTATTAGTCGGTGCAGATAATATGGAGATAACATTAGCATCTTCTCCCGAGGTTAATACTTGCGTGTCAGATATCTGGTTACAGCTCCGCAGGGTTAGGTTAGGTTAGGGTTAGGTTATTTTAACTTAAAGTCTCAAAATAAGGTTTTCGCATCAAAATATTCCTATCACATGTACTATTTACTCCATTAGTTTTGGGATGTGCCAGATCTAACACGGGTAAAATGGAGATGAGGTTAGCCTACTAATTTTGAGGCACGGACCATATATTTGTGGGTAGGATATAATGCTTTTACATTACTAACGGCATGACGGTTACCATTTTGAAATATACGAAACCAAACCCTATCCCTGCAGGGCTATAGTCTGGCTAGCCTTAGTGTGTGGTTGGCGAGCGGAAACAGTCGGGGAGTACCCTTTTCTTTTAATCCGCATTGTAGAAATGTTTTAATGTAAGTAAAACCATGGCAGACATGATCAGGAAATATGCATACACGTTTATTCATAGTATTATAATGTATGAAGAAACAGTAAACTTATAATGGATAAGATATATATAAACATATAAAGAAACGTGGCATACATAGTTTACAGTATTGCTAATAAAAAGCAGTACCTATTAATGAATTTCCCTTTCGTTCTGGATAATGCATCTTATCACTCAAGAAAACTTCACATATGACATGAGGTTGCCAGATACACGATTCAGGCCTCATAAATTTTTTAAATACGAAATTGATTTGAATTTGCGCGGCAAATCTCTACACGTGACAACGCTGTAGGACGGTTATTCCCCACGATGGCCACACCCCATCCACACTCTAAGGCTAGCCAGACTATAACGTAACCTAACTCTAACCCTCCCTGGCTAACCTAACGCTAAGTTGATTTCAATATTATCCGAAAACATTAATCTCTGTGGATACTGGATAATTTTTTTTTGGTGATCCAACTTAACATGGAGCAGGAGACTTGATAAATGTAATAGATGTGATGAAGATTTAGCTTGTATTAATTTGCCCAAAGTACATTTAATTCTGACTAAATGGACACAATAATTATCATGTATTAAAACTATATAACCAAATGTGTATTCTTTATTTCTTCATTTATATAATTGTTTTTATTTTTTTGTATTATATTCCATTACAGAAAAAGCATCAGCATTGTAACGTTAACTTAAGTAAACTTTTTATATAGAAGTGATAAGCGAGTCTATAGCCTGGTGGTAACTTTGTAAATAGAGTTAGGAAAGTGTGCATGTATAAAAAATTAAATATAAGCGACACGATAACCAAACCAAATGAATTACTAAATAAACAGTCAAATAAAATATAAAAAAAATTGCTTTCTTATTCTTCAACCATTATTATTTCTATTTATTAAACTTGTCGATTCAATAAAATAAAAATATATATATTGATGAAAAGTATTTGTATGTATATAAATGAAATGATATTGATTTTTCCCCCGATACAAAAACTAACATTAATATAAACCAAAGATTCTTCATTATAACTTGTAAACATATAATAATTTCTTTCCTTTTACACTAATTAATGAATGCGTTGTAACTGTATACATAATTAACCATAATAATAATAATGACAATGAAAAAAACTAATAATAGCAATGATTCCAGATATTTTTCTAATGTATGGTTACTTTCCATAGAATTAGTTATCTATAATCTGTATATATATATTATGTATGTATATATATATATATTTAGTTTGCTACAAGTGTACTTATATATACAGTAAACTATGTAATATATTGCATGAGAGAGAGAGAGAGAGAGAGAGAGAGAGAGAGAGAGAGAGGTAGGTAGGGAAGGGAAGGGAAGGGAAGGAGGGAGGGAGGGAGGGAGGAAGGAAGGAAAGGAAATGAGTTAGTTACGTAAAAGTGAGAGAGAGAGAGAGAGAAGCAAATAAACATCTTGTCTTACTTGAAAAAAGAAAGGAAATAAAAAATGAAAAGAAAGAAAGAAAGAAAATAAAATGGAAAATTCACATTCTCGTCATATTGAAGAAATTTTTTTTTTTTTGAGAAATTCTTCATTTTAGAGAATTTTTAAAAGTAATTTCGCTTTTTGGAATGATAATTTTTTGTATTAATTGAGAATTTCACCCAATTTTCAATATTTCTTCCAATAAAATGTTGTTCCGTATAATTATTCTTAAGAAGTAATTTTTAAACATCATATAATTCTCTAAACCATATTTTTTTTTATCATCATTATTATTTATTTATTTTTTTAACAATGAAAAAAAAATAATAATAATAATAACAATAATAATAATGATAATAATAATAATAATGATAATAATAATAATAATGATAATAATAATGCCTCTAGTAGCACCTCAGACATAATAATTAAAATAAAGAGAGAAAGAAAGAAAGAAAAAACGACTCGCTCTAATCCGCACAAATCCTCGCTCTAACTTTCACATATCTCTCTATTGCTACCCACTCATCGCAACTCGCTCTAATCCGCCCAATTTTCTCGCTCTAATCAAACTCCAGGGTGTGGGCGTGCCTGATGTGTTGTCCCCAGGGTCCTGACGTGTCCTCGGCCTCTTGTCGTGCCTCCGCCTCCCTCCTCTCCCGGTTGTCTTCCTCAAAGTGTGACTGTACATGCTCCTGGAATCTGGGGGGGGAGGAAGAATGAATTGTGTGCGTGTGCGTGTGTGTGCGTGTGTGTGTGTGTTTATTTGAGTGTGTGTGTTTGTGTGTCAGTTCGCTCTCTCGCTCACTCTACACACACACACACACACACGTATATATAGATCTTACGTTATCCTTCTGTTCCTTTTTCTCTCCTCTTCTCCTCCTCTACCCTACACCCCCCCCCCACACACCACACACACACACACACTTACTTGTCCTGACAGTTGCGTTGAAAGACCATGGAGCAGACTGGACACACATGCTCAAGGTGGGAGTTAACATGCTCTTCCAGTAGTCTATCGGTGCCTCTAGGGAAGAAGAGACTACACAGTGGGCAAGGCATCAGGCTGGCCGAGTCATCATCTGTTTCTTTAGGCCTGAAGGAGAGAGAGAGAGAGAGTGGTGATGATGATGATGATGATGATGATGATGTTTCGCAAGGCCTAGGGAAGAATGAGTGTAAGAATAATGATGATGATGATAATAATAATAATAATAATAATATACGGTTTATGTGAGAGAGAGAGAGAGAGAGAGAGAGAGAGAGAGAGACACGGAGATTAATAAATACATAACACTAGAAGTAACAAACAAACAAACAAACTTACTGTGACTGGTGCTGTGATCCAAAAGACGCCTCCACAGCCACAGAAGGAGGAGAGGAGGAGGAGGAGAGAGGAAGAGAAGGAGGAGGAGGAGGCGGAGGAGAGGATACTGTGGGAGGAAGATGAGAAGAATCGCTATCACCAGTGCTGTGGAAATCATCATCGTCTGAGTCATGTGCTGCGGGTGCTGTGGGGAGCTGGTGGGTCAAGTGGCGATACACAGCTGCATGACGCGCTGTGGGTGTGGTCACCGGCAGCAGTGGAGGCGGGAGGCGGCCTGCTGTGGGTACTTGCTGTGGTGGGGCTGCGTTTTGCTGGGGGTAGTAGTGGGCGCGTGGGGCTGGTGTGGGCTCTGTGGGTATAGGTGTTGCTGTGGCTGTGGGAGGCTTCTGTATTGGTGCTGTGGTGGTGTTGCCTCCTTCAGGTAGGAATACTGGTGCTGTGGGTGCTGTGGGGAGGAAACTGTTGCTGTAAAGAATGGTAGTTGGTTCTGGTTTTGCTGCTGTGTCTGCTGTGGGGGTCTTCTGTGGTGGTGTCTCTTCCTCCACAGCTTGTACTACCTCCTCTTCCTCTTCTTTTTCTTGCTGTGGCTGTGGCTGTGGCTGTGGCTGTGGCTGTGGATCAGATTCTTCCTCCTCCTTCTTCTCTTCCTTATCTTGCAACTGTACTTTGAGAGACATAATTTGCTGTGATAATTCCCGAACAATACCTTCCATTTTCTTATTCACAGCATCGCTCAGCTGCTGTGTGCTGTGGGAGCAACATGAGGAGGTGGCTACTGTGTGCTGTGATTGGGTCATGACTGTCGGTGGCTCGTCCTCGCTGCTGTGGTCGCTGTTCTCGCTGTGGTCGTCGGTCTCGTTCTCGTTCTCTGTTTCTGTCTCATTTTCTTCTTCGATCTCTGCGTACAGCCAAGAGGAGGTGGAGGTGGTGGAGGTGGTCATGTCTGTGGCTGTGGCTGTGGCTGTGGTTGTGGCGGTCTGTGGAGAGATGTGTACGTTAGATTTGGTTTTATTCTCTCTCTCTCTCTCTCTCTCGCTTTCATTCTCTCTTTCTCTTTCATTGTTTTATATCATTCTTCCTTCTCTCTCTCTCTCTCTCTCTCTCTCTCTCTCTCTCACCTCTGCGCCAGCCTTGTGCCTCATCTTCTTGAGTTTCTTCACCAGTTTCCTGTTGGTGAGAGCAAGTGTGTGGTACTCTGCCTTGGCCGCCTGCAACCTGCCACTCAAGTCACTGGCAATGGTCTCTGCTGCCTCTCTGCCCTTGACGTCACTCCTCTGAGATGGGTAATAGATGCTAGGTTAGGTTAGGTTAGGTTAGGTTAGGTTAGGTTAGGTTAGGTTAGGTTAGGTTAGGTAAGGTAAGGTAAGGTAAGGTTAGGTTAGGTTAGGTTAGGTTAGGTTAGGTTAGGTTAGGTTAGGTATATTTGTTCTAAGACTAATAATTATGCAGTGAAATGAAACCGTATCTTTTTTCATAAACTAGCTTAGGTTATGTAAGGTCAAACTAGGTCATCTGGGGCAAGGCAAGGTCAGGTCAGGTCAGGTAAGGTCACACTGGGAAAAGGGCGGACATTAAGTTTGTTTAAGGTTTATATAAAGTATAAGTATAGAGGAAGAATGAAGGAAGGAAGGTCGCGTTATATTGACTGTTATGGATAATATGGAGTGGAAATAAGGGTGAGGTTAGGTTAGGTTAGGTTAGGAAAGAAGTGTAATATTATGGTTAGGTTAGGTTAGGTTAGAAGATAGGAAAGAAGTGTAATATTATGGTTAGGTTAGGTTAGGTTAGAAGATAGGAAAGAAGTGTAATATTATGGTTAGGTTAGGTTAGGTTAGGTTAGAAGATAGGAAAGAAGTGTAATATTATGGTTAGGTTAGGTTAGG
>JAPQNM010000032.1:254802-262302 GCA_029783475.1 Metacarcinus magister
TAATAACAATAACAACAACAATACCAAACACACACACACACGTACACACACACCCCCAACCCACACACACGTACACACACACCCCCAACCCACACACACGTACACACATACACCCCACCCCCCACACCCACACACATACACACAGCCCCCCCCCGCCCCCCCCAGTACCTGTAAGTGGTGTTGACACATAGTAAGCTGTTGTGTCTTATCTTGCAGCTGCTTGGTCATCTCTGCCTTGAGTGTGTTGAGCTCCTTAGTCTCCCCCTGCAGCTGATCCTTCACCACGGTCAGCTGTGTGGGCGTGGGGGTAGAGTGGGCGTGATGAACTATAACTGTATTGAATTGTAACTGTGTGTGTTTACCTATAACTGTATTGAAGTGTAACTGTATTCAACTGTAACTGTATTGAACTATAACTAACTGTATTGAACTGTAACTGTGTGTGTTTACCTATAACTGTATTGAACTATAACTAACTGTATTGAACTGTAACTGTGTGTGTTTACCTATAACTGTATTGAACTATAACTAACTGTATTGAACTGTAACTGTGTGTGTTTACCTATAACTGTATTGAACTATAACTAACTGTATTGAACTGTAACTGTGTGTGTTTACCTATAACTGTATTGAACTATAACTGTATTGAACTATAACTAACTGTATTGAAGTGTAACTGTGTGTGTTTACCTATAACTGTATTGAACTATAACTAACTGTATTGAAGTGTAACTGTGTGTGTTTACCTATAACTGTATTGAACTATAACTAACTGTATTGAAGTGTCACTGTATTGAACTATAACTAACTGTATTGAAGTGTCACTGTATTGAACTGTAACTGTATTGAACTATAACTGTATTGAACTATAACTAACTGTATTTATTTTTAACTGTACTGTATTTAGGTATAGTTATATTTACTTAGTTGTGGTATACATTCGTGTGGTCCTGTCTCGTATTTGGGCAAAACTGTAATTTTTTTTGTAGTGTTCAAACTAACTCGTCTTCGTAATATTTGTTCTGGAGTTATATTATATTTTTAGCCTGTCGTTGTGTGTGTGTGTGTGTGTGTGTGTGTGTGTGTGTGTGTGTGTGTGTGTGTGTGTGTGTGTGTGTGTGTGTGTGTGTTTCAATATGTTATGCTATGTAGTTAATAGATTATATAAAAATCTTCCTAATACATATACATTCCTAGCCTATTTATTTTCGTATGTTCTTATGTTATCTTTCAATATGATTTACTATATTAATAAATTTATATAAAAAAAAGAGAACAAAATCTATGTTTATTAAGCTATGTTAATATGCAATCAATAAACTAAATATAACTTTTCTAATATAATATACATTCCTAACCTAACCTAACCTAACTTCACTTCAAAACAATTCCACACACACACACACACACACACACACACACACACACACACACTTAACCTAACCTAACCTCAAACTAACTCCACACACACACACACACTTAACCTAACCTAACTTCAAACTAACTCCACACACACACACACACACACTTAACCTAACCTAACTTCAAACCAATCCCACACACACACACACACACACATATACATACACACACCTAACCTAACCTAACCTAACTTCAAACCAATCCCACACACACACACACACACATATACATACACACACCTAACCTAACCTAACCTAACTTCAAACCAACTCCACACACACACACATACACACACCTAACCTAACTAAAAAATCAAACACACACACACACACACACCTAACCTAACCTAACCAACCCCACACACACTCCTTACCTCATTAATCTTATCATGCAGCACACTCTCACTGCTCCTCACCACCACCATCCCATCTTCCTCCACGACACACATCTCCCGGCAGGCCCCCACACGTAGCAGCTGGAAGGGAGCACTCACCCCTACGATCTGTCTCTCGCAGGTCACGTAACAGAACTGAAAGAACTCCCCAACTTCTGTAGGCAGGCTGCTGGCTGGGGGTATAAGGGGAAGGAAGTTAGGTTAGGTTAGGTTAGGTGTGGTTGGTGTGTGTGTGTGTTTGGGTGTGTTTTGGGTGTGTTTGGGTGTGTGTGGGTGTGTGTGTTTTGGGTGTGTTTGGGTGTGGGTGTGTGTGTTTGGGTGTGTTTGGGTGGGTGTGTGTGTGTGTGTGTGTGTGTGTTTGGGTGTGTTTTGGGTGTGTGTGTGTGTGTTTGGGTGTGTGTGTGTGTGTGTGTGTGTGTGTGTGTGTGTGTGTGTGTGTGTTTGGGTGTGTTTTGGGTGTGTGTTTGTGTTTGGGTGTGTTTGGGTGTGTGTTTGGGTGTGTTGTGTGTGTGTGTGTGTGTGTTTGGTTTTGATCTGTCTGTCTGTCTGTCTATCTATCTATTACTCTCTCTCTCTCTCTCTCTCTCTCTCTCTCTCTCTCTCTCTCTCTCTCTCTCTCTCTCTCTCTCTCTATGTATCTATCTTCCAATATATCAATTTATTATACTGCTTTTTACTCTCCCCTCTCTCTCTCTCTCCCTCTCTCTCTCCCTCTCTCTCTCTCACACACTCACACACACACACACCCACCTTTGAACACCACAGTGAGAGGCAGTGTGTTAGCAGTGTGGTCTGGGGTGGGTGTCGGGGCCCAGCGGTATCCTATATAATCTTGCGGTGAGCTGAACCCGACTTTGTATAAGCCTACGCGGTCAGAGGATTTGGGCGAGACATCACTACCCAGCGTGTACGAGATGGCTATGTCGGAGTCGCAGAAATAGGTCGCTTGTACGCTGTGAAATGTGACCTGTGGGGTGGAGAGGAGGTTAGGTTAGGTTAGGTTAGGGTTGGGTTGGGTTAGGTTAGGTTAGGTTAGGTTTGGTTTGGTTAGGTTTTGTTTTGAATGTAACTCGTAGGGAGGAAAGGGGAGAAAGAATGGGTGTATGTAGTATTAGTGGTAATGGTTGTTAGGTTAGGTTAGGTTAGGGTTGTAGTAGTAGTAGTAGTAGTAGTAGTAGTAGTAGTAGTAGTAGTAGTAGTAGTAGTAGTAAGGTAAGGTAAGGTAAGGTAAGGTAAGGTTAGGTTAGGTTAGGTTAGGTTAGGTTAGGTTAGGTTAGGGGAGTGAGACAAAAAATATATCATTACAAAAGTACAAATATATAGGAACTCTTCTTCTTCTTCCTCCTCCCCCTCCTCCTCTTCTCCTCTCCTCTCCTCTCTTCTCCTTACCTCACCTCACCTCCTCCTCCTTCACCACCACCACCACCACCACCTTACTTCTCCTCCTCCTTCACCACCACCACCACCACCTTACTTCTCCTCCTCCTTCACCACCACCACCACCACCTCCTCCTCCTCCTCCTCCCCACCCCTCACCTTTGTATGTGACGCCATGGCTGAGAGAGAAGGCTGGAGGTCTTCTGAGTGGAGGAAACTTGTGGTAGAGATGGTACGTGTAGGCAATGCTCCTCCATCCCCATCAACCTAGAGAGAGAGAGAGAGAGAGAGAGAGAGAGAGAGAGAGAGAGAGAGAGAGAGAGAGAGAGAGAGAGAGAGAGAGAGAGACACACACACCCACACACACATTATTATTTACGAGTCATATAAACAGAGAAATGAAGATACAGTAAATAAAATAAAATGTATATATATGTACTTTTTTTATCTATAGCGCTGGTAGGGTTAAATGGAGGCTTTAGATACATAGTTAGCCTTTCCCCGTTAGTAGCACAGGTTATAGTTTCTTAAGTTACACCACATTTCGTTCTCAGTGTATATAACTTGAGGTTAGGTTAGGTTAGGTTAGGTTGGGTTGGGTTGGGTTGGGTTGGGTTGGGTTGGGTTGGGTGAGGTGAGGTGAGGTGAGGTGAGGTGAGGTGAGGTGAGGTGAGGTGAGGTGAGGTGAGGTTAGGTTAGGTTAGGTTAGGTTAGGTCAGGCCAGGTCAGGTTAGGTTAGGTTAGGTTAGGTTAGGTTAGGTTAGGTTAGGTTAGGTTAGGTCAGGTGAGGTGAGGTGAGGTGAGGTGAGGTTAGGTTAGGTTAGGTTAGGTTAGGTTAGGTTAGGTTAGGTTAGGTTAGGTCACGTTAAGGATACTGTTATAGCAGCACGTGGGTGATCTTAGGCTACTCTGACACCTCGTAGCGGGAACTCGAACTCGGGACTCTTAAGCTGGAACACCCCCCACGCCCACACCCCCACGCCCACACCCACACCCACGCCCACCCCCACGCCCACACTTACCAGGCTTTCCGGAATAACACTGAAGTCTGATGCAATACTCATTTCATCAAACTCCCGCTGCTTGCTGGGGTTGGGGAGGCAGGGGGGGGTGCTGGGGGCGGTGCGGTTCATTGATGCGTCCTGGGGGGTGGTGGAGAGAGAAGGGGGGTTAGTGTGAGGGGGTGGAGAGAGAAAGGGGGGCGGCGTTTAACCTTGTCTTGCTAAACGAATATATAATTGTTTCTGTTATAGTTAATTAATCTTGTATGGCATTGGGTGTGTGTGTGTGTGTGTGTGTGTGTGTGTGTGTGTGTGTGTGTGTGCGTGTGTGTGTGTGTGTGTATGTGTATGTATACCCTCGTTTTACCTAGCAAACTTTGAATATATAGATAGATAGACATATTATTATCATTATTATTATTATTATTATTATTATTATTATTAGCAGTCTTATAAAAATAGCCCAAAAATGTAGCCCAAAAACTAGCCCAAAATATAGCCTAAATAACTAGCCCAAAATATAGCCCCAAAAACTAGCCCAAAATATAGCCCCAAAAAAGTAGCCCAATTCTTACCATGCTGTCTTAATTGTCTTAATTCTTCACCTGGTCACACCTGAGAGAGAGAGAGAGAGAGAGAGAGAGAGAGAGAGAGAGAGAGAGAGAGAGAGAGAGAGAGAGAGAGAGAGAGAGAGAGAGAGGTAAATTATCATCATTAAGGTAAATAAATAAATATACATACATACACACACATACATATACGTACATGCATACACACACACATACATATACGTACATGCATACACACACACATACATATACGTATATGCATACACACACACACACATACATATACGTACATGCATACACACACACATACATATACGTACATGCATACACACACACATACATATACGTACATGCATACACACACACATACATATACGTACATGCATACACACACACATACATATACGTACATGCATACACACACACATACATATACGTACATGCATACACACACACATATACATACATAATTTCTAGCAGCATTCCTTTACTTAATAAACAAAAATAAAATATATAATAAAATACACAATAAATAATACAAATAATTCGTTCCTTTATCCTTTTTCAAATACGTAAGAAAATAATATCATTCCTTTAATAAATAAGAGAATAAATGAAATAAGTATATATATAAAAAAAACAATATATATACAACATTAAAAGAACATTACTTATAAATTATATGTATAAATTATTTCCATTAATTTCCTCTTCCTCCTCCTCTTCTTCTTCTTCTCTTCCTCTTCCTCCTCTTCTTCTTCTATTCCTCCTCCTCCTCCTCCTCTTCTTCTATTTCTACTTCTTCTCTTCCTCTTCCTCTTCCTCTTCCTCCTCCTCCAATAAACTAATCTTCCTTAACACTTCTCTTCCTCCTCCTCTTCCTCTTCCTCTTCCTCCTCCTCCTCCTCCTTCTTCAATAAATAATATCAGTGCTTAAAGGTACGGCAGCTGTATCCTCATAGTGTTCGGTTATAGATACGGCACGTGCTTAACTTTTTATCTAACCTAACCTAACCTAACCTAACTAAATAATAAGGAATAAGTGTTTTTGAAATGCTTCGTAGGATGGAAATGTTGAGTTTAATGTGAACACGGTGGGTGACGCACACGCTGCCGTACCAATAGCGGATGAGAACGGGGTATGGCTGCCGTATCTATAAGCACTTCCATGAATTAACCTAACCTAACCTAACCTAACCTAAACCTAACCTAACCTAAACCTAACCTAACCTAACCTAACCTAACCTAAACCTAACCTAACCTAACCTAACCTAAACCTAACCTAACCTAACCTAAACCTAACCTAACCTAACCTAACCTAACCTAAACCTAACCTAACCTAACCTTAACCTAACCTAACCTAACCTAACCTAACCTAAACCTAACCTAACCTAACCTAACCTAAACCTAACCTAACCTAACCTAACCTAAACCTAACCTAACCTAACCTAACCTAACCTAACCTAACCTAACCTAACCTAAACCTAACCTAACCTAACCTAACCTAAACCTAACCTAACCTAACCTAAACCTAACCTAACCTAACCTAACCTAACCTAACCTAACCTAACCTAACCTAACCTAACCTAACCTAAACCTAACCTAACCTAACCTAACCTAAACCTAACCTAACCTAACCTAAACCTAACCTAACCTAACCTAACCTAACCTAACCTAACCTAAACCTAACCTAACCTAACCTTAACCTAACCTAACCTAACCTAACCTAACCTAAACCTAACCTAACCTAACCTAACCTAAACCTAACCTAACCTAACCTAACCTAAACCTAACCTAACCTAACCTTAACCTAACCTAACCTAACCTAACCTAACCTAAACCTAACCTAACCTAACCTAACCTAAACCTAACCTAACCTAACCTAACCTAACCTAACCTAACCTAAACCTAACCTAACCTAACCTTAACCTAACCTAACCTAACCTAACCTAACCTAAACCTAACCTAACCTAACCTAACCTAAACCTAACCTAACCTAACCTAACCTAACCTAACCTAACCTAACCTAAACCTAACCTAACCTAACCTAAACCAAACCTAACCTAACCTAACCTAACCTAACCTAACCTAACCTAACCTAACCTAACCTAACCTAACCTAAACCTAACCTAACCTAAACCTAACCTAACCTAACCTAACCTAACCTAACCTAACCTAACCTAACCTAACCTAACCTACATCAAGTATAGCCAGTCAGTATGTATAAGGCGCAGGCCGTACGAATAGCGGTACGACTGCCGTATCTCTAATAATCAACACTTCCATATAAATAACAATAAATGACATATAAGAAAATAATGATAATAATAAACAAAAAAAATAATATAGACGAAATAAATATAAATAAATAAAAATAAATATACGTAACAATAATAATAATAAATAAATAAATAAATAAATAAATAAATAAATAAATAAATAAATACACACAAACAAAAACAAGTAAACAGACAAACAAACACACACACTAACTAACAAACAAACAAACAAACAAACAGACAAACAAGGAAAATCCAGACCCAGCCCAATGACGTCATCCATACGAGTAGCTAACACGTATTACACAAAGAAACAACTAAACAACCAAACAAAGACCCTACAACCCTTCCCACCACTCCCTTGACCTTTGACCTCACTCCACACACCAGGTCAAGGTCAAACCACAGGCGGTCAGGTCAAATAAACGCGAAAATAAGGTTAAAATGATAAGGATATA
>JAPQNM010000032.1:274802-337302 GCA_029783475.1 Metacarcinus magister
TGCGTGTATGTGCGTGTATGTGTAGAGGGGGTGTGTGTGCGTTTGTAGCGGTGTAGGGGTATGGGTGTGTGTGTGAGGGGTGTTTGTGTGTGTGTGTGTGTGTAGGGAGAGAAAGAAAGATCATTTTTTTATATAAAGTTTAGTTCAGTTCAATTTGCATTTCAATCATTTATTTCTATTTATATATTTGTTTTTATTATTTGTAGTATATTATATTGGTTCATCTCTCTCTCTCTCTCTCTCTCTCTCTCTCTCTCTCTCTCTCTCTCTCTCTCTCACTCACCACACAAATCCGGTATCCTCTCCTCCCATCCTTCCTCCTTCAGTGCTTTAGCTAGTTGTAGGAGCCCCAGCAAAGGACCCCGATCCTTACTGTTACTATCCACAGCCTTCTGCCGCACACCGCATAGGAAGCCTGAAGCGTCTGCCACAGGGTCCTCCGCCACACCTGCCCCCACACCTGCTAAGTGGATGACTGCGCGTATGTACTCCACGTAATGCTGCCAGTTGTCCGGTCTGGGGTGGGAATTATTATTATTATTATTATTATTATTATTATTGTTATTGTTATTGTTATTATTATTATTGTTATTATTACTACTACTACTACTATTGTTATTATTATTACTGTCACTCTTAAACATTCACACACACAGCTAACCTAACCTAACCTAACCTAACACACACACACACACATACACTTACTCCTGTTTGATAGATAAGTTCCCTGTACACACACACACACACACACACACTTGTCTACACTTCACCTAACACACACACACACACACGTAACCTAACATAACCTCACACACACACACACACACCTAACCTAACCTAACCTAACCAAACACACACATAACCTAACCTAACACACCCACACACCCACACACACACACACACACACACCTTGTCTACACTTCACCTAACCAAACACACACACACACACACACACACACACATAACCTAACCTAACCTAACCTAACCAAACCCAACACACACCCACACCCACCCACACCCACATAACGTAACCTAACCAAACCAAACACACACATAACCTAACACACCCACACCCACACACACACCCACACACACACACCCCCACCCACACTTACTCCTGCATGATCAGTTCCCGGTACACCTGAGCTGCCTCCGCCCACTGTCCCAGCTGGTTGTGGTAGTTGGCTCTCCTTAACGACAAGTAATTCTCAGGTTGATGGATAACTTTAGAAGCCAAGGGGCCATCCAGCACACTCAACGCCTCCTCATACTTACCCTGCGAAGGAGTATAAGGGAGTATAAGGCAGTATAAGGGAGTATAAGGGAGTATAAGGCAGTATAAGGGAGTATAAGGGAGGATAAGGCAGTATAAGCAATATCAACAGAATCATCTCTCTCTATCTCTCCATTTCTTCTCTCCACCCCTCCTCTCTCTCTCTCCATCCATCCTCTCCCTTCTCTCTCTCCCTCCCATCTCTCCATTCCTTCCCTCCTTCCTTTCTCTCTATATCCCAACCTTCCACACTCTTACTACCTTCCTTCCTTCCCAACCTTTCCCTCTCCCTCCCTTCCCTCCCAACCCCCCTCTCTCTCCACCAACCCCACCCCCCGCCCACCCCTCACCTGTGTTTCCAGTATGTGCAGGTAGGTCAACACCTCCGCCTCGGCCTCTATCTTGCCGTTCTTCACAAAGTTGTTGACCATCCTCTCTGCTAACAGTAGACTCACTTCCTTACCCTTGGGATCGCCTGATTTGTGAGCCTGTTAGAAAAGGGTGATGTTGTTTATTGCTGATTGCTGATGATGATGATGATGATGGTGATTGGGAGGATGTAAATAATGGAGTGTGATAATGATGTTGTAGGAGGAAGGAAGGAAGGATAGTGATGATGATGAGGAGGTGAGGTGATAATGATGATGTTTGTTAAAGTGAGAGAATGAAGGAAAGGAAGGGAGGAAGATATACAACTACACACACATACACACACACACACTCTCTCTCTACACACACACTCTCTCTCTCTACACACACACATACACAAATACACACACACACACCATCCTTCCTCCCAACGCACACACACAAACACATACATACATACACTCTCTCTCAACACACACACACACACACAAACACATACATACACTCTCTCCACACACACACACACACACACACACACACACACACACCATCCTTCCTCCCAACCCAACCCAACACACACACAAGCACACTCCCAACACATACACAAATACATACATACACTGTCTACACACACACACATCATTCCTCCCAACCCAATCCAACACACACACACAAGCACACTCCCTACACACACACACACACACACAAAAACACACACACACACAATCAATCTCCCCAAAACTCACACCAACAGTCTTTCTATCTCTCTCCCACACCCACACCCACACCCACACGCCCACGCCCACACACCTGCATCACGTGACTCATGACCGCCCAGAAGTAGTATGGATTCTTGGGTTTCAGTTTATACATCTTCATAGCTGTTTGTTGTTGGTTCTTGTAGTCACCCACGCGCACATACGACATGAAGAGGTGGGAGAGGAGTTCTTCGTTACCCGGTTCACCTTTCACAGCCATCTCGTACACACGGCAGATCTGTTCGGCTGTGTGGGTGTGTGTGTGGGTGTGTGTGGGTGTGTGTGTGGGGAGGATGAGAAAGATTAGGTTAGGTTATATAGCTACTACTGTTACTGCTACTGCTACTACTGTTACTGCTACTGCTACTGCTACTGCTACTTACGTTGGTGCATCTCCCGGTAGCATATCGTTAAGGCTTGCAAAGTTGCTTCATCAGTTGGACATTCTTTCACAACCTGGAATTATCATTATTATCATTATTATCATTATTATCATTATTACTATTACTACTACTATCATTATTATCATTACTACTACTACTACTATTATCATTATTATCATTACTACTACTACTACTACTATTATCATTATTATCATTACTACTACTACTACTACTATTATCATTATTATCATTACTACTACTACTACTACTATTATCATTATTATCATTACTACTACTACTACTACTACTATCATTATTATCATTACTACTACTACTACTACTATCATTATTATCATTACTACTACTACTACTACTTCTATCATTATTATCACTACTATCATCATCATCATCATCATTATCATTATTATTACCTGGGCAATTAGTCCTTGACAGTCCTCTCTCCTACCCATCCTCAGCACTGCCAAGCCCTTAAGGACGCGGGCACAGTGTAGGTTAGGCTGTTTGCGCAGGACTTTGTCAGCCTCCTGGACGGCCTTCTTGTTCATACCCGAGTCCAGCCATTCTGTTGGGTTAGGGTCGTGTTAGGTGAGGTTAGGTTAGGTTAGGTTAGTGTTAGGTTAGGTTAGGTTAGGTGTGGTTAGGTTAGGTTAGGTTAGGTTAGGTTAGGTGAGGTGTGGTTAGGTTAGAATAGGTGTGGTTAGGTTAGGGTTAGGTTAGGTTAGGTTAGGTTAGAATAGGTGTGGTTAGGTTAGTGTTAGGTTAGGTTAGGTTAGGTGAGGTGTGGTTAGGTTAGGTTAGGTGAGGTTATAATAGGTTAGGTTAGGTTAGGTGTGGTTAGGTTAGGTTAGGTGTGGTGAGGTGAGGTGAGGTGAGGTTAGGTTAGGTTAGGTGTGGTGAGGTGTGGTTTGGTTTGGTTTGGTTAGTTTAGTTTAGGTTAGGTTAGGTTAGGTTAGGTTAAGTATTATAATAAATTTGATATCAACTAAATTTACGGTTTTTTTTTTTTTATATAAATTTGCTTACTGAAAAATTTATGTATTATCATAAATTAGATTACTACAAAAATATACACATCATTGAAACAGATAAACACAGGAAGGAAAAACTAAAAAAAAAGAAAAAAACAAAGGCAGCCGTACCTATAAGCACTCGGCTATAGATACGGCACGTGCCTAACTTTTGGTTAATAAAATATAAAAAGCTTATATAACCGAACTTAACTGAACCAAACCTAACTTGAAAGATGCTTTACCATGCCGTACCAATAGCAGATGACCACGCGATACCACTGCCGTATCTCTAAGCACTTCATTATTATTATTATTCGTTAAATGAAAATAATGGGTAAATATTTATAACTACTGCTGTGAAAATAGGACTCATAGCAGAAGGAACCTAACCTAACCTAACCTAACCTAACTTTAACCATAACCTAACCTAACCTAACTGCACAGACGCTAGAGAGAGAGAGAGAGAGAGAGAGAGAGAGAGAGAGAGAGAGAGAGAGAGAGAGAGAGAGAGAGAGAGAGAGAGAGAGAGAGAGAGAGAATAGTCCCTGTGAACTAGTCATCAACACAGCCTTACTAGGGCTAACGAGTGCTATTTTTATTACTATTTTGAACTACTACTATTACTATCATCGAACCCACGACACCCACGACACCAGAACGACACTCAACCACTCAGCCAACCAGTAATATAAGTATGTAAAAAAATATATATATACTACCAAACGTATAGATGAAATGCAATTACAAGACTAGGTTAAGTTAGGAAATAAAGATGATTAATACATTTTAACCTAAACTCGAGTACTAATTAATACATGCAGGTTATAAACACCCTTGCCAGACATTATTAAATCCTGTCAATTATATATATACATAAAAACACACACACACGAACCTACAAACACACAAACAAACACATTCTCATCTCTAAACCCAACCTAACGACTGTACACTCGGGTCATATTTAGCTCTTTCCTCCGCTACTCAGACACAATGGCGGGTGTTTTATTCCATGTATCTAAGGTTTAATATCTCGCCGATCACGTGAGGTAGGTGGTTTTAAGGTTAATGGCCGTGTTTTACCATAAATGGGACGTAATCTTCGCTCTATCACTGAATCGTCGACATGTGTTCGTCCGGCCATGACTACTAACACTCTCTTCTATATTGTTTAAACGGGTTTCAACTACTTTTTAGAACGTTTTGTGGCCTATTATTTGTCCTTTTATTTTTTGGTTTATTTTAATGTGTTTTTTTATTATTTGTAATGTGTGTTTGAGGTGTGTTTTAAAAATTGTGTTGCGCTTATTGAGGCTCCTGTGTTATTTGGATGAAAACAAACACCTATTTTCACAGTTTTGTATTGTTTTTTATATATTTTATGGTTGTTATCAATTATCAAATACTTAATAACATTTTTTTTGGACATTTAACTTGCTGTCTCAAAGCTTTATAGTTATAATTAAACTAAGCAGAGATCTTACATATAACATTATCTTTATATCATTAGAATCTACAAAATATACTCACAATCACACTAAAAAATAGCTGCATTAATCTAATATTTCGTTAACTATTATATTTATTCAACAACAAAACAAAACTTCTGTATTTTATCCTTGGCTATAATAAAGTGTTTAAGTGTATTTAAAATTTTCAATTGGGTTCACTGTTGAAATTAATAAACACTATTTTACACTTTAACTAAATTTCTCTCCAGGATAACGACTAATAATGATTTAATGAAATACTATGATAGAATATTCCAGTTGTTTATTACTATTGTAGCACAAAAGTAATTAATATTCTAGATTATCATGTCTCGCCTTTAACATGTACTATTCTGTCATCACAAACTTCTTCCTCGTAACACACACACACACACACAGATGTACGCATTCAGGGCCTCCACGACATGAGTTATTCAGAAAGACTGACCCAGCTGAACCTCTCTACTCTGTAAAAGGAAGGCTTCTTTGAGCATATCTGATCAAATATGGGAAAATTCGACATAGACTGTCCTTAACAAGAAGATAATGAGGCATCTATCAGCTCACAACCTTCTCTCTGATTGCCAGTATGGTTTCCGTAAAGGCCGATCTACTGGTGATCTTGCTTTCCTAACTGAATTTTGGTCATCCTCTTTTAGGGACTTCGGTGAAACCTTTGCTGTCGGCCTTGACATAGCGAAAGCCTTCGATAGAGTCTGGCATAAATCTTTAGTTTCTAAACTACCCTCCTACGGATTCTATCCTTCTCTCTATTGAAGAAAGGAGATAAGGCAGAAAGTAGTAACTACCGCCCAATTAGTTTAACATCAGTGGTAGGCAAGATGTTAGAAGCTATCATAGCAATTTTTTTTTTTTTTTTTTTTTTTTTCCCTATCGCTCCTCCGGGAGGAAGAGCACGGGCTGACTAAGAGCCCGTCAGTGTATGTACATTATGGTTAGGGTTTCTATCGAGGTGGAGGGTAGTTTGTGCAGATGTCGAGCAGCGCTGCTAGAGGTGAAGAGGCGACCACCCGTGCAGCCTGCTCGTACTCGGGATCAGGGGACTCGGCAGCCCGGGAACGTAGTCTGCAGGTACTTGGGCAGTGAAGGACGTAGTGTATTAGTGGGTCATCAGGGACTGTGAGGCAGTGTGGTATCATAGCAAGGGCAATTAGAAAACATTTAGATGAACACAAGCTAATTAGACATAGTCAACATGGTTTTAGCAAGGGGAAGTCCTGCCTGACAAATTTATTAACCTTCTATAGGAAAGTATTTGAAACCATAGATAAGGGAGACGAGTATGATATAGTTTATTTGGACTTGAGTAAAGCCTTTGACAGAGTACCCCATAGGAGACTGTTAAGTAAAGTCAAGGCTCATGGCATAGGTGGGAAGATACTAGAGTGGATTAGGGGATGGCTTACTAGGAGGGAACAGAGGGTACAGATTAATGGGAAGAAATCAGAATGGGGTAATGTCACTAGTGGGGTACCACAGGGATCAGTACTAGGACCATTGTTATTCATAATCTATATAAATGACTTAGAGACAGGAATAAACAGTGATATCAGTAAATTTGCCGATGACACAAAGATAGGAAGACCGGTAAAGAATTTAGATGATGCTAGGATGCTGCAGGATGACTTAAATAAGCTGTACGAGTGGTCAGAGAAATGGCAGATGCAGTTTAATGTTAACAAGTGTAGCATTATGAGTGTAGGTAAAGGTAATAGGCCTGTAGACTACACATTAAATGACAATACCTTAGGAAAGTCATATAGTGTGAGGGACTTAGGAGTTCAAATAAGCAGTGACTTGCGCCCCAGGGAACAGTGTATTATAGCTAGAAATAGTGCCAACAAGATAATGGGATTTATTAGTAGGTGTGTGACAAATAGGAGTTCTGAGGTCATTCTGAGGTTGTATTTAGCGCTAGTAAGACCCCACTTAGATTATGCAGCTCAGTTTTGGTCCCCTTATTATAGGAAAGATATAGGCTCCTTGGAGGCAGTCCAGAGAAGAATGACCAAGATGATTCAGGGGCTGAGAAATTTACCCTACAAAGATAGGTTTAAACGTCTTAATCTCCACTCCCTAGAGAGAAGGAGGGCAAGAGGGGATTTGATTGAGGTTTTCAAATGGGTAAAAGGAATAAATAAGGGAAACATTGATCAGATTTTAGAATTTAGTAGTCAGGATAGGACACGTGGAAATGGGTACAAGCTAGAAAAACTTAGATTCAGGACAGACCTAGGTAGATATTGGTTCACTAACAGAGTGGTGAACGATTGGAATAGGCTGGGTAGACACGTAGTAAGTGCTTAGATAGCTTTAAAAGACGGTTGGATCAGAGTATGGATAGGGATGACAGGTGGGATGGCTAAATATTGGATTATTCCAAGGGTGGGGGGCAAGGAGCTGCCTCGTGTAGGTCATTAACTGGCCTCTTGCAGTCTCATCATTTGTTATGTTCTTATGTTCATCTCCAGTTTTCTTTCCGACCGGTCTATTGCTGCTGTAGTGGACGGTCATTGTTCTTCTAAAACTATCAACAGTGGTGTTCCTCAGGGTTCTGTCCTATCACCCACTCTCTTTCTATTATTCATCAATGATCTCCTAAATCTGACTCAATGCCCTATCCACTCCTATGCTGATGATACCACCTTGCATTTTTCAACGTCGTACAACAGACGCCCAACCCAACAAGAATTAAATTACTCAAGGCGAGATGCTATAGGACGCTTAACTTCTGATCTTTCACTAGTTTCTGATTGGGGCAGAGCAAACCTTGTTTTGTTCAATGCCTCAAAAACTCAATTTCTACAACTATCTACTCGACATAACCTTCCAGATAACTATCCACTCTTCCTCAATGACACTCAACTTCCCCTCTCCTCCACATTAAACACACTCGGTCTATCCTTTACTAAAAATCTAAACTGGAAATTTCATATCTCTACTCTTGCTAAATCAGCTTCCAAGAAGTTAGGTGTCCTATGGCGTCTGCATCCATTTTTTTCTCCCTCTCAGCTGCTTGCTCTGTACAGGGGCCTTATCCGCCCATGTATGGAATATGGCTCACATGTCTGGGGGGGCTCAACTCACACAGCTTTATTAAACAGGGTGGAGTCTAAAGCTTTTCACCTAATCAACTCTCCTCCTCTAACTGATTGTCTTGATTCTTTAAGTCACCGCCGCAATGTTGCATCTTTATCTATCTTCTACCGCTATTTTCATGCTGACTGCTCTTCTGAACGTGCTAACTGCATGCCTCCACCCCTCCCGTGGCCTCGCTGCACAAGACTTTCTACTTCTTCTCATCACTATTCTGTCCATCTTCCTAATGCAAGAGTTAACCAGTATCCTCTTTTAGGGACTTCGGTGAAACCTTTGCTGTCGGCCTTGACATATCGAAAGCTTTCGATAGAGTCTGGCATAAATCTTTAATTTCTAAACTACCCTCCTACGGATTCTATCCATCTCTCTGTACTTTCATCTCTAGTTTCCTTTCCGACCAGTCTATTGCTGCTGTAGTGGACGGTCATTGTTCTTCTCCTAAAACTATCAACAGTGGTGTTCCTCAGGGTTCTGTCCTATCACCCACTCTCTTTCTA
The DNA here is from genome assembly GCA_029783475.1 of Metacarcinus magister. Lineage (NCBI taxonomy): Eukaryota > Metazoa > Arthropoda > Malacostraca > Decapoda > Cancridae > Metacarcinus > Metacarcinus magister. Next base: position 283,724 of record JAPQNM010000032.1, read on the forward strand.
TTATTCATCAATGATCTCCTAAATCTGACTCAATGCCCTATCCACTCCTAATGATAGAGTTAACCAGTATCTTCACTCTTTCATCCCTTACACTGGTAAACTCTGGAACTCTCTTCCTTTGTCTGTTTTTCCACCTGCCTATGACTTAAACTCTTTCAAAAGAGGAGTGTCAAGACGCCTCTCACACTAAATTGGACTTCTCCCCCATGTCTATATTTCTCCTACTGTCCTCTTTACAGGGTCTGGCGACAAGCGGTATTTTTTTTTTTACTTACTTTTGTTTTACCTTAGCCAAAAGGGACAATCAGTCATACAGCCCGAGACTCTGTTTGCACTTGCCCCATCAGTGGGCACGCGAGGTCATGCCTACAAACTTTTCCCAACTCACCACAACTTGGAATCAAGACAGATTTTTCTCCCAGAGACGCATCCTTCTCTGGAATTCTTTGCCTGCCCAGGTTACTGAAGCTGACGAATTGATCCCATGCAAACGGCTACTTCATAATGCTTTGGGTAACTTATTATTCAAATTCAAAAATTAATTGTACTTGAACGTCTCTTAAATGCTGCAAATGGTGAACACAATCCAGTCATTACTATTTAAGAAAGTATTGTAGATCGTATATCACTTGGTCTGGCACACCAGCAGCTCTGGGCTCCCCACCCTAACTATTTCTTACAGCCTTCTGCTTACCTAGCGCTATACTTCCTAATGCAAGGGAGCCAACCAGGTAATTACATCAAAACATAGGTGCGTAACAATACATTATATTATAGTTTTATGAGTTTGTCTCCAAAGCTGGACTGAAGGAAGAAGTGATAATGGAAAAGAATGTACATCAACTGAAGGAAAAACTACAAATATAGATACAGAGACAGGACCACAAGAGTGTAGCTCAGGCCCTGTATACTACAACTAGGTAAATACACACACACACACACACACACACACACACACACACGTGCTAAATGAATACACAAACAAAGGTTTACCATGCATACACATTTATTGAAAGTCACACCTGCACTGCCAACAAAACAACTGTTGGATCCATTACTCCCTCACAGAACACAAGGGCACGGCTGCCACCACAGATGTACAACACTGCCCACCACCACCACCACCACCCATTCCCACAGAGGATACACTCACACAGGCACGGCTGCCACCACAGATGTACAACACTGCCCACCACCACCACCACCACCCATTCCCACAGAGGATACACTCACACAGGCACGGCTGCCACCACAGATGTACAACACTGCCCACCACCACCACCACCACCACCCATTCCCACAGAGGACACACTCACACAGGCATGGCTGCCACCACAGATGTACAACACTGCCCACCACCACCACCACCACCACCCATTCCCACAGAGGACACACTCACACAGGCACGGCTGCCACCACAGATGTACAACACTGCCCACCACCACCACCACCCATTCCCACAGAGGACACACTCACACAGGCACGGCTGCCACCACAGATGTACAACACTGCCCACCACCACCACCACCACCACCACCCATTCCCACAGAGGACACACTCACACAGGCACGGCTGCCACCACAGATGTACAACACTGCCCACCACCACCACCACCACCCATTCCCACAGAGGACACACTCACACAGGCACGGCTGCCACCACAGATGTACAACACTGCCCACCACCACCACCACCCATTCCCACAGAGGACACACACACACAGGCACGGCTGCCACCACAGATGTACCACACTGCCCACCACCACCACCACCACCACCCATTCCCACAGAGGACACACTCACACAGGCACGGCTGCCACCACAGATGTACAACACTGCCCACCACCACCACCACCACCACCCATTCCCACAGAGGACACACTCACACAGGCACGGCTGCCACCACAGATGTACAACACTGCCCACCACCACCACCACCACCACCCATTCCCACAGAGGACACACTCACACAGGCACGGCTGCCACCACATATGTACCACACTGCCAACCACCACCACCACCCAATCCCACAGAGGACACACTCACACAGGCACGGCTGCCACCACAGATGTACAACACTGCCCACCACCACCACCACCCATTCCCACAGAGGACACACTCACACAGGCACGGCTGCCACCACATATGTACAACACTGCCCACCACCACCCATTCCCACAGAGGACACACTCACACAGGCACGGCTGCCACCACAGATGTACAACACTGCTCACCACCACCACCACCACCACCCATTCCCACAGAGGACACACTCACACAGGCACGGCTGCACTCACACTTGTCCACACAACACATCAACTCAAAAGTGGATCCGCATGTGTTTGCGAATATCATTCTTTGTCTTGAAACCCTTTTTACAAACATCACACTTGAACTCCCTCAAGCCAGTGTGTCTAAACATGTGTTGATTGAGATGAGAAACAGTAAAGAATCTTTTACCACAGTCATCACATTCATATTTCTTAACAGTGTGTCAGGTTGTGTTTAGTGAGGTAAGACTTGTGGGTAAATGTTTTCCCACAGTCTTTACATTCATAATTTTTAACACCACTGTGTGTCAGGGTGTGTTTAGTGAGGGAAGACTTGTGGGTAAATGTTTTCCCACATTCTTTACATTCATAATTTTTAACACCACTGTGTGTCAGGGTGTGTTGGCTGAGGGTAGAATTTAGGGTAAATTTTTTCCCACATTCTTTACATTCATAATTTTTAACACCACTGTGTGTCAGGGTGTGTTGGGTGAGGGTAGACTTGTGGGTAAATGTTTTCCCACATTCTTTACATTCATAATTTTTAACACCACTGTGTGTCAGGGTGTGTAGGGTGAGGTTAGACTTGTGGGTAAATGTTTTCCCACAATCTTTACATTCATAATTTTTAACACCACTGTGTGTCAGGGTGTGTAGGGTGAGGGTAGACTTTCGGCTAAATGTTTTCCCACATTCTTTACATTCATAATTTTTAACACCACTGTGTGTCAGGGCGTGTTGGGCGAGTTTAGACTTATAGGGAAATGTTTTCCCACAGTCTTTACATTCATAGTTTTTAACACCACTGTGTGTCAGGGTGTGTGTGGTGAGGGTAGACTTTTGGGGAAATGTTTTCCCACAGTCTTTACATTCATAGTTTTTAACACCACTGTGTGTCAGGGTGTGTGTGGTGAGGGTAGACTTGTGGGTAAATGTTTTCCCACAGTCTTTACATTCATAGTTTTTAACACCACTGTGTATCAGGGTGTGTCTGGTGAGGTAAGACTTTTGGGTAAATGTTTTCCCACATTCTTTACATTCATAGTTTTTAACAGCACTGTGTGTCAGGGTGTGTCTCTCAAGCTTACTCTTGTATATAAAAGTTTTACCACACTGCTGACACTCAAACTTGTTCTCTTCTTTGTGGACGGAGCTGCCTGCCTCAAGGTGATTCTTGCCATCACACCTGCGCCTCCCCACACCTGAGGCAGACTGATCCTGCTGCTCCCGGCCACTCATGCTGCTGCCCGGTCTCACAGCCTCCACTGCAGCACTACTCCCGGCAGCACACGGCACAGCCGGTCCTGCAGGAACCTTCGGGGAAGCCGCAGTGAGCCCGGTCAGTGCCGAACAGGGCAGCCGGCTTGGACTCTGGCCTCGGCACCTGCAACAATGGTGACGGTCAGTCACTGAAAAGCTTCATCACATAGATGTGAAAATAGTCTTAAATTGGCCAGTTTCACAAAACTATACAATACAACCTTGAGTCTTGTGGTACGTTTGAATCACTCTTCTTGCTGCTGCTACTCCTAATGGTGAGTGAAGCTGCAGATGGTGCACTCACTTGCATATTAAGTCTCAAAACTGAGGCCAATTATAGTGAAACACTAGATAATAGTGTATGTGTGTGTACACTTGCCTTATATGTACCTAGATAATAGTGTATGTGTGTGTGTACACTTGCCTTATATGTACCTACATAATAGTGTATGTGTGTGTACACTTGCCTTATATGTTCCTAGATAATAGTGTATGTGTGTGTACACTTGCCTTATATGTACCTAGATAATAGTGTATGTGTGTGTACACTAGCCTTATATGTACCTAGATAATAGTGTATGTGTGTGTACACTTGCCTGGTCACTCCGGCCGCCAATACAATATAAACCTAACCTAACTTAACCTAACTCGACCTACCACTAGTCACTCCGGCCGCCAATACAATATAAACCTAACCTAACTTAACCTAACTCGACCTACCACTAGTCACTCCGGCCGCCAATACAATATAAACCTAACCTAACTTAACCTAACTCGACCTACCACTAGTCACTCCGGCCGCCAAGGTGTTGTGAGTGGTTGGTGTTTAATAACCTTGGAGCTTCAAGACAAACAGGGTTATATAATGTGATCACAAACATAGCAGGTATTGAATCCTGTGATATAAGCACACTACTATTCATCTCGGTGTTATTACAGCTTCAATCTGTACTTATTGCACGTAAGTAAATACAAAATTAAACACAGTGGTTGTAAATTTTATTTTTATTTTCTAGGTTTTTTTATTTATTTGTATGAAATAAAGTTGAAGCATACATTTTTTTTTGTGGTATTAGTTAACATCTTCACCATAATGCTATAGAGCATTGAGTGTTATAGTTTTACATTACCTGGGCCGGAAGAACTTAAGACCAGAGTTTTTGTAAACAAACGTCATTATGGTGAAGATGTAAAATGTTACCCTCCTTACCTTTATAATGCACTGCAAATTCAACCTGAGAAACTTGTGCAGATCACACCAAACAGTTATGCCGCTGAATTATAGAAAAAAATACCAATTTTTGTTTTAAGGTTACGTTAGGTTAGCTTTGGTTAGGCTTATTTAGCTGCAGCTCTGGGAAGGTTATGCTAAAATTTTATATCTTCACCAGAATGGCGTGTGGCTAAGAAAAAAATTGGCGTCTGCACATCGCACAACAACCCCCCCCCACCTACTTTTAGTCATAGAAAACATTTGATAGCTTCTACATTAACATAACATAATATAAATTAACCAAACCTTAACTTATATTGACTAATAATAGTACCTTGGGTAAAGATTCGTAAGACGACCCATTCAATATATCTTTACCTTTATAATGCACTGCAAATTCAACCTCAGAAGTCTTACGAATATTTACCAAGACGTCAAAGTCCAACAAATATTGACCTTACTCCTACTACTACTATTACTGTTATTCTTAATACTATTATTATTACTACTACTACCTCTGGCCTCACCTTTGGTCTCCTGTGCGTGACAGCCACACCTACACTACACTAGGACTACAACAGCCTATAATAAAAGAGGGAGGCCGTCTCTTCCCTTGCCTTCCCTTGGTGGGTGTTAGTGTTGAGGCTCGACGCTCTCCCACATCAACTGAGGAGAGGGAAGGTATACTACTACTACTACTACTTATAATACTAATACTAATACTAATACTAATAATAATAATAATAATAATAATAATAATAAGCCAAGGATCAGGTACAGAAGCCGAGAGTGAACTCTTTAGCAGCACATTGGATAAGGTTCCGTTAATAAACACTACTACGTCAGGTGTGTTGGTGTTAAAATAACACAACACACTCACACTCACACTCACACTCACACTCACACTGGGCTGCTAATGGAAGTGTTTGCAGACGGTGAAAGAGTGAGCCAAAGTCTACATTAGTGTGAAGGTTTGAACTTTTGAAGGTGTTTTGCGTGGAGCCGTCTTCCTCTGGAGTCAGGCGGACAGACAGGATCGTTTTCATAAGGGAAGTTGCCGCTAACTTTTAACTCAAATCAGAATGCATAGTAGATCATAGGAAATTATTCAAACGAAATCCATAACTTGTATCTATATACAAAATTAAAATTTGTTAAATGATAACAAATATTGAATTGAATAATTCCACATGAGGGAGTACAGAGAAGAGCTACAAAATTGAGGGAGTACAGGGAAGAGGTACAAAATTAATACCATCCATTAGTGAGCAGCTATACAACCATCATTTGAGACATCTGGGTCTAGCAACACTGGAGTTTTCAACACATAGGGCTGATATGCTGCAGGTGTATAAATTGTTGTCGTGACTTGAGGATCGAGATATGTCAACCTTCTTTACTCCAAGTTCAACTGATCTTCGTGGCCACACCAAGAAACTATTCAAGTGTACAAACCGGCTTCAACTACGGAAGAATATTTTTCTCAGCGTGTCATTGACAGGTGGAACCAATTACTTGAACAAGTAGTGTCAACTCCTTCCATAAATGCATTTAAATCTAGGTTTAATGTATTAACACAAAAGGACTGCAGTAAATTCTGTCTCTCTTGGTACTAACAAAAGCTGTCTGACAAAGCCAGTTGAAACAACCAACGAAATTATATTGAAGAGAGGGTGAAACATAAGCCAATTGCTTACCTACGACCCGTATTGAAGGTAAATTCAACGGTAAAAAGATGAGAGGGTCGCCTTGCCTAGGCTGCTATTCTATCAAGGCTTACCTATTCTGTAGGCGTGTATGGTTGTGGCAGAGAGAGGTAGGTCTTTACTCTACCGTGGTTCTAGTGTGAGTTGTAATGGACAACGATGAAGGGACTTTTTCAACCAACACCAACACCATGAGAACACTCAGGATACGAGTGTCGAGTGTAGCTACTAGTCACTGTCACTCACTGACAAGGTGAAACAATTCCTCCACAAAATGTGCTTGGATTGGAGTAAGAATTAACTTTAGTATGTGTATATGTATGTATGTATGTATGTATGTATGTGTGTATGTATGTGTGCTGGGACTGTGTCAGGATACGAGTGTACGAGTCACTGACAAGGTGAAACAATTCCTCCACAAAATGTGCTTGGATTGGAGTAAGAATTAACTTTAGTATGTGTATATGTATGTATGTATGTATGTATGTATGTATGTGTGTATGTATGTGTGCTGGGACTGTGTCAGGATACGAGTGTACGAGTCACTGACAGGGTGAAACAATTCCTCCACAAAATGTGCTTGGATTGGAGTAAGAATTAACTTTAGTATGTGTATATGTATGTATGTATGTATGTATGTATGTGTGTGTGTATGTATGTGTGCTGGGACTGTGTCAGGATACGAGTGTACGAGTCACTGACAAGGTGAAACAATTCCTCCACAAAATGTGCTTGGATTGGAGTAAGAATTAACTTTAGTATGTAGAGTATTGTTTTTTGTGTTTAGTGTTTCTTATATCGTTGACAGGAGGTGCAGATAAGAAGGTGAGGCTTACGTTTCCTCGCAAACCTCCTGTCTCATCAAGACCAAGACCAGGCTGGCCGCTGTTTTAGACCACAAGAAGAAGAAGAAGAAGAAGAAGAAGAGGAACACGTGGCGCCATATTTTAGTGTTGTGGCACCAATAGTATCACATTGTACACACTGGCAGAGCAGATAGCCGCTCACAATCAACTTTAAACAAGGTAATGCATTGTACTGTCACATAGACAAGTGGGTACTAGCTTTCTTCACTTCAATGCTCTAGATACTTGTTATTTATCTCCATTACTTGATCAATTGTGGGAAGGTTTTACTAACTGCATTTACGGCTATTATTTTACATCTTCACCAGAACGCTCTAGAGAATTCAGGGTTATATTTTAGGGTAAATATGCATTACTACTGCTCGGACGATATAAATATGGGTAAAGATTCGTAACACGAATATAGCGTCTGCACCTCGTGCAACCCCCGATTTTTGGTCATGAAAATCTTTGATATCTTTTAAATTAAAATAACATAACAAAACCTAAATTAACTAAACCTTAACCTATATTGACAAATATCATATTCTGTTCAAACCAAACGAAACTTTACCTTATTCCCGAAGAGAAGGTCTCACAGAAAACATTGAATATCTCACTAACTAACAATTTGCGACAGAAATGTAATAAAGAAAACCTTCTCAGAATGCATCTGATATTGTAAATATACAACTATCAATTCTCTATAGCATTCTGGTGAAGATGTAAAATAATACCTTTACAACTACTGCTCCACCTTTCTTTTTTCTCTCCTTCCCTACATACTATACATAGTGTACTCAACACATCTGTGAAGGTTTCAGGCGGCGCTCACCATTATTTACCTTGCAAAACGTCTTTGAAGTTATGTTATGTTAGGTTGGTTAGGTTATGAGAGTTATTTTCTCAAAAATCTTACTAAACCTAGGAAGGATAGAAACTGGTCTGTAGTTGGTATGTATATAATATTCACCCTTTTTATGTATAGGTACAACTCTAGCAACTTGAAGGCATGAAGGGAAACAGCCTTCCTTGAAAGACCTATCAATGATGTAGACTAAGAAGGGAGAAATTTCATGATTGCATTCTTTGATTATTTTCATGTTTATATCATACCCTGACGCAGTATTCTTAAGGTTGTTGATGAAAGTTTTCAGTTATAAAAGTAATGTTGGACTAGAAAAAAAGAAAACAGAACAGTTTGAGGCAGATATGAAGTATATGGAACTGTGGATGGTTGGATATTCAAAGCTATTTTCACATCTATGTGAGGAAACTTTTCATTGACTGACCGTCACCATTGTTGCAGGTGCCGAGGCCAGAGTCCAAGCCGGTTGCCCTGCTCGGCACTGACCGGGCTCGCTGCGGCTTCCCCGAGGGTTCCTGCAGGACCGGCCGTGGCGTGTGCTGCCGGGAGTAGTGCTGCAGGGGAGGCTGTGAGGCCGGGCAGCAGCATGAGTGGCCGGGAGCAGCAGGATCAGTCTGCCTCAGGTGTGGGGAGGCGCAGGTGTGATGGCAAGAATCACCTTGAGGCAGGCAGCTCCGTCCACAAAGGAGAGAACAAGTTTGAGTGTCAGCAGTGTGATAAAACTTTTAAAAACAAGAGTAAGCTTGAGAGACACACCCTGTTACACAGTGGTGTTAAAAATTATGAATGTAAAGACTGTGGGAAAACATTTACCCGTAAGTCTAACCTCACCCTACACATCCTGACACACAGTGGTGTTAAAAATTATGAATGTGAAGAATGTGGGAAAACATTTACCCAAAAGTCTACCCTCACATCACACACCCTGACACACAGTGGTGTTAAAAATTATGAATGTGAAGAATGTGGGAAAACATTTACCTTAAAGTCTACCCTCACCCTACACACCCGGACACACAGTAGTGTTAGAAATTATGAATGTAAAGAATGTGGGAAAACATTTATCTTAAAGTCTCACCTCACCCAACACACCCTGACACACAGTGGTGTTAGAAATTATGAATGTAAAGACTGTGGGAAAACATTTACCCGAAAGTTTACCCTCACCCAACACACCCTGACACACAGTGGTGTTAAAAATTATGATTGTAAAGACTGTGGGAAAACATTTACCCAAAAGTCTAACCTCACCCTACACACCATGACACACAGTGATGTTAAAAACTATGAATGTAATGAATGTGGGAAAACATTTACCCGTAAGTCTAACCTCACCCAACACACCCTGACACACAGTGATGTTAAAAATTATGAATGTAAAGAATGTGGGAAAACATTTACCTTAAAGTCTACCCTCACCCAACACACCCTGACACACAGTGGTGTTAAAAATTATGAATGTGAAGAATGTGGGAAAACATTTACCCAAAAGTCTTCCCTCACCCTACACACCCTGACACACAGTGGTGTTAAAAATTATGAATGTAAAGAATGTGGGAAAACATTTACCTTAAAGTCTCACCTCACCCAACACACCCTGACACACAGTGGTGTTAAAAATTATGAATGTGAAGAATGTGGGAAAACATTTACCCAAAAGTCTACCCTCACCAAACACACCCTGACACACAGTGGTGTTAAAAATTATGAATGTAAAGACTGTGGGAAAACATTTACCCAAAAGTGTACCCTCACCAAACACACCCTGACACACAATGCTGTTAAAAATTATGAATGTAAAGACTGTGGGAAAACATTTACCCGAAAGTCTTACCTCACCATACACACCCTGACACACAGTGGTGTTAAAAATTAGGAATGTAAAGAATGTGGGAAAACATTTACCCTAAAGTCTACCCTCACCAATCGCACCCTGACACACAGTGATCAAAATTATGAATGTAAAGAATGTGGGAAAACATTTGCCCAAAAGTCTTGCCTCACCCAACACACCCTGACACACAGTGGTGTTAAAAATTATCAATGTTAAGAGTGTGGGAAAACATTTACTACCAGTTCTCACCTTGATGAACACATCTTTAAACTTGACTTTCAATAAATGTGTGTATTATAAACCTTTGTTTGTGTATATCTTTAGTGTGTGTGTGTGTGTGTAATAATCTCATCTACTCTGACACCTGTTACTTGCAGCTTCTTCAAGGGTGTGACCAGACAGAAGAGTGTCCATTTGCTTCTGTACACACACACACACACACACACACACAAGAAGCCAAAAAAATGTAAGGTTATGCATATTAGTGACAAATATACAAATTTTGAATACGTGATCCTGAGGCCAATAAAGTGAGTAAAGGTAAATACCTTGGTGTAATCATTAATTGTAATCTCAAAGTGAGTGATCAGTGCACAGCAACAAGTTAGAAAGTGAATATTATGTTAGGTCTAATTTCACGGAATTTTGTTCATAAAAATAATGAAAATACTCTATATACATTATTTGTGAGGCCACACCTAGAATACAAGATTCAATTCTGGTCACATAACTACATTAAAGACCAAAAGTTATCTTATGAGTAATGATTAAAACAGTTAATCATGTTCCTTCTCCACAAGCAGTGGCGGTCCTGGAATTTCTGTTACCCTAGGGGAGAACATACAAATATCCGCCCCCCCCCGCCCCCTTCAGTGTATTTTTGCTACATTCAGTAACAAAACCGTTGTTACCTAACAGTGTTTACTAAGCCTTGTCAGTGCTGGCAGCGGATTTGTTAAGTTTTATGAGACACTTTTTGGTAGCATCTGTTAGTAAACATTGCTTGTTAAGGCCTTAATAAAAAGTTAAATACAGCTGACTGACCATGCTGTGTCATGGATCCGCGCCCAGATCCCAGTGGGTGTCCGTGTGCCCCCTGACTTGGGGGCACGGCGGCCTCACGCACACACTCCCGAAACTGCTATTTTTTTTTTGTCTGCGAGCTCATATTTCTGGTGTTGGTGTAGACTGTCCAGAGTCCGCCACCACCACTGGACGTCACCTACCTTTCACGCAGACTCCGACGGGCTCTGTTGCTAGCCCGTGTGTCCCCTCTGGGAGACAAGATAGCCAAGAAGGAGAAATGCTGTGTCGCCCCTTGCCACAACTGGCGCCTCTGCCCTAGGAGGCTACCTATACCGCCTATGTCCAGGACCTCCACTCTCCACAAGCAAAGAATTAATGCAGATTTAATTGTAGTCCTTTAAAGTGTAAACAAACTGTTCAAGTGTACTTCAACTAAAGCATTGTATTGTTGAATATAGTGATGTGAATGTGTACAGTATAAAGTGTGTATGAGATAGTATTTGTTTGAACTAATCAAGTCCAACCCGTTTTGAAGTGTGTGAGTGAGGGTGGCCGCTGTTTTACACCCCAAGAAGAAGAAGAAGAAGAAGAAGAGTAGGGCGCCATAGTTATGTGATTGATATACCATCTACAATTACTAGTTTGGGGAGCAGATTATTGGATTGAAGTCACCTTTTAATAGTTTCCGTGACGTGTGGTGTGTTGGTTTATTTGAATTGATTTATTATTTTCTGTGGTTGTAATTAAGTGTGTGTTGTGTTATCTTAGGAGAGAATACTGAGCAGTAGATTGTAACTATTTTCAGTTTAATTTATATATTCTCTCTCTCTCTCTCTGTTTTTAATCTTGGTTTCATTCACCTTGTTTGTGATTGCTTGTGTTAACATTCCTAGTAATACATTGAAAGGTTTAAATAATAAGTATATATGAATGATTATATAATGACACAAGTTTGAGGTTTTAGAACACTACAAGTTCATTGACACGACTCAAAACTAATGTGAACGAGTATGTAATAGACAAATACAGCCTTGGAGACCGTCAAAAAACATATATTAATCATCCGTGGGCATATAAATGTAATTGAACTCTAAAACACTATTGAACCTGTGAAATAATTGTTAACATTGCGTAATAATGTAGCTGGTACAGTCTCGGTTTGGTGTGTGTTTTATCCTTAACCTTTTCTAAGCCAACACAATAGTGAACATTTGATATACACTTTCAAACCCTACTAACAGTAAGACACAACAAGGAACAGAATACCAATCCAATCCTTAGTGGAGAGGTATTCAAGTTGGAAGAAGAGTGCGCGGGAAGGGAAGGAAGGAAGACTATTGACGCGCCAAAAAGTGGAAGGTAAGAGTAGAACGTGTGATTGATTGATTGATTGATTGATGTTGTCTAGAGGATAATTCCTCAGAGCCGTAGTGTTCTACCGCTGCTGCCGGCCCCAGCATCCCTAAGCAATAGGGTTGCTTGGTCCGGTAAGGAGTTGGTGGGTGCCCTGCAGAAAGCTGTATAGCCTGGCACCGGTGGTCTGTCTGGCACAGTCCGCAGGTACCTATCCAAGTGAGACTTAAATTTGTTCACAGGGCACCCAGTGATGTCTCTAGTTTGTCTTGGGAGGTTGTTGAAGAGCTTGGGGCCGCTGTGGGCTAGGCTGGCAGAGAGGAGGGACTTTAGTCTAGTTGGTGCCTGGGTAGGGGGTGCTCTCCTGAGACATTTCCTTCCTGTCCGTTGACGTATGTGTGCCTCCACTTTGCTGGTGTTGGAAGGGTTTGGTACACGTCCTTCCAGGATCTTCCATATATATATATTATGGAGTACCCCTCTCTGCGGCATTGTTGGGAGTAGAGGCCAAGTGTTTTCAATCTTTCCCATTATGACAGCTCCTTCATGCCTCTTATTTGTGTTGTATATGACCGCTGCACTGCTTCTAGGGCCTGGATATCCATGGCCTTGCAGGGAGACCACAGCTGACTACAGTAGTCCAAGATGGGCTGGACTAGTGCTCTCCACAGGGTCATCAGGCACTCTTCTTCGCGGGAGTAGAAAGTTCTGAGGATCCACCCTGCTGTATGTGTGTGTGTGTGTGTGTGGGTGGGTGGGAGAGAGTGTGTGTGTGTGTGTGTGTGTGTGTGGAAGAGATATAGAGGAGAGAGATATTATGTGTGTGAAAGGGAAGGTATGAGAGAGAGAGAGAGAAAATCAGAAATAATAATGATAATGATAATAAAAATAACACTATGTACCATTATATAACAATACTCAATTAAAATCGCCGCAACCACCAGCACCACAGGCTCCTCTACCATGAGGTTCTGCACACAAGCTCAGGCCCTGTATACTACAACTAGGTAAATACACACACACACACACACGCACACGTGCTAAATGAATACACAAACAAAGGTTTACCATGCATACACATTTATTGAAAGTCACACCTGCACTGCCAACAAAACAACTGTTGGATCCATTACTCCCTCACAGAACACAAGGGCACGGCTGCCACCACAGATGTACAACACTGCCCACCACCCATTCCCACAGAGGCACACTCACACAGGCACGGCTGCCACCACAGATGTACAACACTGCCCACCACCACCACCACCACCCATTCCCACAGAGGACACACTCACACAGGCACGGCTGCCACCACAGATGTACAACACTGCTCACCACCACCACCACCACCCATTCCCACAGAGGACACACTCACACAGGCACGGCTGCCACCACAGATGTACAACACTGCCCACCACCACCACCACCACCCATTCCCACAGAGGACACACTCACACAGGCACGGCTGCCACCACAGATGTACAACACTGCCCACCACCACCACCACCACCCATTCCCACAGAGGACACACTCACACAGGCACGGCTGCCACCACACTTGTCCACACAACACATCAACTCAAAAGTGGATCCGCATGTGTTTGCGAATATCATTCTTTGTCTTGAAACCCTTTTTACAAACATCACACTTGAACTCCCTCAAGCCAGTGTGTCTAAACATGTGTTGATTGAGATGAGAAACAGTAAAGAATCTTTTACCACAGTCATCACATTCATATTTCTTAACAGTGTGTCAGGTTGTGTCTGGTGAGGTAAAACTTATTGGTAAATGTTTTCCCACAGTCTTTACATTCATAATTTTTAACACCACTGTGTGTCAGGGTGTGTTGGGTGAGGTAAGACTTTCGGGTAAATGTTTTCCCACATTCTTTACATTCATAATTTTTAACACCACTGTGTGTCAGGGTGTGTTGGGTGAGGGTAGACTTTTGGGTAAATGTTTTCCCACATTCTTTACATTTATAATTTTTAACACCACTGTGTGTCAGGGTGTGTTGGGTGAGGGGAAACTTGTGGGTAAATGTTTTCCCACAGTCTTTACATTCATAGTTTTTAACACCACTGTGTGTCAGGGTGTGTTGTGTGAGGGTAGACTTAGAAGCAAATGTTTTCCCACATTCTTTACATTCATAGTTTTTAACAGCACTGTGTGTCAGGGTGTGTTGGGTGAGGGTAGACTTTCGGGTAAATGGTTTCCCACAGTCTTTACATTCATAGTTTTTAACACCACTGTGTATCAGGGTGTGTCTGGTGAGGTGAAACTTTTGGGTAAATGTTTTCCCACATTCTTTACATTCATAGTTTTTAACAGCACTGTGTGTCAGGGTGTGTCTCTCAAGCTTACTCTTGTATATAAAAGTTTTACCACACTGCTGACACTCAAACTTGTTCTCTCCTTTGTGGACGGAGCTGCCTGCCTCAAGGTGATTCTTGCCATCACACCTGCGCCTCCCCACACCTGAGGCAGACTGATCCTGCTGCTCCCGGCCACTCATGCTGCTGCCCGGCCTCACAGCCTCCACTGCAGCACTACTCCCGGCAGCACACGGCACAGCCGGTCCTGCAGGAACCTTCGGGGAAGCCGCAGTGAGCCCGGTCAGTGCCGAACAGGGCAGCCGGCTTGGACTCTGGCCTCGGCACCTGCAACAATGGTGACGGTCAGTCACTGAAAAGCTTCATCACATAGATGTGAAAATAGTCTTAAATTGGCCATAGTTTCACAAAACTATACAATACAACCTTGAGTCTTGTGGTACTTTTGAATCACTCTTCTTGCTGCTGCTACTCCTAATGGTGAGTGAAGCTGCAGATGGTGCACTCACTTGCATATTAGGTCTCAAAACTGAGGCCAATTATAGTGAAACACTAGATAATAGTGTATGTGTGTGTACACTTGCCTTATATGTACCTAGATAATAGTGTATGTGTGTGTACACTTGCCTTATATGTACCTAGATAATAGTGTATGTGTGTGTACACTTGCCTGGTCACTCCGGCCGCCAATACAATATAAACCTAACCTAACTCGACCTACCACTAGTCACTCCGGCCGCCAATACAATATAAACCTAACCTAACTTAACCTAACTCAACCTACCACTAGTCACTCCGGCCGCCAATACAATATAAACCTAACCTAACTTAACCTAACTCGACCTACCACTAGTCACTCCGGCCGCCAAGGTGTTGTGAGTGGTTGGTGTTTAATAACCTTGGAGCTTCAAGACAAACAGGGTTATATAATGTGATCACAAACATAGCAGGTATTGAATCCTGTGATATAAGCACACTACTATTCATCTCGGTGTTATTACAGCTTCAATCTGTACTTATTGCACGTAAGTAAATACAAAATTAAACTCAGTGGTTGTAAATTTTATTTTTATTTTCTAGGTTTTTTTATTTATTTGTATGAAATAAAGTTGAAGCATACATTTTTTTTTGTGGTATTAGTTAACATCTTCACCATAATGCTATAGAGCATTGAGTGTTATAGTTTTACATTACCTGGGCCGGAAGAACTTAAGACCAGAGTTTTTGTAAACAAACGTCATTATGGTGAAGATGTAAAATGTTACCCTCCTTACCTTTATAATGCACTGCAAATTCAACCTGAGAAACTTGTGCAGATCACACCAAACAGTTATGCCGCTGAATTATAGAAAAAAATACCAATTTTTGTTTTAAGGTTACGTTAGGTTAGCTTTGGTTAGGCTTATTTAGCTGCAGCTCTGGGAAGGTTATGCTAAAATTTTATATCTTCACCAGAATGGCGTGTGGCTAAGAAAAAAATTGGCGTCTGCACATCGCACAACAACCCCCCCCCACCTACTTTTAGTCATAGAAAACATTTGATAGCTTCTACATTAACATAACATAATATAAATTAACCAAACCTTAACTTATATTGACTAATAATAGTACCTTGGGTAAAGATTCGTAAGACGACCCATTCAATATATCTTTACCTTTATAATGCACTGCAAATTCAACCTCAGAAGTCTTACGAATATTTACCAAGACGTCAAAGTCCAACAAATATTGACCTTACTCCTACTACTACTATTACTGTTATTCTTAATACTATTATTATTACTACTACTACCTCTGGCCTCACCTTTGGTCTCCTGTGCGTGACAGCCACACCTACACTACACTAGGACTACAACAGCCTATAATAAAAGAGGGAGGCCGTCTCTTCCCTTGCCTTCCCTTGGTGGGTGTTAGTGTTGAGGCTCGACGCTCTCCCACATCAACTGAGGAGAGGGAAGGTATACTACTACTACTACTACTTATAATACTAATACTAATACTAATACTAATACTAATACTAATAATAATAATAATAAGCCAAGGATCAGGTACAGAAGCCGAGAGTGAACTCTTTAGCAGCACATTGGATAAGGTTCCGTTAATAAACACTACTACGTCAGGTGTGTTGGTGTTAAAATAACACAACACACTCACACTCACACTCACACTCACACTCACACTGGGCTGCTAATGGAAGTGTTTGCAGACGGTGAAAGAGTGAGCCAAAGTCTACATTAGTGTGAAGGTTTGAACTTTTGAAGGTGTTTTGCGTGGAGCCGTCTTCCTCTGGAGTCAGGCGGACAGACAGGATCGTTTTCATAAGGGAAGTTGCCGCTAACTTTTAACTCAAATCAGAATGCATAGTAGATCATAGGAAATTATTCAAACGAAATCCATAACTTGTATCTATATACAAAATTAAAATTTGTTAAATGATAACAAATATTGAATTGAATAATTCCACATGAGGGAGTACAGAGAAGAGCTACAAAATTGAGGGAGTACAGGGAAGAGGTACAAAATTAATACCATCCATTAGTGAGCAGCTATACAACCATCATTTGAGACATCTGGGTCTAGCAACACTGGAGTTTTCAACACATAGGGCTGATATGCTGCAGGTGTATAAATTGTTGTCGTGACTTGAGGATCGAGATATGTCAACCTTCTTTACTCCAAGTTCAACTGATCTTCGTGGCCACACCAAGAAACTATTCAAGTGTACAAACCGGCTTCAACTACGGAAGAATATTTTTCTCAGCGTGTCATTGACAGGTGGAACCAATTACTTGAACAAGTAGTGTCAACTCCTTCCATAAATGCATTTAAATCTAGGTTTAATGTATTAACACAAAAGGACTGCAGTAAATTCTGTCTCTCTTGGTACTAACAAAAGCTCTCTGACAAAGCCAGTTGAAACAACCAACGAAATTATATTGAAGAGAGGGTGAAACATAAGCCAATTGCTTACCTACGACCCGTATTGAAGGTAAATTGAACGGTAAAAAGATGAGAGGGTCGCCTTGCCTAGGCTGCTATTCTATCAAGGCTTACCTATTCTGTAGGCGTGTATGGTTGTGGCAGAGAGAGGTAGGTCTTTACTCTACCGTGGTTCTAGTGTGAGTTGTAATGGACAACGATGAAGGGACTTTTTCAACCAACACCAACACCATGAGAACACTCAGGATACGAGTGTCGAGTGTAGCTACTAGTCACTGTCACTCACTGACAAGGTGAAACAATTCCTCCACAAAATGTGCTTGGATTGGAGTAAGAATTAACTTTAGTATGTGTATATGTATGTATGTATGTATGTATGTATGTGTGTATGTATGTGTGCTGGGACTGTGTCAGGATACGAGTGTACGAGTCACTGACAAGGTGAAACAATTCCTCCACAAAATGTGCTTGGATTGGAGTAAGAATTAACTTTAGTATGTGTATATGTATGTATGTATGTATGTATGTATGTGTGTATGTATGTATGTGTGCTGGGACTGTGTCAGGATACGAGTGTACGAGTCACTGACAAGGTGAAACAATTCCTCCACAAAATGTGCTTGGATTGGAGTAAGAATTAACTTTAGTATGTAGAGTATTGTTTTTTGTGTTTAGTGTTTCTTATATCGTTGACAGGAGGTGCAGATAAGAAGGTGAGGCTTACGTTTCCTCGCAAACCTCCTGTCTCATCAAGACCAAGACCAGGCTGGCCGCTGTTTTAGACCACAAGAAGAAGAAGAAGAAGAAGAAGAAGAGGAACACGTGGCGCCATATTTTAGTGTTGTGGCACCAATAGTATCACATTGTACACACTGGCAGAGCAGATAGCCGCTCACAATCAACTTTAAACAAGGTAATGCATTGTACTGTCACATAGACAAGTGGGTACTAGCTTTCTTCACTTCAATGCTCTAGATACTTGTTATTTATCTCCATTACTTGATCAATTGTGGGAAGGTTTTACTAACTGCATTTACGGCTATTATTTTACATCTTCACCAGAACGCTCTAGAGAATTCAGGGTTATATTTTAGGGTAAATATGCATTACTACTGCTCGGACGATATAAATATGGGTAAAGATTCGTAACACGAATATAGCGTCTGCACCTCGTGCAACCCCCGATTTTTGGTCATGAAAATCTTTGATATCTTTTAAATTAAAATAACATAACAAAACCTAAATTAACTAAACCTTAACCTATATTGACAAATATCATATTCTGTTCAAACCAAACGAAACTTTACCTTATTCCCGAAGAGAAGGTCTCACAGAAAACATTGAATATCTCACTAACTAACAATTTGCGACAGAAATGTAATAAAGAAAACCTTCTCAGAATGCATCTGATATTGTAAATATACAACTATCAATTCTCTATAGCATTCTGGTGAAGATGTAAAATAATACCTTTACAACTACTGCTCCACCTTTCTTTTTTCTCTCCTTCCCTACATACTATACATAGTGTACTCAACACATCTGTGAAGGTTTCAGGCGGCGCTCACCATTATTTACCTTGCAAAACGTCTTTGAAGTTATGTTATGTTAGGTTGGTTAGGTTATGAGAGTTATTTTCTCAAAAATCTTACTAAACCTAGGAAGGATAGAAACTGGTCTGTAGTTGGTATGTATATAATATTCACCCTTTTTATGTATAGGTACAACTCTAGCAACTTGAAGGCATGAAGGGAAACAGCCTTCCTTGAAAG
Source organism: Metacarcinus magister (assembly GCA_029783475.1). NCBI lineage: Eukaryota > Metazoa > Arthropoda > Malacostraca > Decapoda > Cancridae > Metacarcinus > Metacarcinus magister. The sequence goes on from JAPQNM010000032.1 coordinate 303,143, forward strand.
ACCTATCAATGATGTAGACTAAGAAGGGAGAAATTTCATGATTGCATTCTTTGATTATTTTCATGTTTATATCATACCCTGACGCAGTATTCTTAAGGTTGTTGATGAAAGTTTTCAGTTATAAAAGTAATGTTGGACTAGAAAAAAAGAAAACAGAACAGTTTGAGGCAGATATGAAGTATATGGAACTGTGGATGGTTGGATATTCAAAGCTATTTTCACATCTATGTGAGGAAACTTTTCATTGACTGACCGTCACCATTGTTGCAGGTGCCGAGGCCAGAGTCCAAGCCGGTTGCCCTGCTCGGCACTGACCGGGCTCGCTGCGGCTTCCCCGAGGGTTCCTGCAGGACCGGCCGTGGCGTGTGCTGCCGGGAGTAGTGCTGCAGGGGAGGCTGTGAGGCCGGGCAGCAGCATGAGTGGCCGGGAGCAGCAGGATCAGTCTGCCTCAGGTGTGGGGAGGCGCAGGTGTGATGGCAAGAATCACCTTGAGGCAGGCAGCTCCGTCCACAAAGGAGAGAACAAGTTTGAGTGTCAGCAGTGTGATAAAACTTTTAAAAACAAGAGTAAGCTTGAGAGACACACCCTGTTACACAGTGGTGTTAAAAATTATGAATGTAAAGACTGTGGGAAAACATTTACCCGTAAGTCTAACCTCACCCTACACATCCTGACACACAGTGGTGTTAAAAATTATGAATGTGAAGAATGTGGGAAAACATTTACCCAAAAGTCTACCCTCACATCACACACCCTGACACACAGTGGTGTTAAAAATTATGAATGTGAAGAATGTGGGAAAACATTTACCCAAAAGTCTACCCTCACATCACACACCCTGACACACAGTGGTGTTAAAAATTATGAATGTGAAGAATGTGGGAAAACATTTACCTTAAAGTCTACCCTCACCCTACACACCCGGACACACAGTAGTGTTAGAAATTATGAATGTAAAGAATGTGGGAAAACATTTATCTTAAAGTCTCACCTCACCCAACACACCCTGACACACAGTGGTGTTAAAAATTATGATTGTAAAGACTGTGGGAAAACATTTAGCCGAAAGTTTACCCTCACCCAACACACCCTGACACACAGTGGTGTTAAAAATTATGAATGTAAAGACTGTGGGAAAACATTTACCCAAAAGTCTAACCTCACCCTACACACCATGACACACAGTGATGTTAAAAACTATGAATGTAATGAATGTGGGAAAACATTTACCCGTAAGTCTAACCTCACCCAACACACCCTGACACACAGTGATGTTAAAAATTATGAATGTGAAGAATGTGGGAAAACATTTACCTTAAAGTCTCCCCTCACCAGACACACCCTGACACACAGTGGTGTTAAAAATTATGAATGTAAAGAATGTGGGAAAACATTTACCTTAAAGTCTCACCTCACCCAACACACCCTGACACACAGTGGTGTTAAAAATTATGAATGTAAAGAATGTGGGAAAACATTTACCCAAAAGTCTACCCTCACCCAACACACCCTGACACACAGTGGTGTTAAAAATTATGAATGTAAAGAATGTGGGAAAACATTTACCCGAAAGTCTTACCTCACCATACACACCCTGACACACAGTGGTGTTAAAAATTAGGAATGTGAAGAATGTGGGAAAACATTTACCCAAAAGTCTACCCTAACCCAACACACCCTGACACACAGTGGTGTTAAAGATTATGAATGTAAAGAATGTGGGAAAACATTTACCCAAAAGTCTACCCTAACCCAACACACCCTGACACACAGTGGTGTTAAAAATTATCAATGTTAAGAGTGTGGGAAAACATTTACTACCAGTTCTCACCTTGATGAACACATCTTTAAACTTGACTTTCAATAAATGTGTGTATTATAAACCTTTGTTTGTGTATATCTTTAGTGTGTGTGTGTGTGTGTAATAATCTCATCTACTCTGACACCTGTTACTTGCAGCTTCTTCAAGGGTGTGACCAGACAGAAGAGTGTCCATTTGCTTCTGTACACACACACACACACACACACACACAAGAAGCCAAAAAAATGTAAGGTTATGCATATTAGTGACAAATATACAAATTTTGAATACGTGATCCTGAGGCCAATAAAGTGAGTAAAGGTAAATACCTTGGTGTAATCATTAATTGTAATCTCAAAGTGAGTGATCAGTGCACAGCAACAAGTTAGAAAGTGAATATTATGTTAGGTCTAATTTCACGGAATTTTGTTCATAAAAATAATGAAAATACTCTATATACATTATTTGTGAGGCCACACCTAGAATACAAGATTCAATTCTGGTCACATAACTACATTAAAGACCAAAAGTTATCTTATGAGTAATGATTAAAACAGTTAATCATGTTCCTTCTCCACTAGCAGTGGCGGTCCTGGAATTTCTGTTACCCTAGGGGAGAACATACAAATTGCCGCCTTCAGTGTATTTTTGCTACATTCAGTAACAAAACCGTTGTTACCTAACAGTGTTTACTAAGCCTTGTCAGTGCTGGCAGCGGATTTGTTAAGTTTTATGAGACACTTTTTGGTAGCGTCTGTTAGTAAACATTGCTTGTTAAGGCCTTAATAAAAAGTTAAATACAGCTGACTGACCATGCTGTGTCATGGATCCGCGCCCAGATCCCAGTGGGTGTCCGTGTGCCCCCTGACTTGGGGGCACGGCGGCCTCACGCACACACTCCCGAAACTGCTATTTTTTTTTTGTCTACGAGCTCATATTTCTGGTGTTGGTGTAGACTGTCCAGAGTCCGCCACCACCACTGGACGTCACCTACCTTTCACGCAGACTCCGACGGGCTCTGTTGCTAGCCCGTGTGTCCCCTCTGGGAGACAAGATAGCCAAGAAGGAGAAATGCTGTGTCGCCCCTTGCCACAACTGGCGCCTCTGCCCTAGGAGGCTACCTATACCGCCTATGTCCAGGACCTCCACTCTCCACAAGCAAAGAATTAATGCAGATTTAATTGTAGTCCTTTAAAGTGTAAACAAATTCAATAAATTAACCAGAAAACCTTTGAAATTAATGCAGTCACAGTAACAAGAGGTAACGGCATGAAATTAGAAGTAGGAGTATATAACACATTGTTGTTCAGTGTTCAATGTTAGAGTTGTTCATCACTGGAACACACTCACAGCCTCAGTAGTTAGCTGAAAAACATACATAGTTTCAAGTCACGATTCTATCAATATTTGTAAGAAACATTGAATGACTGAATGAATTGGTTGTGAGGTTTGAGGTGACGGCAGCTTCTTAGTGAGAGGAATAGTGATCCTTTATCAAGCTTAGCACAACTATAGGGTCTAGAGTTACCTAGTTGAGGGGGATTATTTACTCGCATATGTCTCTTAAATAATGGTGGCTGTGCTCATCCCTAACTATCCAATGAGCTCAATGTCAGACATGATTCTCACACTTCAACTGTAAAAAAAAGAAAACAAGATGTCAATCCAAAAATTAGGAATCTACTTTACCGCCAAAATGTTGGTTTGGGTTCTATTTCAGTGAAATATTGAATAAGAGTTGAATTATTTGACTGTTCAAGTGTACTTCAACTAAAGCATTGTATTGTTGAATATAGTGATGTGAATGTGTACAGTATAAAGTGTGTATGAGATAGTATTTGTTTGAACTAATGAAGTCCAACCCGTTTTGAAGTGTGCGAGTGAGGGTGGCTGCTGTTTTACACCCCAAGAAGAAGAAGAAGAGTAAGGCGCCATAGTTATATGATTGATATACCATCTACAATTACTAGTTTGGGGAGCAGATTATTGGATTGAAGTCACCTTTTAATAGTTTCCGTGACGTGTGGTGTGTTGGTTTATTTGAATTGATTTATTATTTTCTGTGGTTGTAATTAAGTGTGTGTTGTGTTATCTTAGGAGAGAATACTGAGCAGTAGATTGTAACTATTTTCAGTTTAATTTATATATTCTCTCTCTCTCTCTCTGTTTTTAATCTTGGTTTCATTCACCTTGTTTGTGATTGCTTGTGTTAACATTCCTAGTAATACATTGAAAGGTTTAAATAATAAGTATATATGAATGATTATATAATGACACAAGTTTGAGGTTTTAGAACACTACAAGTTCATTGACACGACTCAAAACTAATGTGAACGAGTATGTAATAGACAAATACAGCCTTGGAGACCGTCAAAAAACATATATTAATCATCCGTGGGCATATAAATGTAATTGAACTCTAAAACACTATTGAACCTGTGAAATAATTGTTAACATTGCGTAATAATGTAGCTGGTACAGTCTCGGTTTGGTGTGTGTTTTATCCTTAACCTTTTCTAAGCCAACACAATAGTGAACATTTGATATACACTTTCAAACCCTACTAACAGTAAGACACAACAAGGAACAGAATACCAATCCAATCCTTAGTGGAGAGGTATTCAAGTTGGAAGAAGAGTGCGCGGGAAGGGAAGGAAGGAAGACTATTGACGCGCCAAAAAGTGGAAGGTAAGAGTAGAACGTGTGATTGATTGATTGATTGATTGATGTTGTCTAGAGGATAATTCCTCAGAGCCGTAGTGTTCTACCGCTGCTGCCGGCCCCAGCATCCCTAAGCAATAGGGTTGCTTGGTCCGGTAAGGAGTTGGTGGGTGCCCTGCAGAAAGCTGTATAGCCTGGCACCGGTGGTCTGTCTGGCACAGTCCGCAGGTACCTATCCAAGTGAGACTTAAATTTGTTCACAGGGCACCCAGTGATGTCTCTAGTTTGTCTTGGGAGGTTGTTGAAGAGCTTGGGGCCGCTGTGGGCTAGGCTGGCAGAGAGGAGGGACTTTAGTCTAGTTGGTGCCTGGGTAGGGGGTGCTCTCCTGAGACATTTCCTTCCTGTCCGTTGACGTATGTGTGCCTCCACTTTGCTGGTGTTGGAAAGGTTTGGTACACGTCCTTCCAGGATCTTCCATTTATATATATTATGGAGTACCCCTCTCTGCGGCATTGTTGGGAGTAGAGGCCAAGTGTTTTCAATCTTTCCCATTATGACAGCTCCTTCATGCCTCTTATTTGTGTTGTATATGACCGCTGCACTGCTTCTAGTCTCGGATATCCATGGCCTTGCAGGGAGACCACAGCTGACTACAGTAGTCCAAGATGGGCTGGACTAGTGCTCTCCACAGGGTCATCAGGCACTCTTCTTCGCGGGAGTAGAAAGTTCTGAGGATCCACCCTGCTGTATGTGTGTGTGTGTGTGGGTGGGAGAGAGTGTGTGTGTGTGTGTGTGTGTGTGTGTGTGTGTGTGGAAGAGATATAGAGGAGAGAGATATTATGTGTGTGAAAGGGAAGGTATGAGAGAGAGAGAGAAAATCAGAAATAATAATGATAATGATAATAAAAATAACACTATGTACCATTATATAACAATACTCAATCAAAATCGCCGCAACCACCAGCACCACAGGCTCCTCTACCATGAGGTTCTGCACACAAGCTCAGGCCCTGTATACTACAACTAGGTAAATACACACACACACACACACGCACACGTGCTAAATGAATACACAAACAAAGGTTTACCATGCATACACATTTATTGAAAGTCACACCTGCACTGCCAACAAAACAACTGTTGGATCCATTACTCCCTCACAGAACACAAGGGCACGGCTGCCACCACAGATGTACAACACTGCCCACCACCACCACCACCACCCATTCCCACAGAGGACACACTCACACAGGCACGGCTGCCACCACAGATGTACAACACTGCCCACCACCACCACCACCACCCATTCCCACAGAGGACACACTCACACAGGCACGGCTGCCACCACAGATGTACAACACTGCCCACCACCACCACCACCACCCATTCCCACAGAGGACACACTCACACAGGCACGGCTGCCACCACAGATGTACAACACTGCCCACCACCACCACCACCACCCATTCCCACAGAGGACACACTCACACAGGCATGGCTGCCACCACAGATGTACAACACTGCCCACCACCACCACCACCACCCATTCCCACAGAGGACACACTCACACAGGCACGGCTGCCACCACAGATGTACAACACTGCCCACCACCACCACCACCCATTCCCACAGAGGACACACACACACAGGCACGGCTGCCACCACAGATGTAACACACTGCCCACCACCACCACCACCACCACCCATTCCCACAGAGGACACACTCACACAGGCACGGCTGCCACCACAGATGTACAACACTGCCCACCACCACCACCACCACCACCCATTCCCACAGAGGACACACTCACACAGGCACGGCTGCCACCACATATGTACCACACTGCCAACCACCACCACCACCCAATCCCACAGAGGACACACTCACACAGGCACGGCTGCCACCACAGATGTACAACACTGCCCACCACCACCACCACCACCACCACCCATTCCCACAGAGGACACACTCACACAGGCACGGCTGCCACCACATATGTACAACACTGCCCACCACCACCCATTCCCACAGAGGACACACTCACACAGGCACGGCTGCCACCACAGATGTACAACACTGCTCACCACCACCACCACCACCACCCATTCCCACAGAGGACACACTCACACAGGCACGGCTGCCACCACACTTGTCCACACAACACATCAACTCAAAAGTGGATCCGCATGTGTTTGCGAATATCATTCTTTGTCTTGAAACCCTTTTTACAAACATCACACTTGAACTCCCTCAAGCCAGTGTGTCTAAACATGTGTTGATTGAGATGAGAAACAGTAAAGAATCTTTTACCACAGTCATCACATTCATATTTCTTAACAGTGTGTCAGGTTGTGTTTGGTGAGGTAAGACTTGTGGGTAAATGTTTTCCCACAGTCTTTACATTCATAATTTTTAACACCACTGTGTGTCAGGGTGTGTTTAGTGAGGGAAGACTTGTGGGTAAATGTTTTCCCACATTCTTTACATTCATAATTTTTAACACCACTGTGTGTCAGGGTGTGTTGGCTGAGGGTAGAATTTAGGGTAAATTTTTTCCCACATTCTTTACATTCATAATTTTTAACACCACTGTGTGTCAGGGTGTGTTGGGTGAGGGTAGACTTGTGGGTAAATGTTTTCCCACATTCTTTACATTCATAATTTTTAACACCACTGTGTGTCAGGGTGTGTAGGGTGAGGTTAGACTTGTGGGTAAATGTTTTCCCACAATCTTTACATTCATAATTTTTAACACCACTGTGTGTCAGGGTGTGTAGGGTGAGGGTAGACTTTCGGCTAAATGTTTTCCCACATTCTTTACATTCATAATTTTTAACACCACTGTGTGTCAGGGCGTGTTGGGCGAGTTTAGACTTATAGGGAAATGTTTTCCCACAGTCTCTTACATTCATAGTTTTTAACACCACTGTGTGTCAGGGTGTGTGTGGTGAGGGTAGACTTTTGGGGAAATGTTTTCCCACAGTCTTTACATTCATAGTTTTTAACACCACTGTGTGTCAGGGTGTGTGTGGTGAGGGTAGACTTGTGGGTAAATGTTTTCCCACAGTCTTTACATTCATAGTTTTTAACACCACTGTGTATCAGGGTGTGTCTGGTGAGGTAAGACTTTTGGGTAAATGTTTTCCCACATTCTTTACATTCATAGTTTTTAACAGCACTGTGTGTCAGGGTGTGTCTCTCAAGCTTACTCTTGTATATAAAAGTTTTACCACACTGCTGACACTCAAACTTGTTCTCTTCTTTGTGGACGGAGCTGCCTGCCTCAAGGTGATTCTTGCCATCACACCTGCGCCTCCCCACACCTGAGGCAGACTGATCCTGCTGCTCCCGGCCACTCATGCTGCTGCCCGGTCTCACAGCCTCCACTGCAGCACTACTCCCGGCAGCACACGGCACAGCCGGTCCTGCAGGAACCTTCGGGGAAGCCGCAGTGAGCCCGGTCAGTGCCGAACAGGGCAGCCGGCTTGGACTCTGGCCTCGGCACCTGCAACAATGGTGACGGTCAGTCAATGAAAAGCTTCATCACATAGATGTGAAAATAGTCTTAAATTGGCCATAGTTTCACAAAACTATACAATACAACCTTGAGTCTTGTGGTACTTTTGAATCACTCTTCTTGCTGCTGCTACTCCTAATGGTGAGTGAAGCTGCAGATGGTGCACTCACTTGCATATTAAGTCTCAAAACTGAGGCCAATTATAGTGAAACACTAGATAATAGTGTATGTGTGTGTACACTTGCCTTATATGTACCTAGATAATAGTGTATGTGTGTGTACACTTGCCTTATATGTACCTAGATAATAGTGTATGTGTGTGTACACTTGCCTTATATGTACCTAGATAATAGTGTATGTGTGTGTACACTTGCCTTATATGTACCTAGATAATAGTGTATGTGTGTGTACACTTGCCTTATATGTACCTAGATAATAGTGTATGTGTGTGTACACTTGCCTGGTCACTCCGGCCGCCAATACAATATAAACCTAACCTAACTTAACCTAACTCGACCTACCACTAGTCACTCCGGCCGCCAATACAATATAAACCTAACCTAACTTAACCTAACTCAACCTACCACTAGTCACTCCGGCCGCCAATACAATATAAACCTAACCTAACTTAACCTAACTCGACCTACCACTAGTCACTCCGGCCGCCAAGGTGTTGTGAGTGGTTGGTGTTTAATAACCTTGGAGCTTCAAGACAAACAGGGTTATATAATGTGATCACAAACATAGCAGGTATTGAATCCTGTGATATAAGCACACTACTATTCATCTCGGTGTTATTACAGCTTCAATCTGTACTTATTGCACGTAAGTAAATACAAAATTAAACACAGTGGTTGTAAATTTTATTTTTATTTTCTAGGTTTTTTTATTTATTTGTATGAAATAAAGTTGAAGCATACATTTTTTTTTGTGGTATTAGTTAACATCTTCACCATAATGCTATAGAGCATTGAGTGTTATAGTTTTACATTACCTGGGCCGGAAGAACTTAAGACCAGAGTTTTTGTAAACAAACGTCATTATGGTGAAGATGTAAAATGTTACCCTCCTTACCTTTATAATGCACTGCAAATTCAACCTGAGAAACTTGTGCAGATCACACCAAACAGTTATGCCGCTGAATTATAGAAAAAAATACCAATTTTTGTTTTAAGGTTACGTTAGGTTAGCTTTGGTTAGGCTTATTTAGCTGCAGCTCTGGGAAGGTTATGCTAAAATTTTATATCTTCACCAGAATGGCGTGTGGCTAAGAAAAAAATTGGCGTCTGCACATCGCACAACAACCCCCCCCACCTACTTTTAGTCATAGAAAACATTTGATAGCTTCTACATTAACATAACATAATATAAATTAACCAAACCTTAACTTATATTGACTAATAATAGTACCTTGGGTAAAGATTCGTAAGACGACCCATTCAATATATCTTTACCTTTATAATGCACTGCAAATTCAACCTCAGAAGTCTTACGAATATTTACCAAGACGTCAAAGTCCAACAAATATTGACCTTACTCCTACTACTACTATTACTGTTATTCTTAATACTATTATTATTACTACTACTACCTCTGGCCTCACCTTTGGTCTCCTGTGCGTGACAGCCACACCTACACTACACTAGGACTACAACAGCCTATAATAAAAGAGGGAGGCCGTCTCTTCCCTTGCCTTCCCTTGGTGGGTGTTAGTGTTGAGGCTCGACGCTCTCCCACATCAACTGAGGAGAGGGAAGGTATACTACTACTACTACTACTTATAATACTAATACTAATACTAATACTAATACTAATACTAATACTAATACTAATAAGCCAAGGATCAGGTACAGAAGCCGAGAGTGAACTCTTTAGCAGCACATTGGATAAGGTTCCGTTAATAAACACTACTACGTCAGGTGTGTTGGTGTTAAAATAACACAACACACTCACACTCACACTCACACTCACACTCACACTGGGCTGCTAATGGAAGTGTTTGCAGACGGTGAAAGAGTGAGCCAAAGTCTACATTAGTGTGAAGGTTTGAACTTTTGAAGGTGTTTTGCGTGGAGCCGTCTTCCTCTGGAGTCAGGCGGACAGACAGGATCGTTTTCATAAGGGAAGTTGCCGCTAACTTTTAACTCAAATCAGAATGCATAGTAGATCATAGGAAATTATTCAAACGAAATCCATAACTTGTATCTATATACAAAATTAAAATTTGTTAAATGATAACAAATATTGAATTGAATAATTCCACATGAGGGAGTACAGAGAAGAGCTACAAAATTGAGGGAGTACAGGGAAGAGGTACAAAATTAATACCATCCATTAGTGAGCAGCTATACAACCATCATTTGAGACATCTGGGTCTAGCAACACTGGAGTTTTCAACACATAGGGCTGATATGCTGCAGGTGTATAAATTGTTGTCGTGACTTGAGGATCGAGATATGTCAACCTTCTTTACTCCAAGTTCAACTGATCTTCGTGGCCACACCAAGAAACTATTCAAGTGTACAAACCGGCTTCAACTACGGAAGAATATTTTTCTCAGCGTGTCATTGACAGGTGGAACCAATTACTTGAACAAGTAGTGTCAACTCCTTCCATAAATGCATTTAAATCTAGGTTTAATGTATTAACACAAAAGGACTGCAGTAAATTCTGTCTCTCTTGGTACTAACAAAAGCTCTCTGACAAAGCCAGTTGAAACAACCAACGAAATTATATTGAAGAGAGGGTGAAACATAAGCCAATTGCTTACCTACGACCCGTATTGAAGGTAAATTCAACGGTAAAAAGATGAGAGGGTCGCCTTGCCTAGGCTGCTATTCTATCAAGGCTTACCTATTCTGTAGGCGTGTATGGTTGTGGCAGAGAGAGGTAGGTCTTTACTCTACCGTGGTTCTAGTGTGAGTTGTAATGGACAACGATGAAGGGACTTTTTCAACCAACACCAACACCATGAGAACACTCAGGATACGAGTGTCGAGTGTAGCTACTAGTCACTGTCACTCACTGACAAGGTGAAACAATTCCTCCACAAAATGTGCTTGGATTGGAGTAAGAATTAACTTTAGTATGTATGTATGTATGTATGTATGTATGTATGTATGTATGTGTGCTGGGACTGTGTCAGGATACGAGTGTACGAGTCACTGACAAGGTGAAACAATTCCTCCACAAAATGTGCTTGGATTGGAGTAAGAATTAACTTTAGTATGTGTATATGTATGTATGTATGTATGTATGTGTGTGTGTATGTATGTGTGCTGGGACTGTGTCAGGATACGAGTGTACGAGTCACTGACAAGGTGAAACAATTCCTCCACAAAATGTGCTTGGATTGGAGTAAGAATTAACTTTAGTATGTAGAGTATTGTTTTTTGTGTTTAGTGTTTCATATATCGTTGACAGGAGGTGCAGATAAGAAGGTGAGGCTTACGTTTCCTCGCAAACCTCCTGTCTCATCAAGACCAAGACCAGGCTGGCCGCTGTTTTAGACCACAAGAAGAAGAAGAAGAAGAAGAAGAAGAGGAACACGTGGCGCCATATTTTAGTGTTGTGGCACCAATAGTATCACATTGTACACACTGGCAGAGCAGATAGCCGCTCACAATCAACTTTAAACAAGGTAATGCATTGTACTGTCACATAGACAAGTGGGTACTAGCTTTCTTCACTTCAATGCTCTAGATACTTGTTATTTATCTCCATTACTTGATCAATTGTGGGAAGGTTTTACTAACTGCATTTACGGCTATTATTTTACATCTTCACCAGAACGCTCTACAGAATTCAGGGTTATATTTTAGGGTAAATATGCATTACTACTGCTCGGACGATATAAATATGGGTAAAGATTCGTAACACTCATACGCTGTAACCAGTGGTGTGCCCCAAGGCTCCGTTTTGGGGCCACTGCTGTTTCTTTTATATGTAAATCATGTTACCTCTGATGTGTCTTGCAATTTCAAACTTTTTGCCGATGATTTAAAACTATATGTCCAAATAAGACACTCCACTGTAAGTGAGGCTCTTAGGGGTCTTACAGAAGGTCAAAGAGATATTGATGTGATTGTGTCAACTGCTGAATCCTGGGGACTAAAAATGAATGTAAACAAATGTGCAGTATTAAGATTTCAGAGAGGATCATTTGACTGGAACCTTATGGTTCCACACTCTAACTATTACTTACATGATGCACCAATTAGGTTTGTCCAAGCTTTCTCTGACCTGGGAATAACAGTTGATAACTCACTGAAATTTCACCAACACATTCATAACATTGTTTCCAAGGCTGCAGCCTTGGCTAATAGTTTGTTAAAGGCCACTGTGTGTCGCTCTCCATCATTCATGGTCAGTCTTTATAAAAACCACATCAGACCTCTTGTGGAGTTTTCTTCGTGTCTGTGGTTCACTGGATATGCGGGCGACAACAAACTGCTTGAGTCTGTACAGAGGAGATGGACTAAACGCATTCAGGGCCTCCACGACATGAGTTATTCAGAAAGACTGACCCAGCTGAACCTATACTCTGTAAAAGGAAGGCTTCTTCGAGCAGATCTGATCAAATATTGGAAAATTCTACATAGAAAATCAGCCATACAGCCCGAGACTCTGTTTGTACTTGCCCCATCAGTGGGCACGCGAGGTCACGCCTACAAACTCTTCCCAACTCACCACAACTTGGAATCAAGACACAGATTTTTCTCCCAGAGACGCATCCTTCTCTGGAATTCTTTGCCTGCCCAGGTCACTGAAGCTGACGCATTGATCCCATTCAAACGGCTACTTCATAATGCTTTAGGAAACTTATTATTCGAATTCAACGATTAATTGTACTTGAACGTCTTTTAAATGCTGCAAATGGTGAACACAATCCAGCCATTACTATTTAATACAGTATTGTAGATCGTATATCACTTGGTCTGGCACACCAGCAGCTCTGGGCTCCCCTCTCTAACTATTTCTTACAGCCTTCTGCTTACCTAGTGCTATACTTCATAATGCAAGGGAGCCAACCAGGTAAGTCAACCAGGTAAGTCAACACGAATATAGCGTCTGCACCTCGTGCAACCCCCGATTTTTGGTCATGAAAATCTTTGATATCTTTTAAATTAAAATAACATAACAAAACCTAAATTAACTAAACCTTAACCTATATTGACAAATATCATATTCTGTTCAAACGAAACGAAACTTTACCTTATTCCCGAAGAGAAGGTCTCACAGAAAACATTGAATATCTCACTAACTAACAATTTGCGACAGAAATGTAATAAAGAAAACCTTCTCAGAATGCATCTGATATTGTAAATATACAACTATCAATTCTCTATAGCATTCTGGTGAAGATGTAAAATAATACCTTTACAACTACTGCTCCACCTTTCTTTTTTCTCTCCTTCCCTACATACTATACATAGTGTACTCAACACATCTGTGAAGGTTTCAGGCGGCGCTCACCATTATTTACCTTGCAAAACGTCTTTGAAGTTATGTTATGTTAGGTTGGTTAGGTTATGAGAGTTATTTTCTCAAAAATCTTACTAAACCTAGGAAGGATAGAAACTGGTCTGTAGTTGGTATGTATATAATATTCACCCTTTTTATGTATAGGTACAACTCTAGCAACTTGAAGGCATGAAGGGAAACAGCCTTCCTTGAAAGACCTATCAATGATGTAGACTAAGAAGGGAGAAATTTCATGATTGCATTCTTTGATTATTTTCATGTTTATATCATACCCTGACGCAGTATTCTTAAGGTTGTTGATGAAAGTTTTCAGTTATAAAAGTAATGTTGGACTAGAAAAAAAGAAAACAGAACAGTTTGAGGCAGATATGAAGTATATGGAACTGTGGATGGTTGGATATTCAAAGCTATTTTCACATCTATGTGAGGAAACTTTTCATTGACTGACCGTCACCATTGTTGCAGGTGCCGAGGCCAGAGTCCAAGCCGGTTGCCCTGCTCGGCACTGACCGGGCTCGCTGCGGCTTCCCCGAGGGTTCCTGCAGGACCGGCCGTGGCGTGTGCTGCCGGGAGTAGTGCTGCAGGGGAGGCTGTGAGGCCGGGCAGCAGCATGAGTGGCCGGGAGCAGCAGGATCAGTCTGCCTCAGGTGTGGGGAGGCGCAGGTGTGATGGCAAGAATCACCTTGAGGCAGGCAGCTCCGTCCACAAAGGAGAGAACAAGTTTGAGTGTCAGCAGTGTGATAAAACTTTTAAAAACAAGAGTAAGCTTGAGAGACACACCCTGTTACACAGTGGTGTTAAAAATTATGAATGTAAAGACTGTGGGAAAACATTTACCCGTAAGTCTAACCTCACCCTACACATCCTGACACACAGTGGTGTTAAAAATTATGAATGTGAAGAATGTGGGAAAACATTTACCCAAAAGTCTACCCTCACATCACACACCCTGACACACAGTGGTGTTAAAAATTATGAATGTGAAGAATGTGGGAAAACATTTACCTTAAAGTCTACCCTCACCCTACACACCCGGACACACAGTGGTGTTAGAAATTATGAATGTAAAGAATGTGGGAAAACATTTATCTTAAAGTCTCACCTCACCCAACACACCCTGACACACAGTGGTGTTAGAAATTATGAATGTAAAGACTGTGGGAAAACATTTACCCGAAAGTTTACCCTCACCCAACACACCCTGACACACAGTGGTGTTAAAAATTATGATTGTAAAGACTGTGGGAAAACATTTACCCAAAAGTCTAACCTCACCCTACACACCATGACACACAGTGATGTTAAAAACTATGAATGTAATGAATGTGGGAAAACATTTACCCGTAAGTCTAACCTCACCCAACACACCCTGACACACAGTGATGTTAAAAATTATGAATGTAAAGAATGTGGGAAAACATTTACCTTAAAGTCTACCCTCACCCAACACACCCTGACACACAGTGGTGTTAAAAATTATGAATGTGAAGAATGTGGGAAAACATTTACCCAAAAGTCTTCCCTCACCCTACACACCCTGACACACAGTGGTGTTAAAAATTATGAATGTAAAGAATGTGGGAAAACATTTACCTTAAAGTCTCACCTCACCCAACACACCCTGACACACAGTGGTGTTAAAAATTATGAATGTGAAGAATGTGGGAAAACATTTACCCAAAAGTCTACCCTCACCAAACACACCCTGATACACAGTGGTGTTAAAAATTATGAATGTAAAGACTGTGGGAAAACATTTACCCAAAAGTGTACCCTCACCAAACACACCCTGACACACAATGCTGTTAAAAATTATGAATGTAAAGACTGTGGGAAAACATTTACCCGAAAGTCTTACCTCACCATACACACCCTGACACACAGTGGTGTTAAAGATTATGAATGTAAAGAATGTGGGAAAACATTTACCCTAAAGTCTACCCTCACCAATCGCACCCTGACACACAGTGATCAAAATTATGAATGTAAAGAATGTGGGAAAACATTTGCCCAAAAGTCTTGCCTCACCCAACACACCCTGACACACAGTGGTGTTAAAAATTATCAATGTTAAGAGTGTGGGAAAACATTTACTACCAGTTCTCACCTTGATGAACACATCTTTAAACTTGACTTTCAATAAATGTGTGTATTATAAACCTTTGTTTGTGTATATCTTTAGTGTGTGTGTGTGTGTAATAATCTCATCTACTCTGACACCTGTTACTTGCAGCTTCTTCAAGGGTGTGACCAGACAGAAGAGTGTCCATTTGCTTCTGTACACACACACACACACACACACACACACAAGAAGCCAAAAAAATGTAAGGTTATGCATATTAGTGACAAATATACAAATTTTGAATACGTGATCCTGAGGCCAATAAAGTGAGTAAAGGTAAATACCTTGGTGTAATCATTAATTGTAATCTCAAAGTGAGTGATCAGTGCACAGCAACAAGTTAGAAAGTGAATATTATGTTAGGTCTAATTTCACGGAATTTTGTTCATAAAAATAATGAAAATACTCTATATACATTATTTGTGAGGCCACACCTAGAATACAAGATTCAATTCTGGTCACATAACTACATTAAAGACCAAAAGTTATCTTATGAGTAATGATTAAAACAGTTAATCATGTTCCTTCTCCACAAGCAGTGGCGGTCCTGGAATTTCTGTTACCCTAGGGGAGAACATACAAATTGCCGCCCCCCCCCCGCCCCCTTCAGTGTATTTTTGCTACATTCAGTAACAAAACCGTTGTTACCTAACAGTGTTTACTAAGCCTTGTCAGTGCTGGCAGCGGATTTGTTAAGTTTTATGAGACACTTTTTGGTAGCATCTGTTAGTAAACATTGCTTGTTAAGGCCTTAATAAAAAGTTAAATACAGCTGACTGACCATGCTGTGTCATGGATCCGCGCCCAGATCCCAGTGGGTGTCCGTGTGCCCCCTGACTTGGGGGCACGGCGGCCTCACGCACACACTCCCGAAACTGCTATTTTTTGTTTGTCTACGAGCTCATATTTCTGGTGTTGGTGTAGACTGTCCAGAGTCCGCCACCACCACTGGACGTCACCTACCTTTCACGCAGACTCCGACGGGCTCTGTTGCTAGCCTGTGTGTCCCCTCTGGGAGACAAGATAGCCAAGAAGGAGAAATGCTGTGTCGCCCCTTGCCACAACTGGCGCCTCTGCCCTAGGAGGCTACCTATACCGCCTATGTCCAGGACCTCCACTCTCCACAAGCAAAGAATTAATGCAGATTTAATTGTAGTCCTTTAAAGTGTAAACAAACTGTTCAAGTGTACTTCAACTAAAGCATTGTATTGTTGAATATAGTGATGTGAATGTGTACAGTATAAAGTGTGTATGAGATAGTATTTGTTTGAACTAATCAAGTCCAACCCGTTTTGAAGTGTGTGAGTGAGGGTGGCCGCTGTTTTACACCCCAAGAAGAAGAAGAAGAAGAAGAAGAGTAGGGCGCCATAGTTATGTGATTGATATACCATCTACAATTACTAGTTTGGGGAGCAGATTATTGGATTGAAGTCACCTTTTAATAGTTTCTGTGACGTGTGGTGTGTTGGTTTATTTGAATTGATTTATTATTTTCTGTGGTTGTAATTAAGTGTGTGTTGTGTTATCTTAGGAGAGAATACTGAGCAGTAGATTGTAACTATTTTCAGTTTAATTTATATATTCTCTCTCTCTCTCTCTGTTTTTAATCTTGGTTTCATTCACCTTGTTTGTGATTGCTTGTGTTAACATTCCTAGTAATACATTGAAAGGTTTAAATAATAAGTATATATGAATGATTATATAATGACACAAGTTTGAGGTTTTAGAACACTACAAGTTCATTGACACGACTCAAAACTAATGTGAACGAGTATGTAATAGACAAATACAGCCTTGGAGACCGTCAAAAAACATATATTAATCATCCGTGGGCATATAAATGTAATTGAACTCTAAAACACTATTGAACCTGTGAAATAATTGTTAACATTGCGTAATAATGTAGCTGGTACAGTCTCGGTTTGGTGTGTGTTTTATCCTTAACCTTTTCTAAGCCAACACAATAGTGAACATTTGATATACACTTTCAAACCCTACTAACAGTAAGACACAACAAGGAACAGAATACCAATCCAATCCTTAGTGGAGAGGTATTCAAGTTGGAAGAAGAGTGCGCGGGAAGGGAAGGAAGGAAGACTATTGACGCGCCAAAAAGTGGAAGGTAAGAGTAGAACGTGTGATTGATTGATGGATTGATGTTGTCTAGAGGATAATTCCTCAGAGCCGTAGTGTTCTACCGCTGCTGCCGGCCCCAGCATCCCTAAGCAATAGGGTTGCTTGGTCCGGTAAGGAGTTGGTGGGTGCCCTGCAGAAAGCTGTATAGCCTGGCACCGGTGGTCTGTCTGGCACAGTCCGCAGGTACCTATCCAAGTGAGACTTAAATTTGTTCACAGGGCACCCAGTGATGTCTCTAGTTTGTCTTGGGAGGTTGTTGAAGAGCTTGGGGCCGCTGTGGGGTAGGCTGGCAGAGAGGAGGGACTTTAGTCTAGTTGGTGCCTGGGTAGGGGGTGCTCTTCTGAGACATTTCCTTCCTGTCCATTGACGTATGTGTGCCTCCACTTTGCTGGTGTTGGAAGGGTTTGGTACACGTCCTTCCAGGATCTTCCATATATATATATTATGGAGTACCCCTCTCTGCGGCATTGTTGGGAGTAGAGGCCAAGTGTTTTCAATCTTTCCCATTATGACAGCTCCTTCATGCCTCTTATTTGTGTTGTATATGACCGCTGCACTGCTTCTAGGGCCTGGATATCCATGGCCTTGCAGGGAGACCACAGCTGACTACAGTAGTCCAAGATGGGCTGGACTAGTGCTCTCCACAGGGTCATCAGGCACTCTTCTTCGCGGGAGTAGAAAGTTCTGAGGATCCACCCTGCTGTATGTGTGTGTGTGTGTGTGGGTGGGAGAGAGAGTGTGTGTGTGTGTGTGTGTGTGTGTGTGGAAGAGATATAGAGGAGAGAGATATTATGTGTGTGAAAGGGAAGGTATGAGAGAGAGAGAGAAAATCAGAAATAATAATGATAATGATAATGATAATAAAAATAACACTATGTACCATTATATAACAATACTCAATTAAAATCGCCGCAACCACCAGCACCACAGGCTCCTCTACCATGAGGTTCTGCACACAAGCTCAGGCCCTGTATACTACAACTAGGTAAATACACACACACACACACACACACACGTGCTAAATGAATACACAAACAAAGGTTTACCATGCATACACATTTATTGAAAGTCACACCTGCACTGCCAACAAAACAACTGTTGGATCCATTACTCCCTCACAGAACACAAGGGCACGGCTGCCACCACAGATGTACAACACTGCCCACCACCCATTCCCACAGAGGACACACTCACACAGGCACGGCTGCCACCACAGATGTACAACACTGCCCACCACCACCACCACCACCCATTCCCACAGAGGACACACTCACACAGGCACGGCTGCCACCACACTTGTCCACACAACACATCAACTCAAAAGTGGATCCGCATGTGTTTGCGAATATCATTCTTTGTCTTGAAACCCTTTTTACAAACATCACACTTGAACTCCCTCAAGCCAGTGTGTCTAAACATGTGTTGATTGAGATGAGAAACAGTAAAGAATCTTTTACCACAGTCATCACATTCATATTTCTTAACAGTGTGTCAGGTTGTGTCTGGTGAGGTAAAACTTATTGGTAAATGTTTTCCCACAGTCTTTACATTCATAATTTTTAACACCACTGTGTGTCAGGGTGTGTTGGGTGAGGTAAGACTTTCGGGTAAATGTTTTCCCACATTCTTTACATTCATAATTTTTAACACCACTGTGTGTCAGGGTGTGTTGGGTGAGGGTAGACTTTTGGGTAAATGTTTTCCCACATTCTTTACATTTATAATTTTTAACACCACTGTGTGTCAGGGTGTGTTGGGTGAGGGGAAACTTGTGGGTAAATGTTTTCCCACAGTCTTTACATTCATAGTTTTTAACACCACTGTGTGTCAGGGTGTGTTGTGTGAGGGTAGACTTAGAACCAAATGTTTTCCCACATTCTTTACATTCATAGTTTTTAACAGCACTGTGTGTCAGGGTGTGTTGGGTGAGGGTAGACTTTCGGGTAAATGGTTTCCCACAGTCTTTACATTCATAGTTTTTAACACCACTGTGTATCAGGGTGTGTCTGGTGAGGTGAGACTTTCGGGTAAATGGTTTCCCACAGTCTTTACATTCATAGTTTTTAACACCACTGTGTGTCAGGGTGTGTTGGGTGAGGGTAGACTTGTGGGTAAATTTTTTCCCACATTCTTTACATTCATAATTTTTAACACCACTGTGTGTCAGGGTGTGTAGGGTGAGGTTAAACTTGTGGGTAAATGTTTTCCCACAATCTTTACATTCATAGTTTTTAACACCACTGTGTGTCAGGGTGTGTAGGGTGAGGGTAGACTTTCGGCTAAATGTTTTCCCACATTCTTTACATTCATAATTTTTAACACCACTGTGTGTCAGGCTGTGTTGGGTGAGGTTAGATTTATAGGGAAATGTTTTCCCACAGTCTTTACATTCATAGTTTTTAACACCACTGTGTGTCAGGGTGTGTTGTGTGAGGGTAGACTTAGAAGCAAATGTTTTCCCACAGTCTTTACATTCATAGTTTTTAACACCACTGTGTGTCAGGGTGTGTGTGGTGAGGGTAGACTTGTGGGTAAATGTTTTCCCACATTCTTTACATTCATAGTTTTTAACACCACTGTGTATCAGGGTGTGTCTGGTGAGGTAAGACTTTTGGGTAAATGTTTTCCCACATTCTTTACATTCATAGTTTTTAACAGCACTGTGTGTCAGGGTGTGTCTCTCAAGCTTACTCTTGTATATAAAAGTTTTACCACACTGCTGACACTCAAACTTGTTCTCTTCTTTGTGGACGGAGCTGCCTGCCTCAAGGTGATTCTTGCCATCACACCTGCGCCTCCCCACACCTGAGGCAGACTGATCCTGCTGCTCCCGGCCACTCATGCTGCTGCCCGGCCTCACAGCCTCCACTGCAGCACTACTCCCGGCAGCACACGGCACAGCCGGTCCTGCAGGAACCCTCGGGGAAGCCGCAGTAAGCCCGGTCAGTGCCGAGCAGGGCAGCCGGCTTGGACTCTGGCCTCGGCACCTGCAACAATGGTGACGGTCAGTCACTGAAAAGCTTCATCACATAGATGTGAAAATAGTCTTAAATTGGCCATAGTTTCACAAAACTATACAATACAACCTTGAGTCTTGTGGTACTTTTGAATCACTCTTCTTGCTGCTGCTACTCCTAATGGTGAGTGAAGCTGCAGATGGTGCACTCACTTGCATATTAAGTCTCAAAACTGAGGCCAATTATAGTGAAACACTAGATAATAGTGTATGTGTGTGTACACTTGCCTTATATGTACCTAGATAATAGTGTATGTGTGTGTGTACACTTGCCTTATATGTACCTACATAATAGTGTATGTGTGTGTACACTTGCCTTATATGTTCCTAGATAATAGTGTATGTGTGTGTACACTTGCCTTATATGTACCTAGATAATAGTGTATGTGTGTGTACACTTGCCTTATATGTACCTAGATAATAGTGTATGTGTGTGTACACTTGCCTGGTCACTCCGGCCGCCAATACAATATAAACCTAACCTAACTTAACCTAACTCGACCTACCACTAGTCACTCCGGCCGCCAATACAATATAAACCTAACCTAACTTAACCTAACTCAACCTACCACTAGTCACTCCGGCCGCCAATACAATATAAACCTAACCTAACTTAACCTAACTCGACCTACCACTAATCACTCCGGCCGCCAAGGTGTTGTGAGTGGTTGGTGTTTAATAACCTTGGAGCTTCAAGACAAACAGGGTTATATAATGTGATCACAAACATAGCAGGTATTGAATCCTGTGATATAAGCACACTACTATTCATCTCGGTGTTATTACAGCTTCAATCTGTACTTATTGCACGTAAGTAAATACAAAATTAAACACAGTGGTTGTAAATTTTATTTTTATTTTCTAGGTTTTTTTAATTTATTTGTATGAAATAAAGTTGAAGCATACATTTTTTTTTGTGGTATTAGTTAACATCTTCACCATAATGCTATAGAGCATTGAGTGTTATAGTTTTACATTACCTGGGCCGGAAGAACTTAAGACCAGAGTTTTTGTAAACAAACGTCATTATGGTGAAGATGTAAAATGTTACCCTCCTTACCTTTATAATGCACTGCAAATTCAACCTGAGAAACTTGTGCAGATCACACCAAACAGTTATGCCGCTGAATTATAGAAAAAAATACCAATTTTTGTTTTAAGGTTACGTTAGGTTAGCTTTGGTTAGGCTTATTTAGCTGCAGCTCTGGGAAGGTTATGCTAAAATTTTATATCTTCACCAGAATGGCGTGTGGCTAAGAAAAAAATTGGCGTCTGCACATCGCACAACAACCCCCCCCACCTACTTTTAGTCATAGAAAACATTTGATAGCTTCTACATTAACATAACATAATATAAATTAACCAAACCTTAACTTATATTGACTAATAATAGTACCTTGGGTAAAGATTCGTAAGACATATAAGAACATAAGAAATGAGGAGACTGCAAGAGGCCAGTTAATGACCTACACGAGGCAGCTCCTTGCCCCCCACCCTTGGAATAATCCAATATTTAGCCATCCCACCTGTCATTCCTATCCATACTCTGATCCAACCGTCTTTTAAAGCTATCTATTGACTCAGCACTTACTACGTGTCTACCCAGCCTATTCCAATCGTTCACCACTCTGTTAGTGAACCAATATCTACCTATGTCTGTCCTGAATCTAAGTTTTTCTAGCTTGTACCCATTTCCACGTGTTCTATCCTGACTACTAAATTCTAAAACCTGATCAATGTTACCCTTATTAATTCCTTTTACCCATTTGAAAACCTCAATCAAATCCCCTCTTGCCCTCCTTCTCTCTAGGGAGTGGAGATTAAGACGTTTTAACCTATCTTTGTAGGGTAAATTTCTCAGCCCCTGAATCATCTTGGTCATTCTTCTCTGGACTGCCTCCAAGGAGCCTATATCTTTCCTATAATAAGGGGACCAAAACTGAGCTGCATAATCTAAGTGGGGTCTTACTAGCGCTAAATACAACCTCAGAATGACCTCAGAACTCCTATTTGTCACACACCTACTAATAAATCCCATTATCTTGTTGGCTCTATTTCTAGCTATAATACACTGTTCCCTGGGGCGCAAGTCACTGCTTATTTGAACTCCTAAGTCCCTCACACTATATGACTTTCCTAAGGTATTGTCATTTAATGTGTAGTCTACAGACCTATTACCTTTACCTACACTCATAATGCTACACTTGTTAACATTAAACTGCATCTGCCATTTCTCTGACCACTCGTACAGCCTATTTAAGTCATCCTGCAGCATCCTAGCATCATCTAAATTCTTTACCGGTCTTCCTATTTTTGTGTCATCGGCAAATTTACTGATATCACTGTTTATTCCTGTCTCTAAGTCATTTATATAGATTATGAATAACAATGGTCCTAGTACTGATCCTTGTGGTACCCCACTAGTGACATTACCCCATTCTGATTTCTTCCCATTAATCTGTACCCTCTGTTCCCTACTAGTAAGCCATCCCCTAATCCACTCTAGTAACTTCCCACCTATGCCATGAGCCTTGACTTTACTTAACAGTCTCCTATGGGGTACTCTGTCAAAGGCTTTACTGAAGTCCAAATAAACTATATCATACTCGTCCCCCTTATCTATGGTTTCAAATACTTTCCTATAGAAGGATAATAAATTTGTCAGGCAGGACTTCCCCTTGCTAAAACCATGTTGACTATGTCTAATTAGCTTGTGTTCATCTAAATGTTTTCTAATTGCCCTTGCTATGATAGCTTCTAACATCTTGCCTACCACTGATGTTAAACTAATTGGGCGGTAGTTACTACTTTCTGCCTTATCTCCTTTCTTGAATATAGGAACTACATTTGCCTGCCTCCATAGCCTAGGAACTACTCCTGTGTCAATATATCTTTACCTTTATAATGCACTGCAAATTCAACCTCAGAAGTCTTACGAATATTTACCAAGACGTCAAAGTCCAACAAATATTGACCTTACTCCTACTACTACTATTACTGTTATTCTTAATACTATTATTATTACTACTACTACCTCTGGCCTCACCTTTGGTCTCCTGTGCGTGACAGCCACACCTACACTACACTAGGACTACAACAGCCTATAATAAAAGAGGGAGGCCGTCTCTTCCCTTGCCTTCCCTTGGTGGGTGTTAGTGTTGAGGCTCGACGCTCTCCCACATCAACTGAGGAGAGGGAAGGTATACTACTACTACTACTACTTATAATACTACTACTAATACTAATACTACTAATAATAATAATAATAATAATAAGCCAAGGATCAGGTACAGAAGCCGAGAGTGAACTCTTTAGCAGCACATTGGATAAGGTTCCGTTAATAAACACTACTACGTCAGGTGTGTTGGTGTTAAAATAACACAACACACTCACACTCACACTCACACTCACACTCACACTGGGCTGCTAATGGAAGTGTTTGCAGACGGTGAAAGAGTGAGCCAAAGTCTACATTAGTGTGAAGGTTTGAACTTTTGAAGGTGTTTTGCGTGGAGCCGTCTTCCTCTGGAGTCAGGCGGACAGACAGGATCGTTTTCATAAGGGAAGTTGCCGCTAACTTTTAACTCAAATCAGAATGCATAGTAGATCATAGGAAATTATTCAAACGAAATCCATAACTTGTATCTATATACAAAATTAAAATTTGTTAAATGATAACAAATATTGAATTGAATAATTCCACATGAGGGAGTACAGAGAAGAGCTACAAAATTGAGGGAGTACAGGGAAGAGGTACAAAATTAATACCATCCATTAGTGAGCAGCTATACAACCATCATTTGAGACATCTGGGTCTAGCAACACTGGAGTTTTCAACACATAGGGCTGATATGCTGCAGGTGTATAAATTGTTGTCGTGACTTGAGGATCGAGATATGTCAACCTTCTTTACTCCAAGTTCAACTGATCTTCGTGGCCACACCAAGAAACTATTCAAGTGTACAAACCGGCTTCAACTACGGAAGAATATTTTTCTCAGCGTGTCATTGACAGGTGGAACCAATTACTTGAACAAGTAGTGTCAACTCCTTCCATAAATGCATTTAAATCTAGGTTTAATGTATTAACACAAAAGGACTGCAGTAAATTCTGTCTCTCTTGGTACTAACAAAAGCTCTCTGACAAAGCCAGTTGAAACAACCAACGAAATTATATTGAAGAGAGGGTGAAACATAAGCCAATTGCTTACCTACGACCCGTATTGAAGGTAAATTGAACGGTAAAAAGATGAGAGGGTCGCCTTGCCTAGGCTGCTATTCTATCAAGGCTTACCTATTCTGTAGGCGTGTATGGTTGTGGCAGAGAGAGGTAGGTCTTTACTCTACCGTGGTTCTAGTGTGAGTTGTAATGGACAACGATGAAGGGACTTTTTCAACCAACACCAACACCATGAGAACACTCAGGATACGAGTGTCGAGTGTAGCTACTAGTCACTGTCACTCACTGACAAGGTGAAACAATTCCTCCACAAAATGTGCTTGGATTGGAGTAAGAATTAACTTTAGTATGTGTATATGTATGTATGTATGTATGTATGTATGTATGTGTGTGTGTATGTATGTGTGCTGGGACTGTGTCAGGATACGAGTGTACGAGTCACTGACAAGGTGAAACAATTCCTCCACAAAATGTGCTTGGATTGGAGTAAGAATTAACTTTAGTATGTGTATATGTATGTATGTATGTATGTATGTATGTATGTGTGTATGTATGTGTGCTGGGACTGTGTCAGGATACGAGTGTACGAGTCACTGACAAGGTGAAACAATTCCTCCACAAAATGTGCTTGGATTGGAGTAAGAATTAACTTTAGTATGTAGAGTATTGTTTTTTGTGTTTAGTGTTTCTTATATCGTTGACAGGAGGTGCAGATAAGAAGGTGAGGCTTACGTTTCCTCGCAAACCTCCTGTCTCATCAAGACCAAGACCAGGCTGGCCGCTGTTTTAGACCACAAGAAGAAGAAGAAGAAGAAGAAGAAGAGGAACACGTGGCGCCATATTTTAGTGTTGTGGCACCAATAGTATCACATTGTACACACTGGCAGAGCAGATAGCCGCTCACAATCAACTTTAAACAAGGTAATGCATTGTACTGTCACATAGACAAGTGGGTACTAGCTTTCTTCACTTCAATGCTCTAGATACTTGTTATTTATCTCCATTACTTGATCAATTGTGGGAAGGTTTTACTAACTGCATTTACGGCTATTATTTTACATCTTCACCAGAACGCTCTACAGAATTCAGGGTTATATTTTAGGGTAAATATGCATTACTACTGCTCGGACGATATAAATATGGGTAAAGATTCGTAACACGAATATAGCGTCTGCACCTCGTGCAACCCCCGATTTTTGGTCATGAAAATCTTTGATATCTTTTAAATTAAAATAACATAACAAAACCTAAATTAACTAAACCTTAACCTATATTGACAAATATCATATTCTGTTCAAACCAAACGAAACTTTACCTTATTCCCGAAGAGAAGGTCTCACAGAAAACATTGAATATCTCACTAACTAACAATTTGCGACAGAAATGTAATAAAGAAAACCTTCTCAGAATGCATCTGATATTGTAAATATACAACTATCAATTCTCTATAGCATTCTGGTGAAGATGTAAAATAATACCTTTACAACTACTGGTCCACCTTTCTTTTTTCTCTCCTTCCCTACATACTATACATAGTGTACTCAACACATCTGTGAAGGTTTCAGGCGGCGCTCACCATTATTTACCTTGCAAAACGTCTTTGAAGTTATGTTATGTTAGGTTGGTTAGGTTATGAGAGTTATTTTCTCAAAAATCTTACTAAACCTAGGAAGGATAGAAACTGGTCTGTAGTTGGTATGTATATAATATTCACCCTTTTTATGTATAGGTACAACTCTAGCAACTTGAAGGCATGAAGGGAAACAGCCTTCCTTGAAAGACCTATCAATGATGTAGACTAAGAAGGGAGAAATTTCATGATTGCATTCTTTGATTATTTTCATGTTTATATCATACCCTGACGCAGTATTCTTAAGGTTGTTGATGAAAGTTTTCAGTTATAAAAGTAATGTTGGACTAGAAAAAAAGAAAACAGAACAGTTTGAGGCAGATATGAAGTATATGGAACTGTGGATGGTTGGATATTCAAAGCTATTTTCACATCTATGTGAGGAAACTTTTCATTGACTGACCGTCACCATTGTTGCAGGTGCCGAGGCCAGAGTCCAAGCCGGTTGCCCTGCTCGGCACTGACCGGGCTCGCTGCGGCTTCCCCGAGGGTTCCTGCAGGACCGGCCGTGGCGTGTGCTGCCGGGAGTAGTGCTGCAGTGGGAGGCTGTGAGGCCGGGCAGCAGCATGAGTGGCCGGGAGCAGCAGGATCAGTCTGCCTCAGGTGTGGGGAGGCGCAGGTGTGATGGCAAGAATCACCTTGAGGCAGGCAGCTCCGTCCACAAAGGAGAGAACAAGTTTGAGTGTCAGCAGTGTGATAAAACTTTTAAAAACAAGAGTAAGCTTGAGAGACACACCCTGTTACACAGTGGTGTTAAAAATTATGAATGTGAAGAATGTGGGAAAACATTTACCCAAAAGTCTACCCTCACCCAACACACCCTGACACACAGTGGTGTTAAAAATTATGAATGTAAAGAATGTGGGAAAACATTTACCCAAAAGTCTACCCTCACATCACACACCCTGACACACAGTGGTGTTAAAAATTATGAATGTGAAGAATGTGGGAAAACATTTACCTTAAAGTCTACCCTCACCCTACACACCCTGACACACAGTAGTGTTAGAAATTATGAATGTAAAGAATGTGGGAAAACATTTATCTTAAAGTCTCACCTCACCCAACACACCCTGACACACAGTGGTGTTAGAAATTATGAATGTAAAGAATGTGGGAAAACATTTAGCCGAAAGTTTACCCTCACCCAACACACCCTGACACACAGTGGTGTTAAAAATTATGAATGTAAAGACTGTGGGAAAACATTTACCCAAAAGTCTAACCTCACCCAACACACCCTGACACACAGTGATGTTAAAAACTATGAATGTAATGAATGTGGGAAAACATTTACCCGTAAGTCTAACCTCACCCAACACACCCTGACACACAGTGATGTTAAAAATTATGAATGTGAAGAATGTGGGAAAACATTTACCCAAAAGTCTTCCCTCACCCTACACACCCTGACACACAGTGGTGTTAAAAATTATGAATGTAAAGAATGTGGGAAAACATTTACCTTAAAGTCTCACCTCACCCAACACACCCTGACACACAGTGGTGTTAAAAATTATGAATGTGAAGAATGTGGGAAAACATTTACCCAAAAGTCTACCCTCACCCAACACACCCTGACACACAGTGGTGTTAAAAATTATGAATGTAAAGAATGTGGGAAAACATTTACCCGAAAGTCTTACCTCACCATACACACCCTGACACACAGTGGTGTTAAAAATTAGGAATGTAAAGAATGTGGGAAAACATTTACCCTAAAGTCTACCCTCACCAATCACACCCTGACACACAGTGATCAAAATTATGAATGTAAAGAATGTGGGAAAACATTTACCCTAAAGTCTACCCTCACCAAACACACCCTGACACACAGTGATCAAAATTATGAATGTAAAGAATGTGGGAAAACATTTGCCCAAAAGTCTTGCCTCACCCAACACACCCTGACACACAGTGGTGTTAAAAATTATCAATGTTAAGAGTGTGGGAAAACATTTACTACCAGTTCTCACCTTGATGAACACATCTTTAAACTTGACTTTCAATAAATGTGTGTATTATAAACCTTTGTTTGTGTATATCTTTAGTGTGTGTGTGTGTGTGTGTAATAATCTCATCTACTCTGACACCTGTTACTTGCAGCTTCTTCAAGGGTGTGACCAGACAGAAGAGTGTCCATTTGCTTCTGTACACACACACACACACACACACACAAGAAGCAAAAAAAATGTAAGGTTATGCATATTAGTGACAAATATACAAATTTTGAATACGTGATCCTGAGGCCAATAAAGTGAGTAAAGGTAAATACCTTGGTGTAATCATTAATTGTAATCTCAAAGTGAGTGATCAGTGCACAGCAACAAGTTAGAAAGTGAATATTATGTTAGGTCTAATTTCACGGAATTTTGTTCATAAAAATAATGAAAATACTCTATATACATTATTTGTGAGGCCACACCTAGAATACAAGATTCAATTCTGGTCACATAACTACATTAAAGACCAAAAGTTATCTTATGAGTAATGATTAAAACAGTTAATCATGTTCCTTCTCCACTAGCAGTGGCGGTCCTGGAATTTCTGTTACCCTAGGGGAGAACATACAAATTGCCGCCCCCCCCCCTTCAGTGTATTTTTGCTACATTCAGTAACAAAACCGTTGTTACCTAACAGTGTTTACTAAGCCTTGTCAGTGCTGGCAGCGGATTTGTTAAGTTTTATGAGACACTTTTTGGTAGCGTCTGTTAGTAAACATTGCTTGTTAAGGCCTTAATAAAAAGTTAAATACAGCTGACTGACCATGCTGTGTCATGGATCCGCGCCCAGATCCCAGTGGGTGTCCGTGTGCCCCCTGACTTGGGGGCACGGCGGCCTCACGCACACACTCCCGAAACTGCTATTTTTTTTTGTCTACGAGCTCATATTTCTGGTGTTGGTGTAGACTGTCCAGAGTCCGCCACCACCACTGGACGTCACCTACCTTTCACGCAGACTCCGACGGGCTCTGTTGCTAGCCCGTGTGTCCCCTCTGGGAGACAAGATAGCCAAGAAGGAGAAATGCTGTGTCGCCCCTTGCCACAACTGGCGCCTCTGCCCTAGGAGGCTACCTATACCGCCTATGTCCAGGACCTCCACTCTCCACAAGCAAAGAATTAATGCAGATTTAATTGTAGTCCTTTAAAGTGTAAACAAATTCAATAAATTAACCAGAAAACCTTTGAAATTAATGCAGTCACAGTAACAAGAGGTAACGGCATGAAATTAGAAGTAGGAGTATATAACACATTGTTGTTCAGTGTTCAATGTTAGAGTTGTTCATCACTGGAACACACTCACAGCCTCAGTAGTTAGCTGAAAAACATACATAGTTTCAAGTCACGATTCTATCAATATTTGTAAGAAACATTGAATGACTGAATGAATTGGTTGTGAGGTTTGAGGTGACGGCAGCTTCTTAGTGAGAGGAATAGTGATCCTTTATCAAGCTTAGCACAACTATAGGGTCTAGAGTTACCTAGTTGAGGGGGATTATTTACTCGCATATGTCTCTTAAATAATGGTGGCTGTGCTCATCCCTAACTATCCAATGAGCTCAATGTCAGACATGATTCTCACACTTCAACTGTAAAAAAAAGAAAACAAGATGTCAATCCAAAAATTAGGAATCCACTTTACTGCCAAAATGTTGGTTTGGGTTCTATTTCAGTGAACTATTGAATAAGAGTTGAATTATTTGACTGTTCAAGTGTACTTCAACTAAAGCATTGTATTGTTGAATATAGTGATGTGAATGTGTACAGTATAAAGTGTGTATGAGATAGTATTTGTTTGAACTAATCAAGTCCAACCCGTTTTGAAGTGTGTGAGTGAGGGTGGCCGCTGTTTTACACCCCAAGAAGAAGAAGAAGAAGAAGAAGAGTAGGGCGCCATAGTTATGTGATTGATATACCATCTACAATTACTAGTTTGGGGAGCAGATTATTGGATTGAAGTCACCTTTTAATAGTTTCCGTGACGTGTGGTGTGTTGGTTTATTTGAATTGATTTATTATTTTCTGTGGTTGTAATTAAGTGTGTGTTGTGTTATCTTAGGAGAGAATACTGAGCAGTAGATTGTAACTATTTTCAGTTCAATTTATATATTCTCTCTCTCTCTCTCTGTTTTTAATCTTGGTTTCATTCACCTTGTTTGTGATTGCTTGTGTTAACATTCCTAGTAATACATTGAAAGGTTTAAATAATAAGTATATATGAATGATTATATAATGACACAAGTTTGAGGTTTTAGAACACTACAAGTTCATTGACACGACTCAAAACTAATGTGAACGAGTATGTAATAGACAAATACAGCCTTGGAGACCGTCAAAAAACATATATTAATCATCCGTGGGCATATAAATGTAATTGAACTCTAAAACACTATTGAACCTGTGAAATAATTGTTAACATTGCGTAATAATGTAGCTGGTACAGTCTCGGTTTGGTGTGTGTTTTATCCTTAACCTTTTCTAAGCCAACACAATAGTGAACATTTGATATACACTTTCAAACCCTACTAACAGTAAGACACAACAAGGAACAGAATACCAATCCAATCCTTAGTGGAGAGGTATTCAAGTTGGAAGAAGAGTGCGCGGGAAGGGAAGGAAGGAAGACTATTGACGCGCCAAAAAGTGGAAGGTAAGAGTAGAACATGTTGGTCTTATTTCAACTGAATGATCACACTTATTAAGGCATTGTTACACCTCCACTCCACCTAACTCCACTACCTCCACATACACACACAGGCACACGTGACAGGACAGTGTGTAGTGTGCAGGTGATAAATAAGCAGGTGTTAGATGTACTGGGATGCAAGTTGACCCTCGCTGGGTTTCCTTGGGTTATAAATAGTTAGTATTCCAGCATAACCAACCAACACAACAACATGACGGGGTTCACAAGGCCGTGACAGTTGTAAATTTACATGGAAGTTTTAGTATAGGTAGTTTTGGTAAACCTTTACATCTTCAGCATAATGTTGTTTGTTTACGTGTGTGTGTGTGTGTGTGTGTGTTGCCTCGGCTCTCTGCTCTCTGCTCCTCGTACAACTTCATACTTTTGTTCATAGAGATCATTTGATATCTTCTAAATTAACCTAAGCAAACCTTAACTAATATTGACAAATAACAGAACCTTGTTTAAACCAAACCAAACATTGTTTTTCGAAGAGAAGGTCTCACAGAAAACATTGAATATGCGATGGAAATGTAATTAAGAAAACGTTCTCAGAATGCATCTGATATTGTAAATATACAACTATCAATTCTGTAGAGCATTCTGGTGAAGATGTAAAATAATACCAATATGTATAACTTAGTGTAATGACGGGACAGTACTATTAGATGTATGGTGGAGATTATTTTTAGGCACAGCTTACAGGTACGGCAGCCGTACCTGTAAATGCTTGCTTATAGATACGGCACGTGCCTAACTTTTGGGTAATTAAATATTAAAAGCTTAGATAACGGAACCTAACCGAACCAAATCGTACCTAACCGTACCTAACCGTACCTAACCATAACATAACTTGAAAGATGCTTTACCAGGTAAATAATAAGGCACAGGCCGTAGGAATAGCGGATGACAACGCGGTACGACTGCCGTATCTCTAAGCACTTTGTACAAAATACGACATCAATTATGAATACTTTTTAAGGGGGCGTCCACAAACCCCAACCTAACCTAACCTAACCTAACCTAACCTAACCTAACCTAACCTAACCCAACCTAACCTAACCTAACCTAACCTAACCTAACCTAACCTAACCTAACCTAACCAAACCCAACCTCACCTAACCTAACCCCAACCCTAACATAACCTAACCCAAACCCAACCTAACCTAACCTAACCTAACCCCAACTTAACTTAACCCTAACCTAACCTTTTACAAGTTTCCATAAGTTGATATATATATTGCATGATATTCTCCAACCTGAATTCTATATGACATGTATAAGTCTTAACCTCAGGAAAACACACTAAGGTTACCTATACATTATGCATTTATCTTCACATTTAACTATTTAATCTTGTGTTTATTATTCCTATATGTGTGTGTTGCAAAGGTCTTGATCCTCATATTGAACTATTTTGTATTTGACTTCACTGATCTCTGTGTGTTAGTTTATACAAAGTGCTTACAGATACGGCAGTGGTACGGCGTTGTCATCTGCTATTGGTACGGCATGTGTCTTATTATTTAGGTTAGGTTAGGTTAAGTTAGGTTCAGTTACCCACGTGTTGTATCTATAACCCAGCACTATGAGGATACGGCATTCGTTAGGTTAGGGTTAGATTAGGTTAGGTTAGGTTCGGTTATATAAGCTTTTTATATTTTATTAACCAAAAGTTAGGTATGTGCCGTATCTATAAGCGAGCACTCACAGGTACGGCTGCTCTGTGTGTGTGTGTGTGTGTGTGTGTGTGTGTGTGTGTGTGTGTGTGTTTCAAATTACTATATCTTCACATTTAACCATTTTATCTTTATTTTACTCCTCTCTCTCTCTCTGTCTCTCTCTCTCTCTCTCTCTCTCTCTCTCTCTCTCTCTCTCTCTCTCTCTCTCTCTCTCTGTGTGTGTGTGTGTGTGTGTTTTTCAGATTATTTATTTCTATTTTAATTGCCATAATGTGTTTTTAATTACTGTGTGTGTGTGTGTGTGTGTGTGTGTGTTTCAGATGGCAGACTTAGAGGTGCAGCAGCTCTTGGCCCCACAGACCACACCACACACCTGTCCACCCACAGACGCCGCCCAGCCCGACACCACACCACACCTTACCGAACCAACTCCAGGTAACTATATTAAGTTGGGCTGACGTTATAATGAGTATATATATGTTATAATTTTGAATGTTTAGTTAGTATATGTATGTGTGTTCCCTCGTGTCATGGTGAGCTTGAGTAATTAGTCTATTGGTGTTAGTTAAATTCTACTTCTTTATGTTCAGAAACTATAATATTTTTCAGGTGAATTGTCTTAATGGGATTGCTGTGTTGAAATAATTAAAATGGCTGATGATTCAAGATGTATATATAGTTTTTGTTCAAGTATAAGGATGTTAAAGTAATTCATTTCATTTCATTTATAGCTCAATTTTTTTTTTTTTCTCTCTGTGTTTTATGATATTTATTACATGCATTCTAGTGTTTATACTTTCAATATATAATCTGATTGACTTTTTAAACTATTATATAAATCTCTTTGGGGTCAATGTTCAGTTATTCATTCCTTGTAATACTAAACTAACATTCTTTGGTTTTTATTTATTTGAAGTTAAGTTTATCATATTTTCATAACCTAACCTAACCACACCTAACCTAACCTAACCTACCTAACCTAACCACACCACACCTTACCTAACCACACCTAACCTAACCACACCTAACCTACCTACCTAACCTACCTAACCACACCACACCACACCACACCTAACCTAACCTAACCTAACCACACCACACCACACCACACCTAACCACACCACACCACACCACACCTAACCTAACCTCACCCACCACACCTAACCTAACCTAACCTAACCTAACCTACCACACCTAACCTAACCTAACCTAACCTAACCACACCTAACCACACCTAACCTAACC